>LPNX010855858.1:89241-180599 GCA_001517045.1 Pseudotsuga menziesii
TCTGTTGGCCCGTGGATGGAAGGCGGGAGCAGGCGGAGGGGCTGAGCGCGAGCGAAAGGAAGGGGATGCGACGTGGAGGAATTCACGGATGCGGAATGTAGCATGTAGGAGTAGACATACTCGGAACACAGAGGCGGATGGAGCAACTGTCGTGACGGGAAAGGGCAGAACTGGAGAGGGAACGTGGTCGCGGGGGGGAAGGGAGAAATATGCGGAGGTAACAGGAAAGATGGAGTGCGCAGGAGGAAATGAAGATCGTGGGCATGAGGGGGATGGGGTGGAAGTGTAGGGAGGATGGCGTGCTGTGCAGTGAGGAAGAACAACGAGAGGTGAGAAGAGGTAACGACGGAGAGTTGAAGCGGGTGTAGCAGTAGGTGACCAAGACCTTGACGGCGATGGCTTGTGCAACAGGCGTCGGATGCTCTGATATCACTGAAGCAGAAAACTCAACGCAGAAACATTGTGATGAAAGAATAAATATTTGTATAAACTCGGATGATGATAATTTACATTAGAATCCCCGAATTTATATGTTTCACGGGGTATGAACATGACTTTTCATAAAGTCATGTTAATTACAAACTAATTATTAATTTATTAAAACATTAATTAATTAATTTATTATTTCATATAGTTATATATTTAATATATAACACTTTGCTGGATTAGTGCAAGTTTAGGACCACTTGCCTGGCAGTTTGATCGGATGACATCACCACTTTGGTCAATCTTGAAGTTAAATTGAATAGCATACAACCATACTGGGATGATTGTTGGCAAAACCCATGTCTTGGAACCTTTTCTGAACAACTGCAACCACCTGAACCTTGGTTTCGGGTTACAGGAACAAATTTCGGTAATCACGTGTCGAGTTCAATTCCGGTAATTGGTTATAGGAACCGATTCCCGTAATCAACCCTATAATACTTAGCAATTACATCAATAAATGACTATTAACCACATTTAATCTATCAAAAGCTATGAAATTGAGAATATGTAACTTGTTTACCTTATATGTGCTCTTTGGACCACTGATCTTCAGGTTTTAGACAAGGAAGGGAATATTTAGGGGAAGGTTGGAGGAAAAATAGGCTGAATAACTGTGTTCAAAAGTATCAAAATTGGATCCCAACAGTCGTACACCATGTACCCCAATATCATGAAGCACAAACATTTTCGGAGTAACTCAAAACATCGGAGGGCCTCTTGCAAGTACAAGGCCAGACATCTCTGGTCGGGGTAGTTGAAGAATTTGGCTAGACTCTAGAGTATGAAGCAAGGTTGTTGGGACCAGGTAGCGAGAGCGGAAAGCGAAATTTTCAAAAGTTTCAATTTTGGGAGCAATTTTTATATAATACATATTTTAATATATTTTGATGCATACATTTAAAAGAAAATGTAGAATGGAAAATTAGCTATATAAAACATGAAAGCATAGATATAATCATTTAGTATACATATAACATCAATCATTTAGGAGCTATAACTTATAACATTGTTATGAAATGATCATTCATCAACAACATCAACCTTCAAGTTTCAACATATAAATATTTGCAATCAACAAACTCTAAGAGATAACATCAACTATAAAATGAAACAGGGCATCATATTCATTACCAAAGAGTTGTGAGGTAAAGGAAAATATGCTACATCTAAAAACCTACTAGTGGTTGGGGGTGTGGTATCTCTGTTGTATGAATTTGATCACCATCCTAATCACCCAAAAGTTCAGCCTCCAAGAGCTTTAATGCAATGGCTCCATCCTCCAAATCATCCTCCTGGATTGTTGTCCCAAGTCAAATATGTTCTATCATTCTTGGCTGCATCACAATAATGCGACAACAACGTCAAGTTGTAGTGCACATATACCAAGATTTCTGTTCGATCTACATTCAAACTGTTTCTCTTCACATTGATGAAGTTGTAGATGCTCCAACACCTCTTTGCAGAAGAAGTGTTAACAACCTATGAAAGCACCCTCACCGCCAATTTATGCAAATATGTGGTAGAGGAGCAATACATGTTCTACCATTTGATAGGGCTCAATCTTTGGTTGCATGTTGGTTACCAAAGACTCCATGTTCACTGATGTATTTGCTCAATTCACTTTGTTCTTGAGCACACTCCTCCTCTGCCTGATCTACATTCAAACTATGTCTCTTGACATTGTGGATGAAGTTGTAGGTGCTCCAACACCTCTCTAAAGAATAAATGCTAACAACCTATGAAAGCATCCTCACCACCTATTTATACAGATATGTGGTAAAGGATCAATACATGTTCCCCCACTCGATAGGACTTAACCCATCTAGATATTTGGTTGTATGAAGGTTACCAAAGACTCCATGTTCACTGATGTATTTGTTCAAAAATTCACTTCGTACTTGAGCACACTCCTTATCAGGGACCAACTTGTCGAATGCAAGCATATCCATTATGCACCTCTGGATCTATGTGTGGTTTTCTCCTAATTCCACCCCCAAGTGCTAGTTGGGCCAACCAAGATGGAGAATAATATTTTGGTGTAAGGAGTAAGGACATATGCTAGGGCATGGAGTGGAACATTCAAGGAGAAAAAGCTTCCCATGCTTAATATGTGATTTTTCTTGATTGAAGGATACGTTTTTACTAAGGTCATGGTAGAGAGTTCAATCAACTTCAATAGTTAGGCATAAACACCACCAACATCAAGGTACATAGAGAGGTTGATGTGCTTGATTAAATTCAAATCCCTTAACCTCATACATGATAGGATCTAGTGGAAATGTTGCAATTCTGAAATCACAAAAACGATTAAGTCTGCTGAATTTTGAATGAGATCTAAAATTTTACTTTTTGCATATGAAGTCCGATGAGGTTGGAACCACTTTCAAACATCCTAAAAAAATTAATGGTAATGTTAAACATTTAAGCAAAAATGATAGAAAATGAAATATACGGAGAGTGTTACTTTTACTTTAAGAATTTAAGCTTTAACATTACCATTTAATAAATCCCCTAAATGAACCTTACCATGCCCAAAAATCCAAGTGGAACCATGTCTTGGTTTCAAAAACCAAAACAGAAGAAAAAAAATTGCCTCAATTCCTGGGAGCACCGAGGGAGCGATTAGGGAGTTTTTATTTTTTATTTTTTATTTTTTTTTCGCGGTTACTGTTGGGAGTGATTAAGGAGCGATGAGAAAGCGCTCTGTGTTCATTTTTCTTAAGCAGCATCGAGAGCCATTCTCTTGGAGAATGGAGGCGCCTGGTTAGTTACCGAGAACTTGTACAAGTCTAGCATTGGGGGACTCATCCTAGAGCTGAGTGGCCATTCTTTGAATGGATGCACTTGGTCAGTTACCAGGAATATTGAACTAGTTTAGGACTGGAGGACTCGACCTAGGGCTGAGGGGCCATTCTTTGAATGGAGGCACTTGGTTAGTTACCAGGAAGTTGAACCAGTCTAGTACCGGGGGACTCAGCCTAGAGCTGAGTGTCCAGTCTTTGAATGGAAGCATTTGGTTAGTTACTAGGAAATTGACCCAGTCTAGGACTGGGGGACTCAGCCTAGGGCTGAGGGCCATTCTCCGGGAGAATGGAGGTGCTTGGTCAATTACCAAGTAATTGACATTGAGTCAATTGATGCAGCCTAGGGCTGAGACACCTGGTCAGTTACCAAGACACCACTATAAGCCCTAGATTGGGTTTGGGCATGTGACGCACTCCTATCCTGGATCTATGGGCTGTGTGATCTTCTCCAGGGATTAGCTACCCTTAATTAAGACACCTAGTACCCGATCTTGGTGGCACAAGGAGTTCAAGTTAAAAGCATTAGTAATTCTCTCTATTTATGATGATGTACTTTGAGTGGGCATGAAGGACGATGAAGACCACTTGCCTTTGATCACAGAACACTTGAAGGACTTACTTACCCTAAGTCTTGGTCCATGAGAAAAGACCAAGAGGCTAAAGACAAAATACAAAAAGACTCTTGTACCACAAGAAGTAAATGTAAAAATACAAGAAGGTCTTCAGTACCACTAAAATTCAAAGTCAAAAGGGTAAACATGAAAAATAATAAAACCCTTTTATTATATTCCTATTTGTAAGGTACCACCTTCAAGTATTTGAAAGGCCATAAAGAAAGTTCAATTGCAAATCATTTTCACACATCACATCTTCATCTTGGCTGCTCATTACAGACCCAGGTTCTTCGCTGGTTTTTCTCAAGTGTGTGGTGACTCTTGGTGTTATGCCCTAGCATGGCGGTTTGACTAGCTAGGGCATCACCCTTCTACAATCACGAGCTAGGGTTTTTCCTCCCTACTCATGGTCAGCAGCAAAACAAAATTAGGGTTGCTACATCCAAATCTGGGTAAACCTCCCCTCTTCACGGGCAACCACAGAAGTGGTTCGAGTAGCAGTAGGGCAGGCCTCTTCCAACCCTGGGCAGCCACAAATGTATTTTGGGCAGCCCGTATACAACTCAGGCAGCCTATTCCTCAAACTCAGGCAGCGTATTCCTCAGCTTGGGCAGTCACAGGAAGCTTGGGTAGTTACTGGAAGTTCGGGCAGACTTCGGGTAGGCTTGATTTGTTCTCGGGAAGCCCTATACTGTTTAGGCAACAACATTTAAGGTCCGGGCAAAGTGAAGAACATGCTTGGGCAGCCTCTGGGTAGCAGCAAGTACTCATGAGCAACTCGAGCAGTAGAGAAGAAAGGTCAGGCAGCAGAGAGAAAATCTGGGTAGCAAACCCTTGTCTGCATTTTCTGAGAAATTTGTATTCTTTCTTCCGGGTGGCAAATTTTTTGGTCAATCTTTGTCAAGGATTGAAATTGGTCAAACCTGCTAAGGGTTTGTCAAATTATGAAAAACATTCATCTCATAATTCTGAGATTTTTTTACAAACTTAGTCATCTCATTTAAGGGATGAATTACTAATGCTTTTGGGGCTTTTGTCCTTTAAAGGTTTCCCCATGAAAACATCTGGTGTTGATTGTGTTGATGCTTGATTATCTACTGCACTTGTCTTGTTGTTATCTATCTTATAGTCTGCAAAATTAAAGAATATATGCACACGCTAAAATTCAACATGGTATCAGAGCTTTGCATGTGAAGCTTCCAGTAAGAGAGCAGATTGATGTAATCTTCCTAGACCTTGGGACATTTTGCAGACTTAGATAACTGACTTGTGAAGTAGAGATGGCCACCGACACTTTCAGATCGGAAGAGAGGCTTGAGGGTTCAACCAACTACAAATCTTGGAAAGCTAGGCTCATGGCCACTATGGAGGAAAATGACCTTGATGACTTGGTTCTCAATGCCATCTAATGCTGGTAGAATTGCTTTCAAGAAGAAGCAAGCAAAAGCGAGAAGGATCATCTATGACTCGGTCAAGGAAACCTTGATGCCCACCATCACACCATTAAAGACCGCCAAAGAATGCTTTGACACCTTGATGAATCTGTATGAAAAGAAGGCACCTAGCCAGAAGAGAGTATTGAAGAAGAGGCTTCGTACACTGAAGATGAACAAGGAGGAAGGAGTTGCACCCTTCTTCACAAAGATTGCACAAAGAGATCAACTTACTGCTATTGGTATATTTGTGGATGATGATGATCTTGTGCAGACTGTATTCGATGGTCTTCCAAATTCTTGGGAAACCTTTTTGGCAGCTGTAAGTGGACGTGAAACTTGGCCAAACTTTGATAGAATTTGGCATCACTGTTTGGAAGAAGAAGGAAGAGTTCAAAGCAAAGCAACTGGTGCCAAGGAAGGAAACCTTGCTTTTACAGCTAAGACAAGGAAGTTCAAGAAGCCCTTCACTCAGAAAAGGAAGGAAAAGATGCGACAAGGTAAACGTTTTGATGCTTCAAGTTTAGAATGCTTTAACTGTCATAAGATTAGGCATTTTGCCAAGGATTGCAGGTAGCCCAAGAGAAATTCAAAAGAAGGTTCCAAGCTTCTGCTGCAGAAGAAGAAGAACCCAAGAAGAAGAAAAATGCTAAGGCTAGCAAAGAGGATGAACCTAGAAGGGAATACAACCTGATCTCTGCTCTTTCTGGCTCCATCACGAACAATGCTAACTCTTGGTTAGTAGATAGTGGTGCTTCTAGACATATGACGGGCTTTTGTGAAGCACTCACCAACTACAGAAAGAAGAAGTTCACTACTCCAGTGGAACTTGGGGATGACACCACTTACCAGATTGAAGGAGTTGGCTCAACCTCACTTCAAATTGAATCAGGCACAATTTGCATATTGATGATATCTTATGTCCCTGGTTTGAAGAAAAGCCTACTCTCTGTTGCTGGATTATAAGACAAGGGCTACAGGGTCCTCTTCATGGACAAGAAGGTCCTACTATGGGAAAATAATGAAAAACTAAGCTCAGCAGTACCGACTGGAGTTCGAGAGGGAGGTCTTTACAAAGCTTTTGGAAATTCTGCACAAGCTTTGGTTCATAACACAGTTGATCCATGTGAGCTGTGGCATCGAAGGTTTGGACACCTTCACTATACAGCTCTTCCAGGCCTTCAAAAGATGGATACAGGTATTCCAGAGATTTCTCCTAAACATGATTGTGTTTGCAAGGGTTGTGCTTTAGGTAAGAACACTAAGAAATCCTTCTCCAGAAGCAAGAATAGATCTAAAGGAATCTTGGATTTGATTCATTCTGACATATGTGGACCTATGTCCTCACCCTCTTTGAGTGGGTGCTTGTACTATGTCTTATTCATAGATGCTCACTCTTGAAAGTCCTGGATTTACTTTCTCAAAGTCAAAAGTGAAACTTTTGACAAGTTCAAAGAGTTCAAGGCTCTAATTGAAAACCAGACAGGAAGACACATCCGTATCCTAAGGTTAGATAACGGAGGTGAATATGAGTCTTATGAATTTGATGATTTTTGCCGAGAAGCAAGAATCAAGAGGGAGCTGACAATGCCTTACAACCCTCAACAGAATGGGGTTGCAGAAAAGAAGATTAGAACGATTTGTGAAGCTGCTAAAGCTATGCTGACTGACCTTGATCTTCCTTTATCCTTGTGGGATGAAGTTGCATGTACTGCTGTGTACATTCAAAACAGAAGCCCTTATGCCATCTTGGGGGAAAAGACTCCAGAAGAAATTTTCACCAGCAAGAAACCTACCGTTGACCACATGACGATTTTTGGCACTCCTGTGTATATTCATGTACCAAAAGAAAAGAGGGCTAAGCCAAAGCCTTCCAGAATTTCCAGAATGAAAGGCATATTTGTTGGTTATAGTGGAAGCTCAAAAGCTTACCGCATCTATGTCCCTAGACAACGGTACATTGAAGTCAGTAAAGACGTAATTTTTCATGAGGAAGCTGTGTTTCGTCAAACAAAAGAGCTTCCAAAGGATGATGAAGAATCCCCTTTTGAGATCTCGAAAGTTCAGAAGGAGGAAGAAGAATTTGAGTCCCAAATTCCAGATGTGCCCGAAGAACCTAGAAGTCCGGCTGAAGAACTACTTGAGGTTCCTCCTTCCAAAAGGAGACTTGCCTAATACCGAGAAACTGTGCAAGAAGCTGAGAAGCATAAAGCTCCTCCCAAAACTTTTAGAGAAAGCATAAGGAAACAGAAGTACTCAGGCCTTATGAGTAAGCTCATAAATGCATAACCTTCCACATACAAAGAAGCAACAAACCAACAAGTATGGAATGATGCTATGATTGAAGAATATAGTGCAATCATGAAAAATGATGTGTGGGAAGTTGTTCCCAGACCAACAGGGAAGTCAGTGGTGACATCGAGATGGCTCTACAAAATCAAGCATGCTGCTGATGGCAGAATTGAGAAGTACAAGGCCAAATTTGTAGCTCGTGGCTTTACTAATAAAAAGAAGGCATAGACTACGATGAGACTTTTGCCCCTGTCGCCAGATATACAACTATTAGAACCATTCATCTCTCTTGTTGCTGTGTTCGGATGGAAACTCCATTAGATGGATGTAAAAACAACCTTCCTCAATCGCAAAATTGATGAGGAAGTCTACATTGAACGACCAGAAGGCTTTGTGACTCATGGGGATAAGTCCCATGTGTGGAAACTAAATAAAGCCTTGTATGGATCAAACAGGCCCCGAGAGTTTGGTATGCGATGATTGATGGCTATCTTCACAGCTTGGGGTTCTCCAAAAGTACTGTTGACTCCGATCTGTATTTTAAGGTTTTTCATAACCATATCTTGATCCTAGTCTTGTATGTAGATGACCTGTTCCTTATTGGAGAGGAACAACTGATGGCATGGTGCAAGAGGGAGCTCACCTCTGAATTTGAAATGAAGGATCTTGGTTTGATGCACTATTTTCCTGGCTTGGAGGTCTGGCAAAAGACAAGTGAGATCTTCCTAACTCAAGGGAAGTATGCAGTTGACATCTCGCAGAGATTTGGGATGCAAGACTGCAAGTCCATGAGCGTGCCCTATTAAACTAGTAGCAATAAGGAAGGTCTTCTTGCATGGAGAAGACTTAAATTAGGAAACCAGTTGTATTTAATTTACTTTTCCTAAGTTTACTTCGGAAAATAAATTAAAGTGATTTAAATTAATTTTAGTGAACCACTAGTTAAAGTGAAAGGGAAATTAGGGTTTTCGCTTTACCTAAAGTTATAAAAGAGAGATCAATTGGTGGAGAGAACGCACATTTGTATTCCAACAGAGACAGGATATAGACAGGGAGAGAAAGTCAGACAGAGGATTTAGCTAAGAAGACGGAGGAGTTAGCAGCAGGATCATCGAGCTTCGTACAGCTGGGCCGTACACTCACACAGGAGGGTGTTGAGGTTTAGTTGGGATTTGCCCAGTGATTCTGCCGTGTACTGCATTTGCCAGGTTTGAGTGAATTTGTAGTGATTGTAAAAGTTCCATATTTTCTCATAATAAAATCTATATGTGACTGTTGCACCGGTTTTCCCATCTTGAGTTTTTTCGGGGGTTTCCATACCCAAAATAATAGTGTCATTATTGTGATGTGATGTTGTGATTTATTTCTCAGTTTTATATTCCACTGCATACTGTAAAAGATATTCATGTGTGGTTATCAGTTGATATTTTGCATGCACTGTTTAGCCCTAGTTGAATATTAAAGGAAAATTTACATGGTATCGGAGCTCTGGTGAGCTAAAGCTGAGAGATTTGCAGCAGCAGTGATAGATCAAGGGCAGATCTATAGGAAGACACAAACCTAGACTTCCAGATCTAGGGTTTGACAGGTACACTTCACTTTGGCCGTGCAGTTGAGAGTTGAGGATAGACTCCAGGGTGCTCAGAACTTTCCTACATGGAAAGAAAGGATCACAAGGATCCTGGACGTTAGTGATGCAAAGGAGCACATTGACTCCACAAAGGTTGCACTCACGGATCCGACAGATCTAGCAACTTGGAAGAAGATTGATTCTAGAGCCATGCTGATTATCATGGATGGAGTGAAGGACCATATAGTCCCTCACCTTTTAGGTAAGAAGACCACATTAGAAATGTGGAAGGCTTTGGAGAGTCTGTATCAGAGCAAGAACAAGAATTGGAGGATGGTGTTGCAAGAGAGGATGTGCAGCACCAAGATGTCCAAGGGAGAAGGAGTGGTGCCTTATCTCACGAGGTTCACACAGATCAGGGATGAGCTTGGAGTTGTTGGCTCTAAGACAGATGATGAGGAGCTAGTTCGGATAGCCCTCAATGGCTTCTCTAAGCCATGGGACACCTTTGTCAAAGGTGTTGTGGCTAGGGAGAAGCTTCCTGATTGGTAGAGACTATGGGATGACTTTGTGCAGGAGGAGACCTGCATGGGTCAAGAATCAGGCTCATCCAGCAGTGCTCCACAGATTGTGGATGAGGAGGCTCTAGCCCTTACAGGGAAGAGCAAGGGGAAGGCAAAGAGGAAGAAAGATGGTAAGAAGAACCTTGACATGTTAAAGGTCAAGTGTTTTATCTGCCACAAGCAGGGACACTTTGCCTCCCAATGCCTAAACAGGAAGAAGAAGAGTAACACTCAGAAAGATGGATCTGCAAAGGTGGATGAGTTTAGCAGGAGCTTCGATGAGGAGTTTTGCTTGATAGCTTGCATGGCAAGCACCACAGGGAGTAGCATATGGTACATTGATAGTGGAGCATCTAGTCACATGACTCGACAGAAGAGATTCTTGAAAGACTTGCAAGAGGGTGGAACAGGGATCCACGTTGAGCTAGGTGATGATGCGCGGTATCAGGCGCAGGGAGTTGGCACTGTTTCATTTGAGAGGGAGTCTAGAAAACCCTTCAGTTTTGTTGATGTGTTATATGTTCCAGGACTGACCAAGAACCTTATATCAGTCTCCACTTTGGAGGACAAGGGATATTAGGTGAAGTTTTGTGACCATAAAGTGTATATCAGGCCCAAGGGGTTAGATAGGAGCTGGGATCGGGTGATTGGCAGAAGGAGCGGGAAAGTGTACAGATTACACTTTGAGCCTGCAAAGGCTATAGTCAGCAGCAATAGCAGCAGTCAGGGTGAGTTGTGGCATAGGTGGATGGCACACTTACACCATGGAGCACTGAAGCATTTGAGACAAGCAGTCATTGGAGTTCCTCAGGTACAGGAGGAAAAGCATAACCACTACAAGGGTTGTGCTTTGGGGAAGAACATTAGGAATTCTTTCCCACAAAGTGAGAACAAGTCTAAGGAGTCCTTGGACTTGGTGCATTCGGATGTATGCGGACCTATGAGTCTCCATTCATTAAGTGGTTACAGTTACTGCGTAACCTTCATTGATGACTATTCTAGGAAAACCTGGATCTATTTCCTGAAGGCCAAGTCAGAGGTCTTTGAGAGGTTTTGAGAGTTCAAGACTCTTGTGGAGAACCAAACAGGAAAGAAGAATCGGGTTTTGAGGACAGATAACGGGGGTGAGTACACCTCCATTGAGTTCATGGAGTATTGTTCGACTGAGGGGATCAAGAAGGAGCACACTGTGCCCCATACCCCACAACAGAATGGAGTTACAGAGCGAAAGAACAGGATTATGGTTGGAGCAGCCAAGGCCATGCTATTTGATCAGGGATTACCACTATTCCTCTGGGTCGAGGCATACAGGACTGTAGTATACATTCAGAACAGGTGTCCCTACATAGCCTTGGGGAGGAAGACACCAGAGGAGGTCTTCACAGGCACTAGGCCAGATGTGAGTCACATTCGCATATTTCGCTGTCTGCTGTTGTCATGTTCACGCTGACAATAGGAAGAAGCTGGACCCTTCTAGAGAGAAGCGGTTACTTGTTGGTTACAACGAGATTTCGAAGGCATATATAGTTTACATTCTTGCTAGCAGAAGGATCATTGTGAGTAGGGATGTCCAGTTCGTTGAGGACAGGGCCTTGCAGAGATCTTTGGACTTACCAGCAGAGTAGCAGCCAACACAAGACTCAAGAGTCGGGAGTCAAGTTGGAGGAGCTAGATGTACAGGTACAGGTACAGACACAGAGCACAAGTTCTAGTGGTCAGAGGGAGTCAGGTGGACAGGATCCTTCAGTCATTGACTTGAAGGATGAGCTAGAGCAGGAGATGGATATCCAGCAGCCGTAGCAGGTTGACACTAGGCCAAGGCCTAAGTGGTTTAGATCCACAGTGCAAGATTCCAGGCAGGTAGATCCTCCACAGACATCTTTTAGACGGAGTGTACCACCAGGGAGGCTTAGTTATATGGCATTGATGACAGAGTTGATTAACTTTGAACCTTCCAGCTTCGGGGAGGCTGCACAACATGATGTGTGGCAGGAAGCTATGGTTGAGAAATATGACTCCATTATGAAAAACTAGGTATGGGAGGTTGTGCCGAGGCCACAAGGGAAAAAGGTGGTGGGATCCAGATGGATCTACAAGGTGAAGCATGCAACAGACGGAAGCATGGAGAAGTACAAGGCGTGCTTCGTGGAAAAGGGGTTTTCACAAAAGGAGGGAATTGACTATCAGGAGACCTTCGCCCCTGTTACCAGGTATTTTTCCATTTGGACTATTATCTTGCTAGCAATTGAGATGGGTTGGCGTGTCCATCAGATGGACATCAAGACTGCCTTCCTCAACGGAGTAATAGAGGAGGAGGTGCATATTGAGCAGCCAGAGGGGTTTGATGTGGAGAACAGGGAGACGCATGTATGTAGACTTCATCGAGCTCTTTACGGGCTCAAGTAGGCACCTCGAGCATGGTACTCGAGGATTGATAGCTATCTACGGGAGATGGGATTTCAGGAGAGTGAGGCTGACCACAACATGTACTTCTTAACAGGTGAGGTGCTTCTCATACTGGTCTTATATGTGGATCATCTCTTTTTGTCAGGAGATGAGAGGTTGATTGGAGACTGTAAGTCCAACCTTGTAGTAGAGTTTGAGATGAAAGACCTTGGGCTGATGCATTACTTTTTGGGCTTGGAGGTTTGGCAGAGAGATGGATGCTTCTTCATCGGAGTAGAGATCTTGAAGAGATTCAGGATGGAGGACTGCAAGCCTATGGCCATACCTCTAGTTTCCAATTGGAGGAAGATTGATGCATCAGGATTAGATAGATTTGATCCTACCTTATATTGTCAGCTTATTGGATCGCTTATGTATCTGGTCAACACACGACCAGACATCAGCTTTGCAGTCAACTCTTTGAGTCAGTTCATGGTGGACCCTCGAAGAGTGCATTGGACGGCTGCAGAACACATACTTTGCTACATCAGAGGTACAGTGGAGTATGGATTGGTTTATGAGCGCAGGGGGAGTGTACACTTAGCAGGTTCCACAGATGCTGACTGGGCAGGATGTGTAGAGGACCGGAAGAGTACTTCAGGTTGCTGTTTCAACATTGGATCAGGGGTTGTCTCTTGCTTTAGCAGGAAGCAGAAGTCAGTTGCATTGAGCTTGGCAGAGGCTGAGCACATGGCAGCCAACATGGCTGCTTGTGAGGGTATGTGGTTGAGGAAGTTACTTGCAGGGTTGTTCGAGTGTGAGCTAGAGGCTACAGCAGTTCACTATGACAATCAGAGTGGCATCAGGCTATCTTAGAATCCAATATTCCATGACTGGAGCAAACACATAGACATCAAATACTACTTCTTGAGAGATTGTGTTCAGAGGGGAACCATTCGGTTGGAGTACATACAGACAGATGAGCAGGTGGCGGACATTTTCACCAAGGCATTTTGCAGACAAAGTTTTGTGAAGTCTAGGGATAAGTTGGGGTTGCTACCGAATCCCTTTCTCGTTGAGAGGGAGTGTTAAACTAGTAGCAACAAGGAAGGTCTTCCTGCATCCATGTGTTCTTGCATGCAGAAGACTTAAATTAGGAAACCGGTTGTATTTAATTTACTTTTCCTAAGTTTACTTTGGAAAATAAAATAAAGTGATCTAAATTAACTTTAGTGAACCACTAGTTAAAGTGAAAGTGAAATTAGGGTTTTCGCTTTACCTAAAGTTATAAAGGAGAGAGCAATTGGTGGAGAGAACACACACTTGTATTCCGACAGAGACAGGATACAGACAGGAAGAGAAAGCCAGACAAAGGATTTAGCTGAGAAGACGGAGGAGCGAGCAGTAGGATCATCGAGCTTCATACAGCTGGGCTGTACACTCACACAAGAGGGTATTGAGGTTTAGCTGGGATTTGCCCAGTGATTCTGCCGAGTACTGCATTTGCCAGGTTTGGGTGAATTTGCAGTGATTGTAAAAGTTCCATATTTTCTCATAATAAAATCTATATTTGACTGCTGCACCAGTTTTCCCATATTGGGTTTTTTTGAGGGTTTCCATACCCAAAATAATAGTGTCATTATTGTGATGTGATGTGATTTATTTCTCAGTTTTATATTCTGCTGCATATTGTAAAAGATATTCATGTGTGGTTATCAATTGATATTTTGCATGCACTGTTTAGCCCTAGTTGAATATTAAAGGAAAATTTACATGCCCATGTAAACGAACTTGAAGAAGTTGCATGACTCAACCACCAGTTCACAGGATGTGGACTCTACTTTGTACATGTTGCTGCCTAATTCCCACCTCGTGTAATGTGGTAGAAATCTTCAAGCCACTGGGTGCGACCTTGGGGGCAACATTTTGGCGCCGTTGCCAAGGAGATTAATTTCGGCAGTGGAAACTAATTAAGCTAGTCATCTAAATCCTTTTTTGATACTACCAACTGATCAGACGAAGCTGCAGTGGAAGTAGAGCATACGAGGATGAAGGCCTTGTAAATTTTAAATGTTTTAGAACAAGTTTTTTCTAATTACAAAGATAAATCCTAGGAGTCTCTTTCCAGATTCAGTACTCGGGCAAGCCCCTATCCATGAACCTGTAATTGGGAAAGTGAGGGGGTTTATTTTAAACTCAACAGTGCATAAAAAAATTGAAGTTTTTTAATTACTAAATTGCTCAAATCTTTTCCCTTATTGAACTTAAGTATAGCGCAGTGGGTAAGTATTCTGATTACTCTTGCAAACTTGAATAAAGCATGAAATGGCAAAGGAAAACAATGACACTAACAACATACAAAAAAACCAAAAAAAGGGACATCGACACAAATCCCCCCAAGGGGGATGGGAACCGGGCTCTGATGAACCTACTCAAACTTTAGTTTGCTTTTACAATATGAAAAAAATGCACTTTGGTCCTTATACTTTGGATCCAAAGGCTTACAACTTATTGAAAAAATCTATTTTTATGCGAGGGGGAGCTCCGTTGGTCTTCTTTTTGCTTCATTTTGCGAAAATTCGCCAAAGTTTCCTCCTCTTTTATCGTAAACCTGCAAAAAACAGCCAACAAACATTAATAGAATATGCCCAAAAACACTTTATGAGTGTTTTGGGAAAACTACCAAAGCCTGCCGAAAAAATTCTAAGTAAAAGGATGAAATGAACTAAGTAGAAGCAACTGAAAAAATGAGCTAGAAAGCTATTTTTTCAGGGTATTTGTTTGTTTCGTAAGCAAAACAAACAAATTAGAGCACTTAGATGCTAGATCTAAAACTTAAACTTGGCACTTAATCTTGCTAATCAAGACTTTTATTTTTGTAAATGCAGATGACTTGAAGCAAAAAGAACTCGGTAATGTAGATCTATACCAGAAAATTATTCTTTTTCAACTTTAGCTAGATCTAATCATGAAAAGTAATTACTATCTATGTATGGGAATGAACTTTAAACCTTAGATCTGCAACTGCTTTTCGAATAAAGGACAAAAACAAAATTTTAAACAAATTTGAGAAGGAGAGAGGGGAAGTTTAGAGAACAAGATGATCCTTGAGGCTTTGATTGTGGGGCACCGAGGGACTTTATCTATAAACAAAAAAATGCCAGAATGAGAAAGATCAAACAAGATCCTCTCTATCTCCAGCTAAGATGACCTGTGCTTCACACAACTCAACAAACAAGCTCAAATCCAACAACATATACACTTAGAGATCAAAATATGAAAATGTCCATAAACAAATGAAAATATTCAATTTCACATCTCTAAACATTCATACTGAGTAAAATGAAGTAGTAAACAAACAACCTCATTCACCTTGCAAAACTGATACCAGTCCTTCAAGCAAGCTAGATCTGGAAATTGGAAGCAAAATGGATCCGACAAATATTATCTCAACAAAGCACAATGATAATCCATCCCACTCACAAAGCACCACACAAGTAGACCTCCAAAGTCTCTTTTATTTCTCACATAAACAATGATTACATTCAACAAGGTTCTTCCCAGTACATTCCAACTAGTTTGAATGAGGAGAGCAAAGCTTTATTTATAGCAAATACAAGTTCAGGGGGGCACCACCAACACTGGTAGAAGAAGTAAGAGTTTAGCTGAGTGAGGCTGAGTTGAACTGAATCAATCAGAAGATTCGGTGGGCTGATTCTTTAGTTTAGCTGGACAATTAGTATGGAGGAGGTGCCACCTCAAATGAGGTAGGCGACCTCACTCCAACTCCCAAAAGCCAACTCACCAAATACCAAATCGCATGCTCTACACCCCACACGATTGTATGACTTAAAAATGACATGAGCAGATTTTACCAATAACATGCTTGCTATCCAACTTTTTGATGTATGGCAAACATTACCGCAATAAACATATTTTTTTTTAATGTGGTAAGGATACAAAGGGGGTCCACAACCATGCTCACGATTTCCTTTAGCTTCACGTCACCATACTCTAATCCATCGCTAGCTCATAATAAAACCAATGTATGGTGTATTTATTAAAATAAACCAAGCTTTTTTTTATTGTGATGTTGATATAAGGGGGGTCCACAACCATGCTCACGATTTCCTTTAGCTTCACGTCAATGAACTCGGTAATGTAGATCTATACCAGAAAATGATTCTTTTTCAACTTTAGCTAGATCTAATCATGAAAAGTAATTACTATCTATGTATGAAAATGTGATATGTATACCTCTCTTTATTTAACCAAGGTTTGAAAGTTCTCCTCATGTAGTGAGGTCATCATCGTGGGGACCACCATGCCCCATCACCATTTAGCCATTAAAAAATTACTTTTTTGACTTTTTAAATATTTTGACCAAGTGCCAATATGTCATAATTTAGCATTAAAATGCCATCTTGACTCACTTTTAGCCAAATAATGCCTCATGGGGTGTTTCGGCTGCTCGACTGATGTGGAAAGTGGTCCCCAGGGTAAAGTGGATGCTCTGAGTGTCCCCACGTCAAAAAGCGGACTCCATATCTGACTTTTTTTACATTTTGAATTTTTTAATTAAACAATAAAAAAATGGCTTAAAAAATGGAAAAAAAATATTTTTCTCGAAAATTGACGAAACTCTAGGGGGACCTAGTACATGTCCATACGACTCAATTCGAATGCCTAGCATGTTGAAACACACTAACACGAAGGTTCTAATAACTTCCTAAGGCCGAAACACCAAGATGACTACCCCAGCTTTGGAGGTGTGAGTGAAAAACTCAGAAATTATTAGTCGTTTGTTCAACAACCAATAATAACCAAGGGAAAAAAACACTCTGGGCTAGTCGGCTTGATGCTTAAGTCTGGGAAGCCGAGCCTTTTATAAAAAATTAGATGCTAGGACATTTTTTACAATTTCCTTAAGGGGGTATGAACATGTGTTACAAAAAATAAAATAGCCATGAAGGCCTGAAAGGACTTCTGAACTCTGAATACGAACAATTATCTTGTTCGTCACTAGCGGCTCATTGAAAGTCCAACTAGGTGTAGCCTAGTCGGTAATAGTATCGACATCTCATTGGATCCCTAATGTATCTCGTACACACGAGATAGGATATCTGTTACACAGTAAATGCTCTGAGTCAGTTCATGTCCGACCCAAAGCACATACACTGGGTAGTTGCTAAGCATGTACTGTAATATCGCAAATACTGATATTCTCTAATGTTCTATGATAGTGCTGACTCGCACACTCAATCTCATACAACTTTGCAAAATAATTGTGCATGCAAACTCGCCATGCAAAAATGCCCTAAAATATAGCTAAATTAGGGTTAGGGTTTTGCAGAGAGAAATTAACACTTACTACTGATATTTTGGTTGATAATGACTCCAAAGATAGTTATATGCATAAGGATCCGGATGGGTGGTCTAATAATGTTCTTTACCTCCGGTGTTACCGCCCCGTAGTGCCGTAAAAACCCTCTAGACTGAAGATGACGTTTTTGTAGGAGGAGAGGTTCGTTCTGGGTGAAACTTTCTGAGCTTGTCCTTCTGCTGATGCCAGAGAGATGGCCTGGCACATGCGGAGGTTTGGCTGCCTCTAAGTGCCCTAGCGAATTGATTGGCAGTTCTGCTGCTCACGCCCCAACCGATCTGTTTGGCTTATAGTTGCTCCAGGTGAGAAAACTGATGGCTAATAATCACTGCATACCGTAGGATTGGCCTACTGAGAAAGAGGAAGATGACATGCGGAGGAAAGACTAGGTTTTGTGGTCCCAATGAATCCTTCTGTGTTTTCCCTGTTAGTTCCGGCTGCAAAACGTGGATCTGCTAATAACCCTTTGGAATGCTCTGGATCTCCGAATATTGTAATATATGATGGATGCAATGGATAAACTTGGATGATCTATCCCAATAAGAGACTAGGGCAAATATCTCACTGCTGAACCCTCGCTAGCTGAAGACACTGTCTCCAACCCCAACTACCGCGGCTGCACGCTGTGCTGCTGCTCGAAACTCCAAAATCAATCAACAATAACAATAGCTATCTTCTTTGGTCTCGTAACCCTCTTAAATAGAGTCTCATGTACTTTTAGGGTTTGCATGTCACTTTTAGGGTTTATGCTTTACTTTTGCATGCATGCATTTCTAATTTGATGTTGACTTTAATAATGGCTAAACAAGGCCTACATGCTCCGCATGCTTTAGGATATGAACTCTGATGGCCCTCCTTCTACATTGATGACTTAATAATGCTGAATTGATGTACCTTTTGCTCCTACTGCTATCAGGCCTCAGTTATCCCCTTTTTATAAAAAACGGAACATTACAGTCCTCCCTCGCCAAAGATTGCTTGTCCTCAAGCAATGCCAATGCAACTCCACAATTAATCAAACTGAACCAACTGAATCCGGGGATGATCCCAGGGTCCCAAATTATCCTAGGAGATTTGTAGCACCCTCTGCTCAAAGCACTGCACTGCACAGTACCATCACAAGATATCTCATGGAAGCCTCCTATAAGTAGAGTAACTAACTAGGTTGTAAACGAGGTACCATCACAATAGACCTCCTGAAAGCATCCTCAAGCAATCACCAAACTACCAGTCACTGTAATCCCAGGGTCCCAAATCAATCTGAGAATTGCAGAGGTCAAAATGCATCCACTGCTACCTTGTGTAGTATCGACATAAGGAGCATCTTGAAGACTCCCAAGTAACCCCATTAGTAAACTTTGTATCCATCTCTCATACGGTCTCCCACCTGGATCCCAATGCAAACTTGTGCATCTTTCATCCCAAATATCCCAAGGCTCTTGTGGGACTATACCCTTGGCTAGGAATGTATTCCTAAGAATCGCCCACTCAATAGGACACCAACTCTTAATCTCTCTCCAATCCAATCCCCAAAAAGGACCTTGTCCATAGGCACCATCACAAGGAAGAATCCTACCAAGCTGACATTCTGCCTTTCTGATTTCAACTAGAATGCTCATATACTGCTGCCCAATTCCTCGATCCTGGCCAACCTGTAAAAACCATCCGCCATTATGCAAATGTGGACTCAAGCTACTACAAGCCTTGTCTATGTACTCCTGAAGAGGACTGCTTTGAAATGTACTAGTATGTTTCTTCTGCTGCCCCATCAAGGAATCCAACTGCCCTTCAATACTAGAAAGCCTGACCGTTGACTTGCTACATACAATTCGAAGAACTGTAAGCTCAACATCTTGTTGTACTATGGTGTCTCGGAGTATCTTGGTCCTCTCTTTCATTGCTAGAATGCTTTCTTTAACACGTTCAATCTTCTTTCAGTGGCTATCATCATGAAGCTCTATCTCATGCATGTATAAACTCACCCTAACCTCCATGTGTGATTGCCCACTGTCTCGACTGTTGTGCTCATTGCCTTGAACCACATGTATTTCGTCTGTCATAACTATCTGGACTCCTGATGTAGGTGATGAAGAGTATATCAACTCCAACTCATCATACGGCTTGACCACAATCTGACTAGCGAATGTGCTGGTGCCGCTAGACTCACAAGATGGCTCTAATGCTATCTCCTCATGTACTGTTAACTCCAAATCAAGTTCACCAACAACCTGTACTTCATGCTCATCTTTCTTCACTCTCCCAACTATGCCTTTAAGGCGATCCTCATCCAAATCCTTGGGATGGCTCCAAAACTTGATGGTGTAATAATCTTGAAAGGACAATGCTGCACATATCTCATCACCCAAGGCTAGATACTCCTGATATCGAGGCAAGTGATGAAATACTGCTAACCTCTGCAAATCTCTAGTCCAGTTGATGGCATCTGCTAGGGTGGTGGGCCTATTGTAAGCTCCGGGTTTGTTCTTCCTTTTAAAGTGGCAGAAGTTAGTGAAGTTCATGGATGAATGGAAGTCATCCCCTAAAGCTCTATAATCTCTCAGATAGGCACTCATGGATTCTTCTTGTTCTACTTGTGCTAGAGGCACTATAGCTGGACTATCTAAGAATTGAGGCATGGTAGGTCGGGAAGGCTTGTTGTATATATGGGGATGGCTCTGCATGTTGGTATGGAAGTGCTTCCCACTACTATTGGTGGATACCCTATCACTATTGGGAAACAAGGGACTGTGTGGGGTGGGCTCATTTTTCTCTGTCATTTTCCTGAAGGTACTCATCATTTCTTTTTGCCCAGTAGTGAGTTCTTTTATGGCTGACATGAGACTATTGAAAGTTGTTTTATCATCATCGACCATTGTTTCTTTGCCCTTTCCAAACTGATACTCTTTGCCCCCCAACTCTCTGTCCTCTAATTCCTCTTCTCCTCTATCACTGTTTCTAAACCTCCTCCGGTAAGTAATGTTGTATGGATCTTTTGAATTCATTTACAATTTGCATGCCCACAGCTGGCAATGAACATGCTTTGATACCATTGTACTATCCCAAATACTGATATTCTCTAATGTTCTATGATAGTGCTGACTCGCACACTCAATCTCATTCAACTTTGCAAAATAATTGTGCATGCAAACTCACCATGCAAAAATGCCCTAAAATATAGCTAAATTAGGGTTAGGGTTTTGCAGAGAGAAATTAACACTTACCACTGATATTCTGGCTGATAATGACTTCAGAGATAGCTACATGCATAAGGATCCAAATGGGTGGTCTAATAATGCTCTTTTCCTCCGGTGTTACCGCCCTGCAGTGTCGTAAAAACCCTCCAGACTGAAGGTGACGTTTTTGTAGGAGGATAGGTCCGTTCGGGCTGAAACTTTTTGAGCTTGTCTATTTGCTGATGCCGGAGAGATGGCCTGGCACATGCGGAGGTTTGGCTGCCTCTAAGTGCCCTAGCGAATTGATTGGCAGTTGTGCTGCTCACGCCCCCAACCGATCTGTTTGGCTTATAGCTGCTCCAGGTGAGCAAACTGATGGCTGATAATCACTGCATACCGTAGGATTGGCCTGCTGAGAAAGAGGAAGCTGACATGCGGAGGAAAGACTAGGTTTTGTGGTCCCAACGAATCCTTCTGTGTTTTCCCTGCTAGTTCCGGCTGCAAAACGTGGATCTGCTAATAACCCTTCGGAATACTCTGGATCTTGGAATATTGTAATATATGATGGATGCAATGGATAAACCTGGATGATCTATCCCAATAAGAGACTAGGGTAGATATCTCATTGCTGAACCCTCGCTAGCTGAAGACACCGTCTCCAACCCCAACTACCGCGGCTGTACGTTGTGCTGCTGCTCGAAATTCCAAAATCAATCAACAATAACAATAGCTATCTTCTTTGGTCTCATAACCCTCTTAAATAGAGTCTCATGTACTTTTAGGGTTTGCATGTCACTTTTAGGGTTTATGCTTTACTTTTGCATGCATGCATTTCTAATTTGATGTTGACTTTAATAATGACTAAACAAGACCTGCATGCTCCGCATGCTTTAGGATATGAACTCTGATGGCCCTCCTTCTACATTGATGACTTAATAACGCTGGATTGATGTACCTTCTGCTCCTACTGCTATCAGTGCTCAGTTATTCCCTTTTTATAAAAATGGAACATTACATGTACTCAGATATGTGTGAGGTACTATCACTTATGGGCTTAGGTATACTTCCAGCAGTGGAGTAATGTTAGTCGGATATGCTGATTCCGATTGGGTTGGCAGTGCAATAGACCGAAAAAGCACTTCAGGTTATTGCTTCAGTATGGGATCTGCAATGATCTTTTGGTTCAGTAGGAAACAGGGTTCCATAGCTCAGAGTACAGCTGAAGCTGAGTATATTGCTGCAAGTGATGCCTGCAAGGAAGCTGTTTGGCTTAGGAAACTTTTCTCTGATTTGTTCGGTGGAAAGCTTGACTCAACGATTATTCATTGTGATAATCAGAGTTGCATTAAGCTTTCAGAAAATCCGGTGTTTCACGATTGATTGAAACACATTGAAATGAAGTACCATTTCATCAGAGACCTAGTACAGAGAGGCACTTTGAAGTTGCAATACATCTCTGTATAGATGAACATATTGCAGATATCTTGACCAAGCCTCTGACTACAACGAAGTTTGTGTATTTTTGTGACAAGCTTGGCATGGTAGAGAATACCTCTCTCATTGAGAGGGACTGTTGATTTTTCCTAAGCAGCATCGAGAGCTTCCATCCTCTAAGAGAATGGAGGCTCTCGATGCTGCTTAGGAAAAATCAACACTCTTAGAGAACGGAGGTGCCTGGTTAGTTACCAGGAACTTGTACCAGTCTAGCACTGGGGGACTCAACCTAGAGTTGGGTGGCCATTCTTTGAATGGAGGCACCTGGTTAGTTACCAGGAATATTGAATCAGTCTAGGACTGGGGGTCAACCTAGGGTTGAGGGGCCATTCTTTGAATGGAGGCACCTGGTCAGTTACCAGGAAGTTCAACCAGTCTAGTACTAGGGGACTCAGCCTAGAGCTGAGTGGCCATTCTTTGAATGGAGGCACCTGGTCAATGGCCAGGAAGTTGAACCAGTCTAGGACTGGGGGACTCAGCCTGGGGATGAGGGCCATTCTCTTGGAGAATGGAGGTGCTTGGTTAGTTATCAAGTAATTGACATTGAGTCAATTGATGTAGCCTAGGGCTGAGGCATCTAGTCAGTTACTAGGACACCACTATAAGCCCTAGACCGGGTCTGGGCATGTGAGGCACTCCTATCCTTGATCTATGGGCTGTGTGATTTTCTCCAGGGATTAGCTACCCTTGGTCAAGACACCTAGTACCCGATCTTGGTGGCACAAGGAGTTCAAGTTAAAAGCATTAGTAATTCTCCCTATTTATGATGATGTACTTTGAGTGGGCATGAAGGACCATGAAGACCACTTGCCCTTGATCACAGAACACTTGAAGGACTTACTTACCCTAAATTTTGGTCCATGAGAAAGACCAAGAGGCTAAAGACAAAATACAAAAAGACTCTTGTACCACAAGAAGTAAAAGTAAAAATACAAGGTCTTCAGTACCACTAAAAGTCAAAGTCAAAAGGGTAAACATAAAAAAGAATAAAACCCTTTTATTATATTCCTATTTGTAAGGGACCACTTCAAGATTTGAAAGGCCATAAATAAAGTTCAATTGCAAATCATTTTCACACATCACATCTTCATCTTGGCTGCTCATTACAGACTGAGGTTCTTTGCTGGTTTTTTTCAAGTGTGTGGTGACTCTTGGTGTTATGCCCTAACATGGAGGTTTGACTAGCTAGGGCATCACCCTTCTACAATCACAAGCTAGTGTTTTTCCTCCCACTCCTCACGGCCAATAGCATAACAGAATTAGGGATGCTACATCCAAATCTGGGCAGACCTCCCCTCTTCATGGGCAACCACAAAAGTGGTTCGGGCTGCAGTAGGGTAGGCCTCTTCCAACCTCGGGAAACCACAAAAATATTTTGGGCAGCCTGTACATAGCTCGGGCAACCTCCTCAGCTCGGGCAGTCACAGGAGGCTCGGGTAGTCACAGGAAATTCGGGCAGACTTCGGGCAGGCCTGATTTGTTCTCAGGCAACCCTATACTGTTTGGGCAACAACATTTAAGGTCCGGGCAGAATGAAGAACATGCTCGGGTAGCCTCCGGGCAGTAGCAAGTACTCACGGGCAGCTCAGGCAGTAGAGAAGAAAGGTCAGGCAGCAAAAAAAGACTTTCGGGTAGCAGAGAGAAAATCTGGGCAGGAGACCCTGGTCTGCAATTTCTGACTAATTTGTCTTCTTCCTTCTGTGTGGCAATTTTTTAGTCAATCTCTGTCAAGGATTGAAATTGGTCAAACCTGCTAGGGTTTGACAAATTAGGAAAAACATTCATCTCAGTATTCTGAGATTTTATTACAAACTCAGTCATCTCATTTAAGGGATGAATTACTAATGCTTTTGGGGTTTTTTTCCTTTAAAGGTTTCCCTGTGAAAACATTTGGTGTTCATTGTGTTGATGCTTGATTATCTATTGCACTGGTCTTATTGTTATCTATCTTATAGTCTGCAAAATTAAAGAATATATGCACATGCTAAAATTCAACACTCTGCGAGCGACGCTCTCTCATCGCTCCCACATTGTTCCTTGAAAAACCAAGGAGCATTTTTTTCCTCAAGAGGTGCACTTCCTAAAATTGCTCCAAGAAGGAAGCGATCAAGAATCGTGCTTTCGAGAGCGATCGCTGATCGCTCTCTCTAGGAGCGCACTTCGGGAGTGAAGCAGCAGGGGGGAGGGCCCTTCCTCGTAGCATAGGTATGAGGCTCCTTGACTAGAAGCGCCCTGAAAAGACAACAGAACTGCGCATGGATCTCATAGTAAATAGGACAGCCTAAGTTACCAAAAACATCTAGGACCAAGGGGGGATACGTCGTTCCCCATTTTAGAAACTGAAACAGGGGGGATACTTCTTGTAAATGACATTGAAACGTTTCCAAGCCGTATAAAAAAAATGGAAATGTTTCCAAGCCGTTTCCAATTGGTTCATAAAACATTTCCAAGGCAAATCCAAATAATAGAAACGTTTGCAGGCATTTCTTGAAACGTTTCCAAGCCATCTTGAGCCGTTTCCTAAAATGTTTCCTGATTTTCTGAAATGTTTCAGCTGCTACAGGGCAAGTTTTCAGCTAGAAATAGTGATTTTTTGACATGAAAAAAACAAATAAATAACCCTAAAGGAAAACTATAAAACACTAACCCTAAATTGAGCCTTAAAACTTAATATAAAGCCTAAAATCTTATATCAAGATCTAAACCCTAATTTTAAATTGATGAATGGTAATTTGAATTTTTATGTATCATGGTTTTTTCTTGTATTTTTCCAAAAATGATAGGGGCTTAATTTTGGTTCAAAAAACCACTAATTTGTGGACATTTTATTGCATCAAATGCTTGTCTACTAGTGTTAGTGTCACAACCTAATGTAGAAATACAATAACTGTTTTATTGTCTTTTTTATTGCCAATTCCTCAGTTTTGTTGCAAATAAACCCCAAGGACTTGCATATATGTAATAAAACAACTTGCATATCAAAACTGAGACAGTAGCAGTTTCAGCCCTACAAAATAACATATTGCATTTATGAAGGTTTACAAGAACCAACACGTATTTCCAATAATCTTTCAATAGGAAAATTCTCAATATGGTATACATCTGATATTCTAATCTTATTTCAGACATTTTAATCAGTATAAGCCATAAAATGTAAGCAACATATCCAAGGGAATGTAGTGGTGTCTAGAGATAGTGTTATAGCATAGAGTGCAAAATTGCATGTCATCACACATTTTATCTTATTTCTCAACACAACCTCACATATTGATACTCGAGTGCCTAACCAATCCCCTTAAAGCATGGCTGATTAAGTCAACGTTGATCATTCAAGTCGGTCCCAAAAAGTTAGATGACGCCGTGAATTTAGGACCTTTATGCGCTAGTCAGTTACTCAACCAACCCTCACCTAGTTGATTGTCTAGTTAGTCAGTGGATCAACCCTAATACACCTCAATCGAGTCACTGACTTACCTCCAAAATTGTGTTTAATCACAAATTCCAACATTTCTTCTAGAGGTGTAATCGGTGTATAATTTTATTAGAGATGCTAACTCTTGAATTAAGCCTTTGAGTAATTTTAGGGTTTGAAATCAACGTTTAGAAGTAGTTGATATATTCTTCATTGAATGCTTGACAAGGGTTAGCTTATCTATGGCACTTCGGAGTCAAGATATAAGAATATTGTCTATGACAATATTTGAGTATGTGAATTTAAATTGTTATAAATGACATGACTACCTCTAAATCTCATTGATGAATGGTAATCTGATTATGTATGTCTCATGGTATTTTTGAATACACACACACACACACACACTCACACTGTCGTTTCCCCGCAGTATCGTATCCGACTTCTTTGAAAATTTGCCGTATTCATTTCCCTCCTTGTATCTGTATCTGTTTCTGTATCCGTTTCAATGCAACTTAGAGGGCAGCAGAAAATGAACTGCTCGTCAATCTCAACCTCTCAAAGATGGCATCCCTGGCAGATCCTGTCAGATCGATCAATCTAGTGCTCCATCCGGACCCCAAGTCTGGTGGAGAAATCAGTTGATGGTCTTTAGAAGTCAGTATGCTAGTTCTATTTTGGATGATTCAGAACAGCTGGGCTTTTGGGTTTACAATCTATATGTAAAAGACCTCAAGGTCTTCATGGGTCTATTATGGGGAATCATGGATTTCAGAGATATTAAATCTCCCAGTTTTTGGATGATCTATTCACCCCTGTTTTGTTGAATGAGTAGTATTGTAATATCTTTTTTATTAGTGAAGTAAAATGTTTATTAATTGCTGTTTTCTTGGTATTGTTTATTGTTTAGTTTAGCCTTAAATTGATGTGGCTTTTCGATAAGTAAGATTGTCAATTGTATTATCACCTTACCGGGATTAAGCTACAGGTTGGATTTGAAGCATTGTTCTTTGCAAGGGCTGATTATCAAGACATTGCCAAAAGAAGAGAAGATCGTACTATGGAGATGATTTGGCGTGGTTCTAAGTCACTAGGGTCTTCTGCACAGGTGGGAACTATTTAGTGTTTTGTGAAGATGTTAAAATTTCCAGAAATAGTGGTCTGGTTATCGAATTTCTTCAATGTTTTTATCATGATAAATTTATTTTGAGGGAGTATTTTGCTTCTTTTATATATTTCATTTACATAATAGCATGCAGAAGAAGTTTCGTGGTCTATTTATGCAAATCACATGATTGTTATCATAAAACTTTAAGTATATCTGATTTCATGAAGTAATTGATTTCCAGGTTTTCACTGGAATTCTTGCACACCATTATGATCCTCCTCCTGAATTTCGATATGACATTAAAACTACAGAAACAACTATCCAGGTGACCATGTTCCCCTATCCCTGCCTGTTTATGCATTAGAGAGCTAGATCAAGGTGTTCATTACTGACATTCTGCTGTGATGCAGGATGATCCCTTTCTTTATGATTATAATGTCGAGCAACAGATCGATCGTTTTGTCCAGCTTGCTGAAGAGCAGGTGTGAATCACAATGCATACTCTCCCCTGGGTTACGTGGGTGATGTAAAGTTTCATTTAAAAATTTAAGGAAAGATATTTATACATAGAAGGTCTGACAAGTTACTGAATTTCTCATAATCTGTAATTTATGAGATCTGAATTTGCAGGCCAAACAATTTCGTACAAATCATATCATGTGGACAATGGGTGAAGACTTTGCATATGAAAATGCAAATACGTGGTTCAAGCAGATGGATAAACTTATACATTATGCAAATAAGGTCAGTGATTTTCTGGTTGAGCTTGTCTACTTGCTTTATGCTGATGTTTATATTTTAATGTCATGGTAATTAATCAAAAGAAATATAAAGGGCGGGCTCATTTTTTTGACATTAGATATTGGATGTTGAGTTTATTTTTTTCATATTTTTCATTTTAGTTCTATAGCGACATACACACTTATGGAGATCTCGCCCACCGTAGGCTGTAGTGTGCACCACGCTACACTTAGTGCAATTATGGTCAATTTTTAGCTACTGTTTGTTGCAATCAACTGTGATGAAATTATCATGTTCAATTGTTAATTGAAGTTAACTATTGTCTAGAGCAAGGAGCCATAAATGCATACCTGTTTTTTTTCTATCCAAGGAAAACCTTGTGGGGAAATGTAAGGGATGCTTCCCCACATTCGTGGATGGCAGTCTTAGTAAACCCGTTGGTGTAGACTAGTGTGACTCACCTAAGGGGATTCATAACAAGCACATGCGGTCTCATAACTAGTCAAATACCCAACAACGTTGGTGACAACCTATTGAGCTAACCCCTTGGGGCTAAAATGTTTGGAAACATCTCATCCCACCCATAAGCACTTAACCTAGAGTGTGATCACTGGTATCTTGCTGGCCCCAATCGGCTTGCAATGGGCAAATGTGTCACAAGGGGGATTTGAACCTGGGTGGGAAGGATAACAACTTCTTCTCTTAACCACCCAAGCTAGACCCAATTGACATAAATATTTGGAAACATCTCGTTTCACCCTCAAGCACTAAAGTAAGAGTGAGATTGTTAGTACCTTGCCAACTACAACCAGCCCATGAGGGGTAAACATGTCATAAGTGGGATTTGTACCTAGGTGGGGAGGATAACAACTTGTCCTCTTAACCATCCAAGATAGACTCAATTGACGTCCTAGATGCATACCCACATGTATATGGATGCCTTCCATATTACACATTCGTGTGTATATTTGCATTATATAGTAAAAAAATATATTTATTGATTGACTATTGATAAAACAATTAGAAGTTTATATGTTAAATATGTTCAGAAATAGAGCAAACCCAGGAAATTAGCAGAAAAGGCCTTAAGCCATATTTAACACTTGTATTCATCCAATGATAACAATATATAGTACATACACATCAACAGATAAGGATGCCACCCTCATCAACGATAAGGATGACAACTCATAAAGATCTCGGACATTGTAATTGTATAGGGATTCACAGTCTATCATTTACCCCTCAATCACGAGTCTGAATAATTATACTAGCAAGGAAACAAGAACTAGTGCATAGATAAGATAAATATAAATTTATTAATGTTCAACAAATGACCAAAAACTAGTATCATCTTCAATCTAAAACTTTTGAACTGAGCTTTGATGAAGATATGCCTAAAAACCTGTCAATTTTGGATGTTGAATTTACGAACAATATCCAACATAACAAAGATATATAAGTTAAGATAAGATATTTTTATTAATGTCCAACAAATGACCACAAAAGTAGGTTAATGGGACTGTTTGGTAACATGATGTCAATACAAAGTGGGAGCGCTAAGGTGGCTCCAAAATAAATATGAAGCAATATGTGAAACTTTATCCTAAAGCCAAAATGAGCTAGCTCCAAATATGGAGAGCCAACCCAGAAGAGATAAGTACAAACAAAGCCAATATCAAAGAAAGATGTACAAAGAGAGTGGGTCCAAGAACTGTGATATAAAAATGGAGAATGTCATGGCGCATTGGAAGCACTAGAGGTGTCTCTCCTAACATCTGAAGCTGAATGAAGAAACCTTGAGATAGTAATCTGTCTGAAAGAAGAACTAGAAGAACTTGAAGAAGACCTATAATGGGCAGTGTGTCGTTGCTTGTTGCTGTGATCTGGACGTAGTTGGCCGGCTACCGGGGTGGAGTTGAGGCTGGCCATGTTGTTGGGGTTGGATGGACGTAGAGGTGATATGTTGTGTTTTAATTGATTGGTGCTCAGAAACAATAATGTCCTCTATCGGTCTCTTGGTGCCCCTCTAGGAGGGGAGCACCGAAAAGAAGGAAGTAATTTACTGAGAGGAGGTTGGTCTTGACTGCGAATGTCACTGGAGGAGTTTTTGGAGCCAAAGGGCCTCTCACAAGTATAAGGCCAAACATCTATGATCTGGATACTTGAAGAAACTAGCCAAAGACTGGGATTCCGTGAGAAGAAAATCCTTGAAAAGACAATGAAATCACTCGCAAATATTATAATAGATGGAACACCAAAAGATGAAATGCTCCGCGGCCTTGACCTCTTCGAAGATGGCAAGGCTGGTAGATCCTGTATGATTGGTCAGTCGATCTGGTGATTTGTCTCTTCCTTGAGATGATGAAAGCCCACTATGAACTAGCCCAAAGGGATTCAGAGAGCATGTGTCTTGTCAGCACTACGTCTGGGCTAAATGGTCAGAAAGGAGGTCGGATCAGAGTAAATGTAAGGTGAGGGCTAAAAATCCATATCTTATGACCTAGAGGTGCACAGAAAGGGTTTGAAGTTGTTTAGAAGGCTTATTCCTAAGCCTGAAGTATCAAAATGGTAAAAAAATCCTTAGGCGCGACCTTCGAAATAAGCCTTATATGAAAAATCTGCTTCGGTGGTAAGTCTCGGGGAGAATAGACGGAGCAGAGCTGCCATGGAGGAGATCGACGACCATAAACCAGCCCGCAAGGGTAAGCATGCACGAGAAAATAAGATTTAGAAATCAGCGGAATTGGGTCAAGCTAACAGTTTTCAATGGTGGAGATCTGAGCCGCAAAAGATCAAACACTCCAGAAGAATCCCACAAGAGAAAGGTGTGAGAAAGATAATGGATCCGCCAAAATGAGATAAACTCCGCGATTGATCTTAGATTGACGGCTAGGGATGAACCCGCAAAGAAATCAACGGTCCGGAAAGAAGCTTGCGGAAGGAAAATGACTGAAGCAAAAGGGCGGAATTTCGGATGTGAGAATTGGCAAACCTGCAACCTGCAATCTGCAAAATTGTGGAAAGGAGCTCGCGGGAGGGAAACAGCGGAAGCAAAAGGGCGGAAGTCCGAATGTGAGAATTGGTGAACCCGTAACCCGCGATCCGCAAAATTGTAGAAAGGAGCTCGCGGGAGGGAAACGGCGGAAGCAGAAAGGCGGAAGTTCGGTAATGAGAGTTGGTGAACTCAAGATCCAAAATCCACAATTTTGCAGAAAGGATTTTGTGGGAAGGAGCTTGCGGAATGTGGGAGAGGTTGCAAAGCAGATAGTGGTTATCCAACCAGTCGCTACACAATCAAAGAAGGAAGGGATTGAGGAGCCCCTACTTAGGTATCAGAAGTAGAACCACTCCTTCACCTCTGCAACAGAAGGTCGTTCGAAGATGCCTTGAACAGTCATTTTCATCAAGCGAGCTTGAGGCCCCAGATGTCAAGTTTTTCCATTTTGGTCAGTCACGTGCGCCCCAGCGTGCTTTCTCCATTTGTTTTTATGATGGCGAATCCGCCACGTAAGAGTTTGTTAGGATTTTGTACGGTCGGGTTTGATTCCCATGAGGTAACTAATTTTGGTGCTTTGTTTCAAGATTCGTCTCAGGAGCAAATTGGACTATAAATATAACCTCAATAGAGGAGAAAGGGGTTCGACATTCATTTTGGAAGCCTCTGTGCTTGATTTTGTAGCTCTGAACTTTTCTTGGAAGTAATTAATACAAAAGTATGTCCTGAGTGTGTGAGATTCATCACAGTGTTCAATGTTCAGTGTGTGTTTGCCTGTATGCTCCATTTCCATGTATATGTGAAGTTCTGCTAATATGTTTCTAGTTGTATGCAAGGAATTCGTTCTCTATTAAGCGCTCCTTTCATCAGAAATCGTATTTGTTATGTGTTTATGATGAATGCTATGGAATTCATCCTCTGTTAGGTGCTCCATTTTAGTTATCAGCCTTTATTGTTGCTTCTGCTAAAGGTGTTTCAAGAGATTCATCCACAGATAGGTGCCTCTTATTTCACTGGGCTTCTTCTCATTTCCCCCTGTCATCTCTTAAAGTTATATGACTGAATGTTAATGCTCACGTTGCCTCATATTGCAAAGGAGAATCACCTATCATTATTACTGTAAGCCCCTTGAATGTTTCAGGCCTCAACTCCATTGCCCAATGGTGTTTTCCGTTTGTCTGTCTTACACTCTTTGAAATACAAACAATCTGTTCTCATCAGAAACCTAGCCTTCTGAATGCTAGCTGCGAGACATATGTGTATGTGAATGGTCTTGTGACACTGAGAGAGCTCTCTCTGGCTGTTTAGGCTAGAATACAGCCTAAAGGTTGGTTTGAAATGGTTACCCCAGTGATTTCCTACCACAACCATAGGAAAATTACCGGGTGATAACATGTCCAATGGTAGAGTGTGTAATGGGGCTGAACAATGAGACCATTCTCAGATCCACAAAATGTGCAGCATAAAAGGCCATCTTTGGGCATAACCCGCCTTGGTGGTTGTTTCAAGTGACTTGCACAAACTGACTATAGATGACATCGTGGGTGATTTTGTTCAACTCTTGCCTAGTAGGTAAGAGGTGGCCAGGCACCTTTAAGGAATATCAAAATGGAGGAAGTCAATCCATCGCAATACCAACCCATGCCAAAAGATATGTGACCCTTGTATGCCAAGACCTACTATGGTCTAAAGGACTAGCCAAGGCAATGGACTGCGATGAGAGATAGGCTAAGTATGGGTATTAATCGTGTCCTATCATTGAGTTGGCAAAGCTTTGAATGCGGTGAGAGTGAGATGAGGCGAAACACTGCCTCAAGTTGAAAGGGGTGGGCATTGAACTCCACAAGTATGATGGGCTGAGGAACTGATTTCTTGCATCCTAAGTCACTTGGTTCAAGATCATGTTTGAATTCGAAGACCTTGAAATTCGACAAAAAATCGACAATGAAAAATTTGGCCATAAAATTCAGCATTAAGTTCGAGAGGCTATACAATTTGGAAATTAAAAAATATAGAACAATTTCAATCAATGTAATAATAGATAACCTTTTTAAGATAAGCTATCTTATGAATTATATTTTCTATTTCTTTAAATATGATATCTAACTTATGTTTACATTATTTTATATTATTATACTATGTAGCTTAGTAATATTTTTTTTATATATTTGATGCATTCTTGTTAATGTATGCTTTACCCTAAAAGCATTGGTAGAAAGAGGAGATTGTCAAAATTTCTTGTTCTTCCAAGACTATACTCATTAACCCTAGCCGATGGTCTTGCTATGTGTCTGGTTTCCTCTTCATGCGACAATCTTGTGGCCGTCCTGTGGCCCATGGTCATGGCTATTGTCAGCCGCTACAACAATGCTTGCCTACTGGTGCCCACTCACACTGCGGGGTCACTAATGCTAGTGCTCTCTGCTCACAACCCTCACGACAAGCGCCTCACAACCCTCACGACAAACGCAACACACGCATGACTCATAGTATGGTTTACCTGCGGGCTTCCCAGTTAAAAAAAAATGAATTTTATTGAATTTACCTAGAACTTTAGACAAGTCGAGTAGATTTACGCATCTTGTTTCCTCTTTGCGTGGTTGTCCTATGGTCATGGCTTGAAAATCGATGGTTTTCAATGATTAAAATCGACTGTCTGAAAAATACAACGAATTTCGAATGTGAAGGAGAAAAATCGCTAAATCCCATGACTTACTTGCATCTGATGATGCAATGGAGGAGGATCTACACTCTCTCTATTGAAGCCCAATCCGTGTCTAGTAAACAAGGCCCCCAAATCTCTGAACCATATAGGACTTTGGGTTGAATGAGAATGTCCACGAGAGACATCTTGGACGAGATGTATTGAAAATGGTGTCTAACACATAATCTCTTGAGAAGGGATAAAGATCTATATCCTTTGTTGACTTGGGGCTGGAGGGCATGCCGTAGATTGAAATGAAGTCTTGTGAGCTATACCCCCAAATAAGTATAGGTGCTAGTGATCTCGATCTCTTCCTGAAAAAAGAAATGGAGATCTGTTAGGAGTTTCTTTGACCCATTGAAGATCATGACCTTGGTTTTACCTAGGTTAACTATCAACTATTGAAGATCACCAAAGAGGGACAAGGCGTTATTTGTCGCTGCAACCCCTTTGACGAGGAGGCCAAGAGTATCACATCGTCAACGAAGAGAAGGATCAAGATGTGATGGAGAAGGAACCCATCTCCGTTCTGGATGTGCTTCTGTAGGAAATATTCTAGCTCGTCAATGTACATCCCAAGTAAAATGGGTGATAACAGACATCCTTGTTTAACCCCAATGGTGCTCTTGATATAATTTGACATCCTGTAGGCGGTGCGAAGGTGACCAAGTACTGACTCATATAATTTCATAATGGTATTCAAAAGGATCTAAGAAATGCTAATGTCTCTAAGTCTTTGGAACAATGCTACTCTAGGGACGAAATTTAATGCTTTCCGAAAGCCTGCAAAATAACAATATACTTTCGAAGAGGTATGGTCTGCCTCTACGATGATGGCTCAAAGTGTAAGGAAATGGATTGCGATGAGAGATAGGCTAAGTATTGGTATTAATTATTGCCTAGCGCTGAGTTGACAAAGCTTCGAAGGCGATGTAAGAGTGAGATGAGACAGAACATTGCATCAATCCAAAAGGGGCGGGCACTGAACTCTGTCAGTATGATGGAATGAGGAGCTTAACACTTGCATTTGATGATGCAACGGAGGAGGATATGCATTCTCTCTACTGAAGACCAATCTGTATCTAATAAACAAGGCTCCAAAATCTCTGAACCTTAGAGGAATGTGGGTGGAATGAGAGTGTCCATGAGAGACATCTTGGATGCAATGTTCCAAAGATGGTGTTTGAAGCACTGTCTCTTGAGAAGGGCTAAAGATCCGTATCCTTTGTTGACTTGGGGTTGGAGGGCATGCTGTAGACTGAAACGAGGTCTTGTGAAATGTACTCCCAAATAAGTATAGGCGCTAGTGATCTTGATCTCTTCTACTCAAAAAAAGAAATGGAGATCTATGAGGAGTTTCTTCGACCCATTGAAGATCATGACCTTGGTTTTACCCATGTTAACTGTCAATTGATGAGATCACAAAAGAGAGACAAGGCGTCTAGTTGTCGCTGCAACCCCTCTGGTGAGGAGGCCAAGAGGATCACATTGTCATAAAAGAGCATGAGGTAAGGTCATCCTACTGAGGTCCCAAATATGGCTCTGCCATCCTTAAAATATCCTTTGGATGAACAACAATAACTTCATGAAGTGTCGTCATGCGACCAAAACATGTAAGTGTCGTCACAGACAAAGAAATGCTAAATTTGGCTATAACAAACACCAGCACATATAATGAAGTTTTCCAATCAGCGAATGAAGATGATTCAACATCTTATCTTAGTGGTGATGCTTATGATAATCATGATAAGTGAAATCATGACCCTGTTGGGAGGAGAATGCACTTGGAGTTGAGACTATTTTGAAGAGGCCAAGCACCGAACTAAAACCACTTCACTGCTGTTATCTTACTTGCTGATTTATTGCTGCACAAGGTAGCTGTTAGTCACCAAGGCTGAGAGCTAGGCGCATTGATCCAAGCAGAACGTGACCATTGGGGAAAGCACTAGTCCATACAGAGAAAGACACTGTGAATTACAGTCTTATACAGTTCTGAGATTGACCTTGAAATCTGATTTATGTGGCTATAATAACTACTGTAACTGCTGTTAGCAGTTTCCATTTATTGTGAATTGTTTGAAGGCATGATATGCAATAGAAATTGAAGTTATGGTCCATTTCAAATGTTAAATGCTAATCTATTCGTGTTCTGAAGCAAATGTGGAGTTACAGTAATCATTCTCACCATAAAAAATCAGTCAAAACAGATCTGGTCACATTCCCATGGTTTCTGAGTGTTATTACCAAACTGTTTGACAAAATCCTAACTTCAGAAATACACCAAATTATATCAGCAGTCAGTGATTAATTCATATCAGCAGTATGTCTGGGTAATCAGTAGCCTCTGAACAGTAAATGTTAAAGTGTTGGACAAAATCTTAAACCAGAATAGCCAAACAGTCAGCTTGAAGCCAGCCAAATCTAGTTGGGAACAGGTCAGATTATTCGCATGAGTCTGACTGTAAGTGCTGAGTTTAAGTGTTAATTATATCAGTGAAACGACCTCTTTTATTTGCTTGTAATGTATAGCTGTTACAGCTGTGTTCTTTCATTGTGGATTGCATGAGTATCCTCAGTTACATTTCCTAGTGAATTAATGCCAAGTGTCTTGTATTCATGCCCAATATTTATTGTGGAAATCACATCCTTTGAGATCTGTAACTTGCCAATCAGTATATTATTTCCACATAAACATAACAGCAGTATATCTAATTGACACCAAACTGTGATGGAATTCTCAACCCAAAAATACAACAGCAGTCAACCAAATCATTCATAGCAGCAGTAGATTGGTTTGTTAAAGTGATCGCAGGCAATGTCATCGACATGTTTGTCATAAGTCTTGAATTAATTTACATGAGCAGTTGATAAAAAACTCAGCCCAGATTTAGCAAGGAACATTACATATGGATGATACGGAGAAAGTTAGAAATGAAACCGAAGAAGGGGGAGTAGTCCTTGCAAAGCCAAGAGTCATCTTGGTTTCATGGTATGTAAGTAAATCAAAACCCCTTCACCCTTGTCAACCTATGACTGGTACTACTAGCTATACTCATAAAAACAATCAAATACATCATATAGTAGCAGTGAAGTACAACGTCATGAATATATCATCATTGGTAAAACATGGCATAGCAATAAAAATGGCATCATAGTAACATCGTCTCATCTAATCTCATCATTCGTATCATATGGAAGTAGTAAAAGGAGACCATAGGAGTCTGGGATACACCAGGATGCAAAAATAAGTAGCAGTATGCCAATACAATATCTGGCATAACAAGACCAAAGGAGCTCTAATACCATGTTAAGAAATAGAGTAGACAGGACATTGATGGAAAAGGATTTAAGCCATATTCAACACATGTATTCATCCAATGATATCAATATATAGTACATTCTCATCAATAGATAAGGATGCCATCTCATCAAAGATAAGAATGACAAGTCATAAGATCTCGTACTTTGTGATTGTATAGGGACCCAGTCTAACAAAATACACGTGGCTTCTAAAACTGTAACCTGGAGCTAATTTAAAAAAAATGATATTTTCATTAATTTTTATCCATATAAAACGTACCACCTATGAAAATCAATCAGATCAAAGCATACCACAACATTGCAAAGGTTGGAATTTTTAATTATATGTAATGGACCCAGAAAATAGTACTCTTGAAAATGTCACAAATGAAATTGGTGGTAAACTAATGAAGTTGAAGAATAATGCATATTCCTTGTGTTCAATTTAATAAGTTTTTTTAATTTTGTATGTTGAGTAATATGAATATCTAATCTCTTCCTATGCTTTATCTTTGATCAGGATGGGCGTGTGAATGCATTTTATTCAACTCCAACGATCTACACTACTGAAAAAAATGCAGCCAATGAGAGCTGGCCTTTGAAGACAGATGACTTTTTCCCGTAAAAATTTCTCCTAAGATTTGAAAATAAGTAATTAAGTTTTTGATTGTTTCAATTTTCAGTCAGTTTATTTTATCATAGATTATATAGGGTTATGGCCCATGGGAGCTGGTTCATTACATGATCAACACATATTATAAGTACCATTGCTTTAACACATAAATAATGCGTTCTTGCTTTCAGAATCTGGAAATGATTGCTGAGTTGACAGTTTAAAATTTAAGAGTTGATCATGCTATAAAGTCAAGAATTATGAGCTAGATTCAAGAGATGGTCTCTATCTGCATTCCTGCCAACAGCACATAGATGATGCATTCTTGCTTTCAGAATCTGGAAATGATTGCTGAGTTGACAGTTTAAGAGTTGATCATGCTCTAAAGTCAAGAATAAATGGACATGAGCTAGATTCAAGAGATGGTCCTTATCTGCATTCCAGCCAACATGTTAATGAAGCAATACAAGAAATAAAATAGAAAATTCAAAGAAGCAACAGCAGAACACTAAGCATGTAAAGCACAAACACACCCACAATAAAGCTGCTTAAACACTGGATATAACTCTTCCACAGTCTGTAGTTCATTTGGTGCTTTCTCTAAATGTTTCTCTGCTTGGCTCAAAAAATACAGTTGATCTCAGTTGATAGAGATCTCAGCTTAATTTGTATATACTGATCCTACTACTAAGAATAAGGGTGTGATCCAGCATCATGAGGAGTGTTTAGTTTGATTTGCTTATAGCGGAAAGTGCTATACACACCCTTCACCCTCATGACTAGTTAATGAGTATTTGTACTTGTTACCCCTAATATTGTATGAGCATCACAGATGTAATTTTCATGACATCACTTGTGAAAATGTTCACAAGGATTGAGCTTGCAGTTTTTCATGGTTAGACATTTGACTGGGTAGGAGGTACACTTGTGTTCTTGACTTAGAGATGGTGCTTCTTCATGGTTGAGTGGTGGCCATGGTGATTGGCTAGGAGGTATGATGTGATGTGCTCTCATTTCTTCATGGTGATTATTAGTGAAATACTGTGTCTAATAAGTAAAACAATGCTGATAAGATGATGCACTCCCTCTAAATGATAATGAAAGGATACTTGACTAAGGTAATGTTGCAAGTACAACAGGAATCTGCAACACTTAAATCACATTTGTTTTTTTTATTGATTGTAAAAGCAAATTGTATAAAAGCAACCATTACAAACTCTTGTTATATGTCTTAAGAGAGACCTTGCCTACTTATATAGATATATAAGATAAGATAATTTTATTAATGCCCAACTAATGACAACAAATGTAGGTCAATGGGATTGCTGAGTATGAAGATATTATTACAAAGCAGGATTACCAAATGGCCTCTTATAAAAAGCAAAAGATAGGCAAGGAAAGTAAATCAAAGCATGGAATCTACGCTAACTGATAGAAAACACGAGAACCCTTGACCCTGTGCACGTGAGGCCGCACAAGGGTGGAGATATGCAAGAGTAAAGGATCCATGAGCAAGAAGATCTAGTAGTAATGAAGTAGATCTATTAAGGAATAAACCCATCTCTCCTAACATCTGAGGTCGAAGAAGGAAACTCAAGATAGTATGCTATCTAGAGGAAGAGTTGGTGGAAGACATGCGTCGCCTACTGTGTTGTTATCAAGAGGAGGTAGCCTGTTGCTGAGGCGTCAAGGGTCTCATCTGCGTCAAGGGGAGGGGTGGTTTGGTCCTATCATGCCCCTGTGATCCCGAGGGATGGAGGGTCTTGTGGATTTGCACTAATGCGGATGTTATGATTGTGTTGCTATCATATTGTCTCTTAGTGCCCCTCCCTAAGGGTAGTACTGTGAAATGGGACATAATTCGTTGGGGCGAATATGGTTGCGTAGAACATTGAAGAATGTGGGATTGGAGTTTGATGGTCTCTGCATGTATAAAGCCAAGCATATCTAGTCGGAATATCTGAAGAAGTTGATGAGGGTTTGAGTTCTCTTGAAAAGGTAGTAAAACCTCCCTTTGATCTCGTAGTAGATTGGGCAATAGAAAATGAAATGCTCCTTTGTTTTGATCTTTTGAATATGGCACAATCGACAGATGCTGTTGGAACAGTTGATGTGGTGGTCTGTCTCTACACGAAGTTTGTGAGAGCCCACTTTGAACTGGCTAAGGGGAATGTGGAGAGTGTCTAACCAATGGTGGAGGGTATAATGCAATCGAATAATAGTCCGTCTGTCATTTCCAAGAAGTGCTCAACATAGAAGGCCATCTTAAGGTATCACCCTGCTTGAGGGTTAACCCGAGTAATTTGGATAAATTGCCTGTAAAGGTAATCTTTGATTATCTTGTTCAGTTCTTGTCTAGTAGGTAGGAGGTGGCCAGGTGCATCCAAAGAATATCCAAAAGGAGGGAGTCGGTCCATCTAAATGCCTATGAAATCCAAGAGAATTGAGACCCCCACAAACCAACCTCGAGCAAGTCTTAGAGGGTTAGACGAGGCAATAGTCTTTGAAGAAAAATAGGCCAAGTATGCATAACGTTCTTTCGCTGTCGTCGAGTCGACAAAGCTATGAAGGCAACGCAGAAAAGAGACCAGACTAAACAACGTTTGAAGTCGGAAGGGTCAAGCATCAAACTGTGCTAGGATGATGTGTTGAGGAATTATTTGTTTGCACCTAATGATGCGTCGGAGGAGAAGAGTTTGTATTCTCTCGATTGAGGCCTAATTCAACAAACCAAGCCCCCAAATCTTATAGCCGTAGAGAACAATGAGTCGGATAAGAGAGTCCATAAGGGCAATTTTGGACAAGATGTCCTGAAAGTGGTGTTGGAAGCACCTTCTCTCGAGGAAGGCTAAGGATCCATAGCCCTTGTTGATTGAGGCTGAAGTGCATGTTGCAAATTGAAGTGGGGTCCCGAAAATTGCACCACCAAGTATGTGTAGGAGCTAGTGATCTCAATCTCCTCCCCTTTGAAGAGGAAGTGAAGGTTTGATAAAATATTCGTCGTCTCGTTGAAGATCATAACCTTGGTTTTTCCCAAGTTGACTGTTAACTCTCGAGGGCTATAGAAAAGAGCTAAAACTTCCAACTGTCTCTGCAACCCCTTTGGAGATGAGGCCAAGATGACCACATTGTCAACAAAAAGGTGAATAGATATCAGAACTTGGTGGAGGAGGCACACGTCTCCATCTTGGATATGCTCGTGAAGGAAGGTCTCCAACTCATCAATATAGATCCCAAACAGGGTGGAAGATAGGGGGCATCCTTGCTTAACCGAGGCGAAGAGGACCACATTGTCAGCAAAAAGGTGAATAGATATTAGAACTTGGTGGAGGAGGCACCCACCTCCATCTTGGATATGCTCGTAAATGAAGGTCCCCAACTTATCAAATATAGATCCCAGACGGTGGGGGACAGGGGGCATCCTTACTTAACCCCAATAGTACTCCAGCTGAATTCTGATACCCTGTGAACTGTGCGAAGACGACGAAGGACCGACTCATATAGGCGAGCGATGGCAATCGGTAGGGTCTTGGAGATGCCAATGTCTCTAAGCAGTAGAATAGGTTTTCTTGAGGAATAGAATCAAAAGCTTTTTGAAAATCTACAAAGAAGCATTAAAATTTTGAAGAGCGATGTCACGTCTCCTCGATGATAGCTCGGAGGGTAAAGATGTGGTCAATGGTTTGATGTGCGGGTCAAAAACCTGCTTGTCCTCTAGCTCTAAGTTGTCTCCTCTCAAGCTCTCTAGAAAACTTCATATGAAGGATTGTAGCATAAATCTTCGAGAATGTGTGACCCACCATGATCATTTGATATGTAATGTCCTCTTCTGCTTAAGCATTAAGGACCAACCTGCTAACCTATATGATTCCCATAGGTTTGAGCGGGCACTGACAGTCAGGGAATATTATATCATCATTGGGTAGACAGGGGCCACCAGAGCCAAAGGCCACCTTCATGCATGACATTTGAGCATTATTTCATGATGCATGCACCTGATTGAGTCTCTAGGCACCTGCATGCAAGTCAACTGCAAATTAGAAGTTAAAGTGACCTAATTAGGTCAAAAGTAATGTTATTCGCAGTTGGAAGTTATAAAAGAAAGGTAAAGTGAATGGAGAAGGACACTTATGATTATTGTTGATTGATTTGGAGCTTTGAGCAGCAGCACCGTGTGCAGCCGCGACATTTGGGGTTGAGGACGGTGTCTTCAGTTAGTGAGGGTTCAGCAGTGAGATATCTGCCCTAGTCTCTTCGGGATAGACCATCCAGGTTATCAAGGACATTCATCGTATACATTAGTGTTCAGGATCCAACACACTTAGAAGGATTATTGATTTGCAGGTTCACATTTTGCAGCTGGGGATTTAGCTAGATACCCCAAAGTATTCACTGGGTCTCTGATTTCTAGTTTATCTCTCGCATGTCAGCTTCTTCTCCTTCAGTAGGGTCATTCCATTGCATTGTGTAGTTCCCAGTTTTTCATTTGCTCATTCTGAGGAGCTATTAGCAGATCAGAGGGAATTGAGGGCGTGAGCACCAAACTGCTAGTTCAATTTGCTAGGGCACTTAGAGAGGCCAAATCTTTCGCATGCTTCGGCCATTCTCTTCAGGAGGGGAAGACCATCAACTCTGCAAAGTTTTGAGGGTATCTGACCTCTCCTCCTACAGAAACGTCATCTTCAGTCTGGAGGGTGCTTATGGTACTGCGGGGCGATAACACCGGAGGAAAGGAGCACTACTAGCCCACCTGTTCAGATTTTTATGCATGCAACTATCTCTGGAGTCATTATCAGCTGGGATATCAATGGTAAGTGTTAATTTCTCTCTGCAAACCCTAACCCTAATTCAACTACATTTTAGGGCACTTTTGCATGGCAAGTTTGCATGCATAGTTATTTCGTATTTCTGTATGAGATTAAGTGTGTGAGTCAATACTACAATAGAACATTAGAGAATATCAGTATTTGGGATATTACACGATAATTGTTCGGATCTCTGAGCTGGAACCCGATTTGTTTATTGGTTGAATGGTGTGATGTGACCGAGTGGTGGAAAACCTATATGGACCACATGGTTAAAGAGATCAACCAAGTAATTATCTGGAGCAGAAAGATCGTGCTTGAGGAACTCCTTGGAAATTCTCCTTATCTGCCACTCTACTGGTGTTCATTATCCAAACAACCTCTTTGATTTACTGTAGGATTTACAATGCATAAGACCTTAATTCTATGCACCTAGAATGGAGCACCCATCTTACATGCATGCATACACAGAAGTAGGCTAGGATTTATAATGCACAAGACATTAACCTTAGGCACGTAGAATGCACTTCTTGGCTTGCATGCATGCCTCCACTGGGCTCCTAGGAATCTGTGCCTTAACTGGAGAAATCCAAACCATGCAAAGTGTTGCCGCCTAATTTGCACCTCAGGTCACGTGGCTGAAATTTTCAAGCCACTGGGTGCGACCTTGGGGGAAAGTAAGAGTCAAGTGCTATCACTTGATCTTGACTCCTTTGTCTAGGCTTACTCCTAGCCTAAGTCACCTGGTTTGAGTTCGTGTTCGAATTCAGAAACCTTGAAAATCGAAAAAAAAATCGACAATAAAATATTTGGCCATAAAATTCGACTTCAAAATTCGGCATTAAATTCCATAGACTATAAAATTTGAAAATTAAAAAATATATAAATTTTTTAATACATATAATAATACAAAAGGTTTTGAAGTAAACTAGCTTATTATTATTAATTAGATTTTTTATTTCGTTGACATTATTTTATATCATTATACTATCTAACTTAACGTAATACTTCTTTAGGGATTCCCTTTAATATATACTTTTTTCTCAAAAAGAAAGTTGATGTTCTCGAAATTTATTTGATTTTATAGATATTGATATATTCATTAAACCGTATTCATTAAACTCTAAACCGTGAAAATTGAACGCGACTGTTTGTGGTTGTGCTATGACTTGTTTGTTGTGGCTGTCGCCTGCTACTAAAGCAACCCTCATGGCCTCACACTCACACTCACACTCACACGACCTCATGAACTCACACTCAAGTCTCACACGACGACGGACCTCACGACGATGACCTCACACTCCCAGGATTCACAGTAGGGTTTACTGGCGGGCCGCCCAAATAAAAAGATTGATTTTAGGTGCGTCCTATTTTTTGTTTCCTCTATTGGCGACCAATTTATGCATTTCATTTCCTCTTTGTGTGTCTTGTGCACGTGGCTTGAAAATCGATGATTTCCAACAAATAAAATCGTCCGTCCCAAAAATTCGGGGATTTACGAATCTGAAGGCGAAAAATCGCCGAATCCGGTGACTTAGCTCCTAGCGAAGCCAAGGGGGGTGGTCCCTATAAAAATAATCTAAGTTTGTTGTTATCACATATATAGTAGCCAGGCTACCATATTCTATATTTCAGACACAGTACATTTTTCAGCCAGATCTCTTACATATGAGATGCTGAGATGAGCAGTTTTGACGGATCATTATTGTATTAGTGGACTATTTTACTCTCCCATGTCAGGACTGAGTCTCAGGACACTCAGATTTGAGGACCAATGTAGCCATTTAGTCATTACAGAGCAGTTATTGATGCCCAGTTTAATATCAGTGCTTTCTCATTGGACAGATGATGTTTCAGATAGATTATATTGCATGATTATGACTCAGCTTTTTATATTGTGTTATGGTTATCATTGCTCTTATACTCATTTTTGTGACATGTATTAACATGTGGTGTCATGATCTGGCAGTCATAATTATATGGATTTGGATGTATTTTGTATTATGTATTGATGTCCCTACTTAGACTTGGAAGTTCTTGATCTATACTCATTGGTTTTACCCTCCTTAGGGAGAATAGAGGTAGTCATTCCCACCATTGTTTTGGCTTGCTCTTGTTGGCTTCATCATTCACTATCTCTACCTATCCATTACCTTCCAGTTTTGTTTTCAACCCGACTGACTTTGTGACTTATGGCATGGAGGACCTTTTCCCCTGCTAGAACCTTTGTTGGACAAGCCTCCCTGTTTATATTGTGTCTTGGCTCTGAGTTGGTGACAGAACTTGCCTTTTGTGAGTTGGATTGTATGCCTAAATCATTCTGGTCGGTTGTCCCGATGTTTGGCACTGTGCAGAACTCCCCCTGGTCACTTGAGATGTTGTTGGCTAAAACTGAAAGTTCATGTACTACCTGCATTGGAAATATTATATATGCGCCCATGGAAAATGAAAATGCTAAAATTGTGTTTCTTAACATATGTGAAAAAGGGCAAGAGCAATGAAATGCTAAACTACCCCTTGAAGGGTACAAGAAAAGGTCCAAAAAAGCAATGGTTAAAAATATGCTATATCCAAATATTGCTGACCTTATAAATATAAATATGTTCCGGATGAAAGTTGCGATTAGCTGTGCTTTTAAGCACTGGTGAAGTCCCAAAGGGTCATATAGGCCAAAAAGGCCATGGAAATAAAATTGATGATCCTAATGAAACTGGATCAAGCTTGATGTAGTCATGATGCCTAAGTTGAATAAGCACTCTCTAAACAACTCAACCATTTGTGAGGCACTGCCATTTCTTGTGTTGTTGTTTGTCCGGCATTGGTTGTAGTGAGTATTCCCTTTCCATATCCAAAGTGTCATGATGTTAAGTAGAAAGTCATCCTTTGCCTTAGCCTTGTCAATTTCATCCTTCACCCTTCACTAGCAAATTGGCTACAACTATGAAATGAGTATAGTCCTGAAAGTCTAGTCTGAGTAATAATAAATAAAGCCTTATATATGTATTGGTTGATGTACCGCCAATGAAATGACTGCTACTTGTTGTGATTGTTGATTAAATGAGTTGTAGAGCATGTCTTAGCCTTTTAACACTTGCAGCAGATCGATGATAGTCTGAGTTATTATTGGTGTCTGATCATTTACAGATGGTTATATTGTTTATTGGATATGGTTGATGATCAGATAGAGACCTGTGAGGGGTATGATTATACACCTTAGATGGATTTGGACTCTCTGAGTCTAATGAGACAGTTTATTTCTAGTTCTGGGCACTTGCAAATATGATCAGGTTCATTCTGCCTTTTTGATGCAGTTTTTCTTCACAGGTTGATATGTATGAGCAGGGAGATGTTTCAGTTGGATCTCCTAGGGCGTTGTATGGGCATAGGGGGTGCAACCACTTGTTTGTACCATAGTACTCCCATCCCAGAGAGCTTGGTGGGCTCAGTTTGACAACGTAGGCACCCTAGGAGGATGTTTTGGCAGGTTCACGTTTCCCGAGGCAGATTAAATTATGATTAAATGGCTATTGAAGAAATCGATTTGGGTTACTGAGGCAAGGAAATGACATGGGATGAGTCATAATGATGAGAGTGATGTCCTCCACACCTTCTCCAGGATGAGAGTGATGTCCTCCACACCTTCTCCAGCAGTTACAGCACCTGATTGGGCCCACACATATTTTTGGGCATTTTTATATTATTTTCTGGAGCTTTTGGGAGGCTCATGATTTTCTCAAGGAAGCACAAAGTCAAAGAATTGAAATATTATATTATTTTATTGTGCCATGGGGACACCCAGAGGGAGTTGGTCAATACTCCATGGACCCACCATGTGCTTCATTTATTTCTTGTTGAGTGGGGTACCCTGACCTTATAAAATAAATATGCCCCGGATGAAAGCTGCGATTAGCTGTGCTTTTAAGCACTGTTGAAGTCCCAAAAGGGTCATATAGGCCAAAAATGCCATGGAAATAAATTTGATGGTCCTAATGAACTAGGATCTAACTTGATGTAGAAATGATGCCTAAGTTGAACCAGCACTCTCTAAACAACTCAACCATTTGTGAGACACTGCCATTCCTTGTGTTGTTGTTTGTCCGACATTGGTTATAGTGAGTATTCCCCTACCATATCCAAAGTGTCATGATGTTAAGTAGGAAGGCATCCTTTGCCTTAGCCTTGTCAATTTCATCCTTCACCCTTCACTAGCAAATTGACTACAACTATGAAGTGAGTATAGTCCTGAAAGTCTAGTGTGAGTAATAATAAATAAAGCCTTATATATGTATTGGTTGATGTACCGCCAGTGAAATGACTGCTATTTGTTGTGATTGTTGCTTGAATGAGTTGTAGAGCATGTCTTAGCCTTTTAACACTTGCAGCAGATGGATGATAGTCTGAGTTATTATTGGTGTCTGATCATTTACAGATGGTTATATTGTTTATTGGATATGGTTGATGATCAGGTAGAGACCTGTGAGGGGTATGAGTATATACTCTAGATGGATTTGAACTCTCTGAGTCTAAGGAGATAGTTTATTTTCAGTTCCGACACTTGCAGAAATGATCAGGTTCATTTTACCTTTCTGATGCAGTTTTGGTTTCACAGGATGATGTGTCTGAGCAGGGAGATGTTTTATTTGGATCTCCTAGGGTGTTGTATGGACATAGGGGGTGCAGCCACTTGTTTGTACCATAGTACCCCCATCTCAGAGAGCTTGGTGGGCTCAGTTTGACAATGCAGGCACCCTAGGAGGCTGTTTTGGCAGGTTCACATTTTTCGAGGCAGATTAAAAAATGATTAAATGGCTATTGAAGAAATCGATTTGGGCTACTGAGGCAAGGAAATGACATGGGATGAGTCATGATGATGAGAGTGATGTCCTCCACACCTTCTCCAGTAGTTGTAGCACCTGATTGGGCCCACACCTATTTTTGGGCATTTTATATTGTTTTCTGGAGCTTTTGGGAGGCTCACGATTTCCTCAAGAAGGCACAAAGTCAAAGAATTAAAATATTATATTATTTTATTGTGCCATGGGGACACCCAAAGGGAGCTAGTCAACACTCCATGGACCCACCATGTGTTTCATTTATTTCTTGTTGAGTGGGGTACTCTCTTGTTGGGTGTTTTAGTCCACTTTGGTACTTTATGGTTATATTGATCCATGTATTGTATGTTGAGCTCATCTCAACCATTGATTAGAATATTTTATCTTTTAATCTTAGCCACTCGTTTTGAAAGTGGTTAGGATTCGGTTATGATTGTGGTTCTCTCATTTCTATTTAAAGAAGAGGGCTTCTCATTTGTAAGGGCTCTTGGATCTGGATAATAGAAAGATTTTTTTGTGGATATTTTCTGGATCTGCTTTGCATTTGATGTTCTCAAATGGTGATTCGATAGTCTTCTGCTTCCTAGCATTGTGGAAATTCATGTGAGATCTATATTTTTTCTGCTATCATTGTCTTGTCTATAGGAGGGCGTTTTGGCTGGAGCGTTTTTGCAGGGGGACCTCAACTCGTTCGTTTATTTTCGTCTTGGATCAGGGGGTTTTCATTAGTTTCATTGTGATCGATGATTACATCGTTTTACCTTCCTATAGCATTTAGTTTCTTTATCTTGTCTTATCAAATTTGATATTGTTGACGTTAGCTCATGCAGGGTAGGGGGCGCATTGGTGGCTTGGGGCTTACATCTATCATAGAAATCACTTGGATCTTCCAGAATTGATTGGGATAGCAAGGATCATCACTGTTAAGACTTCTACAAGCATTTCCAGGTACGATCCAATAGGTAATTCTCTTCTCTTTAACAGATCTAAATCCATTGTACTTGTTTTCCTTCCATTTTTCTGAAAATTCTTAAAATACTAAAAAACCCTTAAAAAATACTAAATCCAAGAACCATTCGATCTTAGGCCAAACCACTGCTGGGTTTCATAGATCGGGCCTCCCCTTCACTGAATCTACTGCAACGTTGGTCAAATTCCTGCTGGTTTGACCTAGATCTGATTTTTAGCTTGAAAACTGCATAGCGCTCCCACTGAAAATTTCACCTGCTAGGGTTTTGATTTTTTCTGATTTCTGACTTCATATACTGATAGATTGGGTCCCACACAGTCCAAATCACCCTCAACGCTGTCTAGATTCATGGCAGTTTGACCTAGATCTGAGTTTTAGACTAAAAACAGCCTTAGCGCCTTCACTGAAAACTGGACTTTTCCGTAGTTTACTTTTTCCGAAATCTAACCGGCTAGGCTGATAGATCAGGGCTTGAGCACTCCAGAACATCCCCAATGTTGAGCTTGTTCCTGCCAGGTTGCCCAAGATCTGAAAAACTTACTTTCAGCCTCCTAGCCCCCCTCATTAGATTTTGACTTTTCCAGATCTGATTTTTCCTACAGTTTTCTGACTTGGGTTTGTAGATTGAGCCATCCTGATCTCATTTCTCCTCCAACGCTGAGCTGATAGTCTCCTGGTAGCTCTAGATTTGCAGATCTGCCTCTCCAAACCCTAGCGCTAACCCTCCTTCTGCTGATTTTCCTGTAACCTAAATCTTTCGAGCCAAATCCTTTTCTGGGTCCATAGATCAAGGTATATCCCAGGTGGGTTCACTGAAACGTTGTGCTGATACTGACTCCATTGCCCAATGCACGAAAGGCACTGATCTCCTATATCTAGCACTAGCCCTAAATTGACCTTACTCCCGTTCTCTTTGCCAACATTCCTTGATAACTCAAGTTACCTGATACTTTCATATCTTTCATTGAGTCTGTCTCCTTGGTACTAGACAGTCCCAACTCTGTCCTTGCTCACCCTGTCACAATTATGTTTCCCAAGACAGTGACCATCTCCATCAGTTGCTAGTACCTAAACCCTAGAGCTAGGGTTTCCATTTACCTTACACCTTACGTACTTCAAAGCTACATTTGATTTGTTCTGGTGTCTAGGTCTGATCTCTCTTGTCGGGAGTAGATCCGGGTCTCCCCCGTTGTTGTCTTGGACTTAGATAACATAAAGTGAAGGCTGTCTTGATTGGCGTGACAACCATCCATTTGGGAGTCTAGGCAGTCTTGGTTCCACCCCCTTAGTTGTTTGCCCCTCTACCATCCATCCTGGATTCACCTCACATAGGAAACTACAAGGTTGGTGATAACAGTTGTTAATCTATATAAAAAGGAAAACAACTATTCTAGGAGTTAAGGTGAAATAAATTAAATTTAATTAACATATTATTGCAATATAAAATTCAAATAAACAGTTTCAAAATATAACACTATTCATGACATATGTAGAAATTGATTTAAACACGAAAACATCAAAGACCAACGCCAATGAAAAGAGTGCTCTTGTATAAGGGTTGCTATTGTGGTCTCAAAGAAGTATCGCAGTTGTCTCTATTGGTAAATTTTAAGATTATTAAATGAGTAGATTAGGGAGTGGGTTAATTGTTGATCAATTTTATGAATGTGGCAATGATCTAATTATTAAGGGGAGAAGGTGTTACCACCTAAGTTGTACTTGGTGGATTTTTTCAAGTGAGCCGACAAAGTTTGAACAAGCGCACTTGTTCATGATTAGAGTTCAGAAGTCCGCCAGCCTTTTTCTGGGAGTCAACTCGATTTTTTTTTGTAACACATGTTTATACCCCCTTGGGGAAATTGTAAAAATGTCCTAGCATGACAAAGTTTTATAAAAGGCTCGGCTTCCCAGACTTCAGCATCAGGACGACTACCCAGAGTGTTTTTTCCCTTGGTTATTATTGGTTGTTGAACAAACGACTAATAATTTCTGAGTTTTTCACTCACACCTCCAAAGTTGGGGTAGTCGTTTTGGTGGTTCGGCCTTAGGGGGTTATTAGAGCCTTCATGTCAGTGTTTTTCAACATGCTAGGCATTCAAATTGAGTCGTATGGACATGTGCTAGGTCCCCCTAGAGTTTCGTCTGATTCCGAAAAAATAAATTTACCCGTAAACTTAGGCTATTTTTTAATAGTCTATTTGGAAAATTTGGAAATATAATAAAAGTGTGGTTAGGGATCGGATTTTGCTATGGGGGTGCTCGTTTTCTAACTCAGAGCACCCGTTTAACTCAAAAACCCAATTTTTCTAAGTTTTAAGTGATAAATTTATCACTTAAGTCAAAAATCTCCTAAAAATAAAAATTTTTAATTAAAAAATAGAGAATATTCGAAAATCAGTGGAAAATGCTTTGATTTGATTGAAATCAGTTTCTATTGGCTTCCCTGATTTAAGGCAAGACATCTCCTTGATTAAAGTGTCAGCTTCAGTGTTGATTGAGGCTCTTGCGAGTTTGTTAGATTAAGGAGATGTTTTTCTCCTTAGAAGGGGGCATAATTGCTCATGTGGCACTCATCTGGCATGTTTTGGAGATCCCAAAGAGGGGTTGTGCCTACCTCTTGAGAGGTGGCACATTTTTCTTGAGTGTAATTGCCTCTAACTCGCCTAATCAAGTGATAAGCTCACTCTCAATCTCAAATTCGCCCTCAGTCTTCTTTAGTTGGCAAAGGCGCCCTCCAGGCCTCTCCTGCTATAAATAAAGACCAACCCTCTCATTCCAGACTAGGTAGAGTTGGATGAAGAGCTTGTGCCTATTGTAATACTGTTATCTTGCATCTATTTGTTGAGAATAAAGAAGCTTTTGAGGCTATACCGTGTAGTGCTTGTATTGTGTGGATTCCCAACGTCATGTTGCAAATGTGGTAACTACAATTTTTCAAATTTTTGTGCTTTTTTGTCTTCTAGCTTCAAAGGATTTAGCTGAATCAGTAAGAGTTTAGATTTGGCAAGTAAGTGTACTTGCTTTATTTATTCATATTGTGTTATGCTCAAAGATCTAAGCTTTTGCTTAAATAAGATTATTTTTGCATGCTTTTTTTCTTCCATACATTTATATCTAGATCTCACAGGTTTGTGCAAGTTTTTGTGATCTAGTTGCAGATTCCCAATTGGATGAGGTGTGAATCAAGATTGACGCCACTCCCCATTTAAAAAAATGCTCAAGACACCGTCCCTCGGTGCTCCACAAAAGGGCCTTCCTCGCGCTTTTTTTTTATCCCAATAGCAAAACCGATCTTCTCTCCTCTTTCTCTTTCTTTAAAATTAAAATTTCTTTGGTTACTTGTTTATGTATGAATATCTAGTTTTATCATATGCAAAATTCTTTCATTAGATCTCATACATAAACATTTTAAAGCTAGACCTTGTTTTCAAAAAGTTTTCATAATTATCGTAGATCTAGTTTAGGGAGATCGTTATTTTTCAAAGCATTGAAAGTAGATCTAAAAATTTGTTGAATGCATGGTTGTTCCCTTGAATCTAAAATGTTTTATTTAGCAAATCAAGTGCTTTAGATTGGCTTCCCCAAAGCTAGCCAAGATCCTCAAGAGGACTTGTCCTCTTGAGTTGTTTTTGTCTTTTCTTAAAAGTACTTCAACTTAGTAATTTTTGGTATTTTTTTTGGGGGTTGTCCAAAGACACTTTTAAAGTGTTTTTGGACACTTTAAACTAATGAAAGCTTGCTGGTTTTTAGCAGTTTCATCCGAGGTGTTCTCTGAAAAGCGAATTTTGGGCCATCTGAAACCCCGCAAGGGTCTCCTCAACTTCCATAATCATTATTGTTGTACTTTGTAAGCCCTTGGGTTCGTTCTGTATAAGAACCAAGTGGCATTTTTCATTTAAGTTTTGTAACCAGGTTTAATGAAAAACAAACTCAAGTAGGCTCTTTCGAGCTTGCTCCCCATCCCCCTTGGGGGGATCCACATCTTTTTTCCTTTTTTCTTTTTTCTTGCTTTTTATTTTCTTTAGTTTAGTTTAGTTTTGTTTATTTACATGTAAGTGGTGTACTTTGTGTTACATTGCAAATTGTTTACATCTTTCGAGTTCTCAAAGTAAAGTTACTACTGACCCCGCGATTTCTCGAGTGACCCGAAAGGGAAAAGAGTTTCGTGGTAGGATAATTAGATAACTGTGTTTTCTTTTTGTTCAACACTTTATTTCTAATTTCAAGAACTTAAAACACTCATAAAATCAACCCCTCCTTGCTTTCCCGATTGCGGTTCACTTGAACTAAAAGAGATCCTTGGAGGTTCATTTTTTCTTCTTTTAAAAGAAAACCTTTAATAAAATCTTTAAAATCCTTTAGACTCCGTTGTGTATGCTCTGCACCGCTGCGGTTCGTCCAATCAGTCGGCTACATCAAAAGCAATGTGGGTGACTAGATTAATTAAGTTTTTACGCCCCAAATTAACCTCCCAGGCGAAAATGCAACGCCTTGAATTAATCGGTTGCGGTGGCAAAATCCACAAAGGAAGTGGGAACAACTGGGTAGCAACCTCGGGAAACCGTTAGGCTACACCCTTGTTGTTGTAGTGTTGAACACGTCTTAGAGACTCCAACCAGCGCACATTTCCTTGCGGGGAGCCGCATTGGATAACGATTTTGGACATACTCCTCGTACCTTCGGGTATATTTGGAGTCCCATTTTCCCTTAATTTAATCAAATTATCCCATATTTAATCTAAAATTTGACCAAGAGCACTTGCAACATTTCTTTCAACAATACAATAACATCTTCATTTGTGGATTCCATTATTGGCACTGGTTTCTTTTTACTTGATATCATCATATGTTTTCACATGCTTTGCTTATCATATATTGATCTTTATGTTGTTGTGGTTTAATTAATATTGCAATATCTTGTGTCAAATTTGGTTTATCAAACTCTTAAATAACTCATTCATCACCATCATACTAAGCTTTAATAGCCTTAGCAATTTAATAAGGTCTACCCCCTTGGCTTCGATTAGGAGTTGGCCTAAACGGAGGAGTCAAGAACAAGGTGACAACCTTGACTCGAGACTTTCCCCCAAGGAGACTTCGAGTGGCTTGAATATTTATGCCACGTCCCCCCCCAGGTGTGTGAAAGTTGGCAACAGAAGGTATTCCAGATATACCTAAGGGCTAAGTCATCGTGTTCGGCGAATTTTCCCCTTGAAATTCGAAAATCGTCGTTTTTTTGTGTTGGGCGATTTTAATCGTTGAAGTTCACCGATCTCAAACGTGATTTCAAATTTATGGTTTGACGAACTCAAATGCTAATAAATTCGCCATAAAATCTAACAAATTTATTTAAAAAACGACAAAAAATCGTTGGAAATTGTTTTTGTGGGTAAATGTAAACCCTAGCCTCCCTTTGACCTCCACGGTATATTCCTCCAGTGTGCTAATGCTCGTGAACTCAAATTGTGACAGCTCGAAGTGTTTGCGAAGGCCACCATCTGCCATTGTTTCAGCTTTCATCATCATCACCTGTGATTGTAGCCGTTATTCAGAGAGGGCCGAGTCTCCAGTCACTAGAGGGAAGAGTGCAGACTCCAATTCATTATTCCAATCGCTTTGAGTCCCGAGGGCAGAGTGCAGTCTCTCAGACTCTGTCTCTAGTCTCCGACTCTCCCATCACTCCAATCTTGAGTCTCCAAACTACTGCGCGACTACTAGTGATCAGTCTCTCTCGGACAATGGAGTCGTGGACACGCCGAGTTCAAAATTTCAAGGTATTTCGAACTTCATCTTTTAGGGATCGTCACTGGTAAACTGTCCAGTGTCATTTGCATGGTTGAGAACTTCAGAGCTCAAGCTCTGAGGTCGGCCAACAACAACTTCCAAAGATCTAGGTGCCACTCCAGGTTTCAAATTTTTTATTCATTAATTATTTTACAGATTTACACTTGAAACTTTGAAAAGTTGACTTTGTAGGAGACTAGGAGTAAAAATGTAAGTCAGTAACCTGTTTAAAATTTAATGTCTGGTTATCATCTTTGAGTCTGTGATTGTGGGCTATTAGGCTATTTGGTATCCAATTGGTATCGAGGTCATTATTTCTATCATTGTTGACTTGTTTAATGTTCATAGTTTAATGCACATAATGAATTTTAATGAAATTTTTTATATATTTTTTAGTTAATGCCGATTTTTATCTCCAAAATTTCAAGTGTCGATTTTTTGCCGAATTTCAAGGTCGTCGAACTCGAACGAGGTGACTTACCCTAAGGGTACGAGTAATGTGTCCGGATTTGCTTAGAAGTGGTTCTCACAGTGACATGTGGGCTAGATGGAGTCGTGCGGTTGTGTTCAACACTACACCAACAAGAATGTAGCTTAAAGGGGGCCCCACAGTCACTTTCTAGTTGTTCCCGCTTCACCTGAAGACTTTGCCCACGTTTAAAAAATATCGAAAAAGTGCCGTATTTTCACTTAGGGATTAATTGTAAGATGAGACTAATTAGTAATTACTAGTCACTCTTATCCCTTTTTGATTGTTCCACTGTTCCAGCCAAAGGCCTGCAATGTTCCCAAGAGCATACGGGGACGAAAGCCTTGTTAATTTTAAGAATTTCAAGTCAAACATGTGTTGTTTAAAAATTTCAATATTGATACTCTCATTTCTGGGAATGCGATCGGATTTGTTAAGTTTTTGAAAGCAAACAGAAATACAAATGAAAATCTAACTAAGAAATGAAAACAACTACTATAAAGAAATCAAACCACAAAAAGGAAACGACATGGATCCCCCCTCCCGGGATGGGGTGTGGGTGCTTGGCTGCCCATTTGCTTCTCTTTTTATTAATGATAATTACAATAAAATAATACTTATGATCCTTTGTAGAATAAGAAGCACAAGTTTACAAAATTTAAGGCTTTAAAGTTGCCCAAAGAAGAGGCAGAGAGAAGGGTGGCTCTCAGATGGCTTAAATCTTGAAATTTTCGCCAGAGTGCCTCTCTACCTATTTGTCAATTGCTGCAAAACAACCAACAAACTTATGCTAAATGTGTTAGATTAATCAATTAAAGCATACAAAAATTAGCATATAACTCAAGTACTTTAAATGATATGAAAATATAGAATGCAAGTACTTAGTTTTGGGAGTTAGATTTATTGAAAGTAAGCCTTTTAAAATCAGATTTAAACTTATAAATGCAAATGCAAATCAAATTAGTTTATGATATTTTTTTATGCACTAAAATAATTAACACTACTGAAAGTAACTAGTAACCGGAAAAATTTAATTTTGAAATGGTGAAGGAAAGAGAGAAGAAAAGAGCTGAAAGTTTGGGAACTTTGCGCCGTGGAGTTTGCTTTGGTGGAACACCGAGGGACTATGTCTTTCACAAGAATTGAAGATGAGGAGGATGCAAACAAGCTCAACCCCTTCTTCAAGTGAGATCGCCTGCAAACTTGGAAATCCTTGCACAAAAATGGTTAAAAGCTTGGTGCCACCTACAACAGAAACTTGGAAAACATGAGCATTAAACAAAATGAACATGCCATTCTAAGAGATCTACTTGCAAATGAACAATAAGATTATGGAGCAAACAAGCTTTTCTAATCTTATCCTATTGGGATACAACTCCCCTTCAAAGGCCAAATTCAACCAACATAAAGCAAAGAAAACAAGACAGATTATACCTCATAAGCACTTGACAATTGCCATCCACACATTCCACACATTAAAAACGTTACACCATAGATTTGCCCCCAAAGCCTTTATTATTCCAAAAAGTATTACAAACTACAATAGCAAAGCTACATCAGCCTTTCGGTCCTCTGACCATCATGGGAAAATGAGAGGCCAAGCTTCGCTTAAATAGAAAAGAGCAAGCTCAAGGGAGGGCACACTTGCTAAAGGAAGAGTCTAGCTCGACTGGAAAGAGCTAGGAAGTAGTGCTTTGTGGGTTTGGTAATGGTAAGATAAAAAATTGGAAAGGCAACACTTAAAACCCAACACAATTTTCAAAAAATGAAAGCTTTCCTTGGAAAATGCGCCCCCACTTGGAGGAAATTTCCATTGCTTTGATTTACTTGGAAATAGCACGATTTGACCTTCCAAAATCTTTAGGATACTTGCTGCTTTACTTTGCCAACTCATGGAATTCCTTTTCGGCAAGTTTCCATGTTTTTATGAGTTGTCGAATTTTTCACTTTATCCAATTTTTACTCTTTTTTGGGTTTTTCGAGTAATAATTAATTTTGGAGATAAATAATTACTCGAAAACTTAGGAAAGTGGGTGTAGGGGTTAAGTGGGTGCTTTGAGTTAGAAAACGAACACCCCCATGGCAAAAACAACCTCCTAGTCCCACTTTTATGACTTAGAGAGATTTTACAATTAACTTATTAAAAATAAGCCTGGAAAAATGTTTTTTTTTTTGGAAATTAAAAAAAACCTACGGGGGACTTAGTACATGTTCATACGACCCAAAAACAATGACTAGCATGGTAATATACATACACACTTAGGTTTTAATAACCTCCCAAGGCCTAACTACCGAGACAATTATTCCAGATTTGGAGGCTTGAGTGAAGAACTTGAATATTATAAATCGTTAAAAAATGATACATAATTATCAAGGGAAAAACACCCTGGAATAATGTATTAATGACTAAGTTCTAGAAAGCCAAACCTTTTACATAAATTCATCATGCTAAGTCATTTTATTACAATTCCTCGTGCGGGTATGAACATGTTAAAAATAAAAAATAGAAAAGGCCTAGGATGGCCTGAATGGACTTTTGAACTCAGAATTTGAACAAGTAATTGTTCATCTTTGGCGGCTCACTTGAAATTCCAACTGAGTGCAACTCAGGTGGTAACACAAAGCACCCCACTTCTATTCTTGGGGTCAATGCTCCCTTATAAACTGGAAATATACTTAATTTAAGCACTTTTCCTCAAACTTGAAAAACAAACTCAAAATAGAAAACAACTTCTAAATCTGAACTGAATCTAATCTACTAACTCTGGACAACAACCTAATCTGGAAAAGACCATGATTGGCACATGCATGTGCTCTCTAGCTCCTCCATAATTGCTCCACTATTATATAACCACTGTTGTGCTTTCACTGCTTTTCTGAGTGTGCCATGACGGTTTGAAGAATGTTGCTGTTAAATTTGCAGCTGCAGTACCTGTGCATCATGCTGCACCTCCTCCACTGTCATCATGGCTCTATGGATCTGCTGAATGAGCAACGCCTATAAAGCAACATGTAAACTCTTTACACATTGTGTTCATACTGAGTCAAATTCTTTTACAAGGTTTAGAAATCATGATCACAATGCCCATGGCTGGAGAAAAATGAGTTGAGGAAGAAGGAAGAGGAGGTTGAAATTTGAAGAGAAGGATTTTTTTTAAGTGAAAGAAGCAATACTAAGAAAGGTAGCAAAGGTGAAAGCCGCAGCACTAAAAGAGGAAAAAGATGCTACCACTCTGGACAGTCAAGCCATGGCACCCTGGATTGCAAGATTTTTCGTGCTGATGTATCAAGGATAAAGTCAAAAAGAAGGGGATTTTCCATCATCCGTCTATACATTTCTTCTGGCTGTGATTCACATAAATTTTTAATTGGTTCCATCTGGCTCATTTACTTAGTGGGTGCAGCTAAGGGCACTATGTAGATGATGCTTCATCTCATCCTGACATAAAAAGAGCATTGATCCAACAAGAAGGTTTTGCTATGGTAGTTAACTTGTAAATGATAATTTGATGCACTGATAGAAAATACTGATACCAGAAGTCCATACATTGGTTGCAACTATGCCAGTAATCTTTAGTTAGAGAAATAACCAAAATATGGTATTCTGTGTGCCCTTTAGAAAATCCAAAGACCAGATTTTGATGTTAAAGGGGATAGTATGGACTTCCTGAACAGATTGTTCCAAGCTAAATGTATATTTATTTTTTTGTTTAAATAGGTACGCAGACTGTGAACATTGTTACTGGACAGGGTACTTCACCAGTCGACCTGCTCTAAAAGGTTATGTGAGGAAACTCTCCGGGGTTTTGCAGGTTTGTGTCAGCTTTAAAATGTTCAAGTCAACTTCCAGCATTCATGTTTATTGTCTCTTTGTATATACTAATTTTGTTTTGTAGTGTCCTTGTTCAACTTTGTAACTATCTTTGAAAAAGCATATTCCAGGCAACAAGACAGTTGGAGTTTCTTGTAGGCAGAAATGAGGGAAAGCCTAACACCGATTCTTTGGAAGAAGCCATGGCTATTTTGCAGCACCATGATGGAGTAAGTGGTACTGAGAGACAACATGTGGCTGATGACTATGCTGTACGCCTGTCACATGCTTCTGAAGAGGTTTTAACTGGGTGACCTTGTCTCGAAGTGAAATTCCTGTTAACCCCTCTTTGCTCTAATATGATAAATTTTTATGCCATTAAAGCATTTTAAAACCTTTTTCTGTCTCTGTCTCTGTCTCTCTCTCATATATATATATATATGGTGTACATTGAGACTTGGCCAAGGAAGGAGAAAGGAGATTTTAACAAAACAAAAGCTTACAAATGAAATATAAGTTTCTTGTTTATAAATTTTTCTTGCCAAATGTTTTGTAGTCAATCCCATTAATATGTTGGATTTATATTGATCTTGACAGGATGTACTAGTAAACTGTAAGTATTTATCTTCTTTGGTTTGTAGGCTGCGGATGTAATGAAGTCAGCATTAACATACCTAATGAGTGGTAGCCTGAATTGTGAAGATAACATTTCCACTGTTGTCAAAACACATGCGAAGCCACATGAGGGATATTTATTGGAAAAGATGGACTCACCAAGTACTTCACAATATATAAGAAAGGGAATTGAGCTTGAACAGGTACAGATGGATCGATCATCTATTGGTTTGCCTGGTTCAAATCCATTTGTTCAAAGGTTTTGGAATACACATAAAATTCTTCCCTTCCTCAAAGGAGAATTGTGATTAAAATCCTTGATTACTAGGGTTCTCATAGGATTTTTATGTTGCTTTCCTTGAAACTCAGATGAAGATTCTAAGTTCAAGTATTTTATGTCCTGTTTGCACAGTGCCCTCTAATGAATATCAGCTACTGCCCCAAATCTGAAAGCGAGATAGGAGTCGGAAAGAGTCTGGTTTGCATCTTCATTACCAGTTCATCGTGTTTTCTTTACCATTCTATGCTAATGTTTTGGTTCTGAGTTTGCTGTCTTCTTTGACATGAATTCAGGTGGTTGTTATATATAACCCTTTGGGATGGATACGCAAAGAATTTGTTAGGATCCCGGTAATTTTTATTCCTGAAAAAGATAACTTTAATTCCTGAAAAAGACAATATAACACAGATTTAATTGTTGGTCCAGCAAAGGTCATGCTCATTCTTCTTACAATTATTTCTGAAACCAAGGAATTAAAATGGGGATTAAGTATTTCTGTAGTCTATTTTCCTTGTGAATAGGTTTGAATAGGCAGAGTACATGGAACCTTTTTGCTCGTCATTAAATCACAACAAAAAATTAGCTTCCATAATTGGTGTCTTAGCATATTTAATTTTTTAAATGGTATCTAATCTAATATTTGATGGGGATATTCCGATATCGTAAGGGAATATTTTGCATTATACTCTATCTGCAACAAATTTTTGTGGCCTTCTACTCAAAATAAAGCAGCAAACAGTATTACACCAAGTTCATCTAGTTCTACTGGTTAGAATGTGTATATTTTTCTTTCTTTTGCGTTTTCTGGCTGGCATATACTGTGTATGGTTGCAAATGTATGTTTGCAGGACTTCAACTTCTGCCATATGCCCCTTCTCTTCTGTTGATTGCTCATCTTTTCAATGTTACCTTTGTTCAGTTAGACAATCAAATGATGCAAACTGCTGCTTCATGTATTCTTATGAATTCCATATTGGAGGGGATGTTTTATCTTTGATTGTCAGTTTCATCCAAGTGTATTTTACTATTCCCTATTGTAAAAATTCACTTGTTCATTTTTTGGGTTGATTGAATTTCTTGAACTTTGAGATCTTGGTTAGGGACACTTAACCATGGCTTCACAGAGCTTAATAATGGATCTTACAAGCTATGAGGAGATCAGTAAAGGTGCTTAGGTACTGGAAATCCCAAATAAGTCACTGAACTATGGTATCTTATCCCTAAGTGAAGGGCTGTGCAACTTTTTTAGAGCAAGTTGGTACATGTAATAAAAGCTAGAGGATCATTCATTCAGGTGAATGGAGATTTCAGAATCTCTTGGGTTGATTTTCTCTTTGCAATGAGTTTAATTGTCAATTAAATTTCTTGGCGTTTCCTGAATCTTGTGATTTTGGTTAGGGACACTTATTAAGTTATTGATGATTTCACAGAGCCTAATGATGGATATTATGGGTTATGTGGAGATTAGTAGATGTTTCAAGGGATTGGAAATCCAAATAAGCCACTGAACTATGGCATCTTATCCCTAAGTGTAGGGTTGTCCAACTTATTTAGAGCAAGTATGTACATGTAGTCAAAACTTAGAGGATCATTCATTCAAGAGAATGAAGATATCGAAATCTCTTTGGTTGATTTGTTCAGTTCAACTTTTAAAGTGAACTCAACTGAAATTTATATTAATGTCCTCGACAGATCAAAATAGGTCAAAGGGACAAGAAAATACAGCAAGCATTATTGGCCAAATAAAAGGTGGAGAGTGCAAGAAGCATCCCCTAAAAGAAGACAAAAATGAATACAAAATAGCAACATGAAATGACATAAAACATACAAGTGGGTTAAACCAAAAAGGTAAACCCTAAAGGTGAAGAACAGCCAGCAAAGAGTAATGATCTGGAGAATAATGATGATGAGTTATATAAGATGCTTGGTTAAGTTTCTAAAATGAGATCTATAGAGCACAAAGTGCTATCGAAATGTTCAAATGTTGTAATTTTTGCTTTCCTGAGATTAAACTACATGTGAATTGTTTGTTGTTTAACAGTTATGCACAGTTATACAAAGAAGGTTGTTATTCACACCATTTGGAGCATACTATTTAACTTCCACTTGTTGGAGCAGGTAACAAGTTCATCTTTGGAAGTTCTGGATTCAGATGGAGGGAAACTACAGGTGCAATTTGTCCCAATCGATCCTGCATCCCGAAAAGTTCGTGATTACTATGCAGCAGCATTTAGAGAAACTTCAGTTCAAGCTGGACCATTATTCAGTCTGTATTTTGAAGTTTCAGTTCCTGCTCTTGGTTATGCTGTCTATTTCATAAAAGCTACAAAAAGTGAAGCTTCATGTAAGAAATGAATCGATATCTCTGCAGATATACTTTAGGATTTTTTTATATTCTTTGCTTCCAGAATTTTATCAATAGGATGGCAATTACAAATTGAGAATAGGACTTTGCCTTCAAACAAGTCATGGATGTTTGATTTTGGTGAGAATTTCCAGGGACATCAAAGAGGCCACAAGATTTCAATGGAGATATAATTCTTGATTCAACTAGGATACAGATGGTGTTCTCCAATTCTACAGGGTTGTTGAAGCAGATTGAATATCATGAACATGGAGTAAGTATTCAGAAATTTCTGTATCACCTGGTATGTATATAGCTGAATTACAGGTTGCCCACAACAGGTTAGTTGTGAACCAATGCTTTTCATTTTACTTTTGGATTTTATGAGGGTCATCTTAAATATTCTTCATACTATCTAGGTATCCCTTCCTGTTGAGCAGTCATTTTGCTGGTATAATGGAAGTGATGGCAACACTGGCGAGAAAAAAATCCAGGTAAGTCTTATTTTGAGATGTTCTACATTTTGCATGATTTTTACTGTGTAAGTGAAGTCAAAATTTAAATTTCAGATGCTGTTTGAAGTTTGTTTTGAAGTAAGTTTCTTATGCATGTTTAGGAGACTCATTGAACATTAAAGGAGTTGTTTGCATCATTAGAAATGTTGAAGTTTCTTCAAAATAGGTTCATATTTGTCTTGATTTCTTCTTTCTTCCTTTGCCCTTTATTCAAACCTTTTCAATGAAAATGCAAAAGCAACAATTGTTTTGCCTTCTCTTGCAATGTTTTTCAATTGAATAGAAATTGTATGAATCTTTTGGAGGGATTCTGATCCTTCTATAGTTGAACCATTTCTCCTTTGTATGTGAAAATTAAGATCATGGCACATAGCATAGTGGACAGTGGCTACACCCATCCATTAGGAACAATGTGTCCTTGAGTGTAGAAAATGGAAAATGGGAGATGATAAGAAATATGTTTTTGCAAACTGGAATGGTTGGGGTTAAGCAAGGGCATGAAATTTGGGATAGAATTCTAGAAAACTGCATGTATGGGTAAAACACCAGGAAATAGGTTTCTGAAATGAGAAGAAAACTACCAAATAAATCCTATCATCTTTTAGGCTTTTACTGAGAATGAAAAATTCAGGCACTGTATACTTTTCATAAAGAATATGAAATGAATGGTGTCTATGCACTAATTAGAGATTATTAAACAGGATTTTTATTGTCAAATTCCATGGGGCTAAATACTTTACAAAGATTGATTTGGCTTCTAGGTATCAGCAAGTTTGCTTGGTGCTTGATGATGTTTGGAAGACAACCTTTAAAATGAAATTTGGGCTCTATGATTGGTTAGTCATGCCCTTTTTGCTCACTTATGTTCCCATCACCCTCATGTGAGTAGTGGATGGCATCTTGAGGACTATTTTGGAAACTTTGACATCATGTATATGGACATTGTTTTCAGTCAAGCCTCGGAAGACCATATACAAGATATTTGAATAGTTACAGATCTTTGTCACTATCAGCTTAAGGTAAATTTAAAGAAATGCTTCTTTGACTAGGAATCCATCCAGTATCGTGTTTTTGTGATCGACTCCAAAAGAGTACACTGTTAACCTGAAAAGGTCAAACTTATTAAATAATGTCCTATTGTAATGTCTGTTACAGGTTTGAAACATTTCTTAGCAGGTTTGAATCTCTAAAAGAAATGTATTCATCATTATTTTTCCCTTGATCATCCTCTTAGTCAGTTGACTGAGGACCATACAACCTTTACATGGGAATTGGGAATCAAAGCTTGAGAGAACCTTTCAATGACTCAAGGACACTTTTCTTTTTTTGCGGCCATGCTTTCAATTTCTTGATATACAACCACCATTTGAGGTCCAAAATCAATGCTTTACAGTGCTCCATTGGTGTTGTTCTTAAGAAAGCAGGACATCTAGTAATTTTCCATTCAAAGAATCTTTTGTAGGCCAAATTCAATTATAATACATGTTAAAGAGTACTATTCCCTGGTATAGGCACCCAAATAGTAATGCAATACCTCCTTAGCAAGGAACTAAGTTGCATGAATGGTGTAGATATTTCCAAAACGGGAGCACCTGGAAACATGACCCCCCCAAATTGGGTATGTGGGGGAAACATGGTCTATAAAAAATATAGATATATAGTTTTCTCTTTAAATAACACATTATGTTGCAATAAAATAAGAATGATGCACATAAATGACCTTTTAGAAGGAAACCCATGTCTATATTAACTCTCATAGATGATTACATGATGCAAAATCCTATAGCTTGGTCTTCACTGATGCAAATCCCTTACCCTCATACATGATAGAATCCTGTGGAACTGCTGCAATCCTACCAACCCTGAAATCCTGAAAGCTGTTAAAGTCTGCTGAATTCTGAATGGGTTACGAAATTTTACTTTCTCCATATGAAGTCTGACAAGGTTGAAAGTTGGAACCACTCTCAAAGATCATGAAACAATTAATGGTAATGTTACAAATTTAAGTAGAAGCGACATTCTTCTTTATCTTACCTTTAAGAATTTAACATTACCATTATTTACAAGGTGACAAATTCCTCAGAGCTCAATCCCCTATCTCTGTTTTGTCTTAAAGGGTCATTGGGACAGACGAGGCGATTTTTTCCTATGAGTCCCACATCCCTCATGTGCACTTGGGTGGTCCTGAACACTTCCAAAAATGTGCCCAAAATTCCTTGGAAACATCTTTGGCTGTTCTGTACGGCGTTTCTAGATTTGGAGATGCTGTACAATATATCCAAAGATGTTTCCAAGGCGTTTACTACCCATTTCTGCTTTTCCTCATGTTTCAGGGATGGGTACACCACCATTCTAGGCGTTTCCTGCAACTCAGGCAAGGAGAGTATTTTATCTTTACCAGGTGGTTTGACCAGCACTAAAAGCATAGGCATTACCTACTATAGATGTAGACACAAACCACTAACGTTTATTGTTCCTTAATCCCAATCAGAAAGTCAGGCGTATTGTCATATGAAATGGGCATCAACGATAAGAAGGGAGCTGCCAACAATGTGGTTGATTTTCTTAGCTTACCACCTATACGAGCTCTTAACATCGTAGATGTTTGTCATACAATTGTAGTACTTATGCGTTAAAGTTAGTGCAGCTGCAAAACCCATTCTCAGATAATGGTATCCTAGTCAGTTGACTAGGACAGAGTAATACCCTAGAAAGTACCCTAGGCCCCCCAATTGTCTCCTGGGGTTCTTGGTCTAGGACCAAGCAGGTTGATGCCATGGCAAAGCCCCTAATCAGAAAGTCAGGCATATTGTCGAGGATTTGGGCTCAGTTGCAGCAAGGGAGAGTCAGGAGTATGAGATTTGGTGTGTCATATTCGAAAACCTGGTGCTGTAAGTGTTGTTTAAAACATCTGCAATAAAGACACTGTTTGTAATGTTTTCCCCAAGGATTGAGGTTTCTAGGGTACATCTTGTGTTCGGTTTTCTCTATGCATTATTATTATCAATGTGTTGCCATTTCTCTTTCCAGTAGTTTGAATGCTTGAGTAAAATCAATTACTGGGCATAAAATAAAAGATTGAAACTGCAACCAGGATCTGGTTTAAAATAATCAGGATCTGGTTTGACTTTGAGTGTATCATTTTAGGTTTAAAATAACCAATTCTGGACCTATGTTGTACAAGTTGGATCAACTATTTTAAAATTTCTCCAAATGGCTTAGCTTGTTAGGTCTTGCATAAAGAAGGTCACTCATCTTGATGAAACAATTTAATGGCTCCAAAGACACTTTTATTGACACTATATGTAGAAGATTATTGGTTGAGTTCGAGTTTTGCAAATGTGCTCTAGACATCGGGGATCCATTTCGATAGATTTAGTGAGTGGTTTGTTTGTGACTCAATGTCAATATGATATCTTCATAGGTTTGTTGATTTTCAATGATGTCTACATTCATCACATTTAGTAAGAGCATTGATACTCCTAAAGCAATATAGTATTTTTGCAACATATATAGAGACACTTTTGGCTCTCCACTCACCATTACTTCAGATTGAGAGTTGAGATTCCTAACATTTATAGTGAGAGTTCTGAAGGATGCTTGGTTATTAGTTTTAATTTTCTTCTTCATTCCTTCCTCAGATTGAATGCTAGTCTAATGCTGTTAAGAGGAAGCTTAATCATGCACTTTGCATCTACTTGTGGTTGAACAAACAATGGGACAAATACCTTGATGCAAAGTTAATACTGACAAAAGTTCTATTAGGGGAATCACAGGACAAGAAACTGCATCTTTAGCAAGGATTTGGTTAATCTACTTTAGCTTCCGTGGGGTCATATATGAGCAAACAAACGGGACTGTAATGGGTTTCCCATTGTCCCCAGTTGTAGCCAACCTTTGCATGGAGTAGGTTGAATGATTGGTCCTCAACTCTTGGCCTATCAAACCCGAGGAATGGAAGAGATATGTGGACAATACTTTTACAAAATGGTCACATGGAATTGAAAGTCTCGAAGGATTCTTAGAACATCTAAATTCACAACTAGAGCGAGGAAGAATAAAACAAGTGACTTCCTTTTTTGGATGTACTAGTTTCCAAAAAAATTAATGGTTCCTTGTCTTGCAGAGTCTATCAAAAGAAGACCCACAAAGATAGGTCCTTGCTTACAGATTCAAATCACCATCCTAAATCAAGATAAGATCTAAAAGCTGTTAAAGTAGCAGCAACAAGGAAGGTCTTCCTGCATGCATGTCTTCTTGCATGCAGAAGACTTAAATTAGGAAACCAATTGTATTTAATTTACTTTTCCTAAGTTTACTTTGGAAAATAAATTAAAGTGATCTAAGTTAACTTTAGTGAAACACTAGTTAAAGTGAAAGTGAAATTAAGGTTTTCGCTTTACCTAAAGTTATAAAAGAGAGATCAATTGGTGGAGAGTACACACACACTTGTATTTCGACAGAGACATGATACAGACAGGGAGAGAAAGTCAGACAGAAAATTTAGCTGGGAAGACGGAGGACCGAGAAACAGGATCACCGAGCTTTGTACAGTTGGGTCGTACACTCACATAGGAGGGTGTTGAGGTTTATCTGGGATTTGCCTAGTGATTCTATCGGGTACTGCATTCGCCAGGTTTGGGTGAGTTCGCAGTGATTGTAAAAGTTCCATATTTTCTCATAATAAAATCTATATCTGACTGCTGCACCGGTTTTCCCATCTTGGGTTTTTTCGGGGGTTTCCATACCCAAAATAATAGTGTCAATATTGTGATGTGATGTTGTGATTTATTTCTCAGTTTAATATTTCGCTGCATACTGTAAAAGATATTCATGTGTGGTTATTAGTAGAGATTTGCATGCACTGTTAGCCCTAGTTTGAATATTAAAGGAAAATTTACATGGTATCAGAGCTCTGGTGAGCTAAAGCTGAGAGATTTGCAGCAGTAATGATAGATCAGGGGCAAATCTAATGAAGACACAAACTTCGATTGGAGATCTAGGGTTTGACAGGTAACACTTCACAATGGCCATGCAGTTGAGAGTTGAGGATAGACTCCAGGGTGTTCAGAACTTTCCTACATGGAAAGAAAGGGTCACAAGGATCCTGGACGTTAGTGATGTAGAGGAGCACATTGACTCCAGGAAGGTTGCACCCACAGATTCGACAGATCTAGCCGCTTGGAACAAGATTGATTCTAGAGCCATGTTGATTATCATGGATGGAGTGAAGGACCATGTAGTCCCTCACCTTTCTGGTAAGAAGATTGCATTAGAGATGTGGAAGGATTTGGGGAGTCTATACCAAAGCAAGAAAGAGAACCAGAAGATGGTGTTGCAAGAGAGAATGCGTAGCACCAAGATGGCCAAGGAAGAAGGAGTGGTGCCTTATCTCACGAGGCTTACATAGATCAGGGATAAGCTTGGAGCTGTTGGCTCTAAGACTGATGATGACGAGCTAATTCGGATAGCCCTCAATGGATTCTGTAAGCCGTGGGACACCTTTTTCAAGGGTGTGGCGGCTAGGGAGAATCTCCCTAATTGGCAGAGACTTTGGGATGACTTTGTGTAGGAGACCCGCATGGGTCAAGGATCAGGCTCATCCAACAGTGCCCCACAGATTGTGGGTGAGGAGGCTCTAGCCCTTACATGGAAGAGCAAGGGGAAGGCAAAGAGGAAGAAGGATGGTAAGAAGAACCTTGACGTGTCAAAGGTCAAGTGTTTTATCTGCCACAAGCAGGGACACTTTGCCTCCCAGTGCCCAGACAGGAAGAAGAAGAGTAACACTCAGTTGGCTGGATCTGCAGAGGTGGATGAGTTCAGCAGGAACATCGATGAGGAGTTTTGCTTGATAGCTTGCATGGCAAGCACGACAGGGAGCAACATATGGTACATCGATAGTGGAGCATCTAGTCACATGACTGGACAGAAGAGATTCTTCAGAGACTTGCAGGAGGGTGGAATAGGGATCCACGTTGAGCTGGGTGATGATGCGCAGTATCAGGCGCAGGGAGTTGGCACTGTTTCATTTCAAAGGGAGTCTGGCAAACCCCTCAGTTTTGTTGATGTGTTGTATGTTCCGAGACTGACCAAGAACCTTATATCAGTCTCCACTCTGGAGGACAAGGGATATTAGGTGAAGTTCCGTGACCATAGAGTATATATCAGGCCTAAGGGGTCATATTGGAGCTTGGATCGGGTGATTGGCTGGAGGAGTGGGAAAGTGTACAGACTACACTTTGCGCTTGCAAAGGCTCTAGTCAGTAGCAACAACATCAGACAGGGTGAGTTGTGGCATAGGAGGATGGCACACTTACACTATGGAGCATTGAAGCATTTGAAGCATTGGAGTTTGTCAGGTACAGGAGGAAAAGCATAACCACTGCAAGGGTTGTGCTTTGGGGAAGAACATCAGGAAGCCTTTCCCACAAAGTGAGCACAAGTCTAAGGAGCCCTTGGACTTGGTGCATTCTGATGTATGTAGACCTACGAGTGTCCATTCCTTCAGTGGTTACAGTTATTGCGTGATCTTCATTGATGACTATTCCAGGAAGACCTGGATCTATTTCTTGAAGGCCAAGTCAGAGGTCTTTGAGAGGTTCCGAGAGTTCAAAACTCTCGTGGAGAACCAAACATGAAAGAAGATTCGGATGTTGAGGACAGACAATGGGGGTGCGTACACTTCCAAGGAGTTGATGGAGTATTGTTCAACTGAGGGGATCAAGAAGGAGCACACTGTGCCCCATACCCCACAACAGAATGGAGTTGCAGAGTGGAAGAACAGGACTTTGGTTGGAGTAGCCCAAGCCATGCTATTTGATCAGGGATTACCACTATTCCTCTGGGTCGAGGCATACATGACTGCAGTATACATTCAGAACAGGTGTCCCCACACAGCTTTGGGGAGGAAGATACCAGAGGAGGTCTTCACAGGCACCAGACCAGATGTGAGTCATTCGCATATTCGGCAGTGTCTGCTATTGTCATGTTCATGTTGACAATAGGAAGAAGTTGCACCGTTCTGGAGAGAAGGGGTTACTTGTTGGTTACAGCGAGATTTCAAAGGCATATAGAGTTTACATTTTTGCTCGCAAGAGGATAATTGTGAGCAGGGATGTCCAGTTCGATGAGGACAGGGCCTTGCGGAGATCTCTGGACTTACCAACAGAGCATCAACCAGCACAGGAGTCGAGGGTCAAGTTGGAGGAGCCAGATGTACAGGTACAGGTACAGACATAGAGCATAGGTTCTGGTGGTCAGAGGGAGTCAAGTGGATAGGATCCTACAGTCATTGACTTGGAGGATGAACTGCAGCAAGAGACGGATATCCAGTAGCCGCAACAGGTTGACACTAGGCCAAGGCCTAAGTGGTTTAGGTCCACAGTACAAGATTCCAGGAAGGTTGATGCTCCACAGAGATATTTTAGACGGAGGGTGCCGCCATAGAGGCTTAGTTATATGTTCCAGCTTCAGGGAGGGTGCACAACATGATGTGTGGCAGGAGGCTATGGTTGAGGAGTATGACTCTATTATGAAAAATCAGGTATGGGAGGTTGTGCCGAGGCCACAAGGGAAAAAGGTGGTGGGATCCAGATGGATTTACAAGGTGAAGCATGCAGTAGACGGAAGCGTGGAGAAGTACAAGGCGTGCTTCGTGGCAAAGGGGTTTTCACAGAAGGAGGGTATTGACTATGAGGAGACCTTCGTCCCTGTTGCCAGGTATTCTTCCATTCAGACCATTATCTCACTAGCAGTTGAGATGGGTTGGCGTGTCCATCAGAGGGACGTCAAGACTGCCTTCCTCAATGGAGTGATAGAGGAGGAGGTGTATATTGAGCAACCAGAGGGGTTTGACGTGGAGAACAGGGAGACTTATGTTTGCAGACTGCATCGAGCTCTTTACGGGCTCAAGTAGGCTCCTCGGGCATGGTACTCGAGGATTGACAACTATCTACGAGAGATGGGATTTCAGCGTAGTGAGGCTGACCGCAACCTGTACTTCTTGATAGGTGAGGTGCCTCTCATACTGGTCCTGTATGTGGATGATCTCTTTTTGATAGGAGATGAGAGGCTGATTGGAGACTGCAAGTCCAACCTTGTAGTGGAGTTTGAGATGAAGGACCTTGGGCTGATGCATTACTTTCTAGGCTTGGAGGTTTGGCCAGCATGGCTGCTTGTGAGGGTATGTGGCCGAGGAAGTTACTTTCAGGGTTGTTCAAGTGTGAGCTAGAGGCAACAATAGTTCACTGTGACAATCAGAGTGGCATCAGGTCTCTGAAAATCCAGTGTTCCATGATCAGAGCAAACACATAGACATCAGGTACCACTTCTTGAGAGATTGTGTTCAGAGGGGAACCATTTGGTTGGAGCTGGTACATATAGACAGATGAGCAGGTAGCAGACATCTTCACCAAGACACTTTGTAGACAGAGTTTTGTGAAGTTCAGGGATAAGGTGGGGTTGCTACCGAATCCCTTCCTCGTTGAGAGGGAGTGTTAAACTAGCAGCAACAAGGAAGGTCTTCCTGCATGCATGTGTTCTTGCATGCAGAAGACTTAAATTAGGAAACCAATTGTATTTAATTTACTTTTTCTAAGTTTACTTCGAAAAATAAATTAAAGTGATCTAAATTAACTTTAGTGAAAGACTAGTTAAAGTGAAATTGAAATTAGGGTTTTTGCTTTACCTAAAGTTATAAAAGAGAGATCAATTGGTGGAGAGGACACACACACTTGTATTTCGATAGAGACAGGATATAGACAGGGAGAGAAAGTCAAACAGAGGATTTAGCTAGGAAGACGAAGGAACAAGCAATAGGATCATCGAGCTTCATATAGTTGGGTCGTACACTCACACAGGAGGTTGTTGAGGTTTATCTGGGATTTGCCTAGTGATTTTGTTGGGTACTGCATTCGCCAAATTTGGGTGAATTTGCAGTGATTGTAAAAGTTCCATATTTTCTCATAATAAAATCTATATCTGACTGTTGCATCGGTTTTCCCATCTTGGGTTTTTCTGGGGGTTTCCATACCCAAAATAATACTATCAATATTGTGATGTGATGTTGTGATTTATTTCTCAGTTTTATATTCCGCTGCATACTGTAAAAGATATTCATGTGTGGTTATCAGTAGAGATTTGCATGCACTGTTAGCCCTAGTTTGAATATTAAAGGAAAATTTACAAAACCCTAAATCAATATTGCCTAAACTATAATCCAGATCTGAAATCATTCCAACTTAGTTCCATAGCAAAACACCATCCTTTGAAACTTAGTTGTGTTTAGGGAATCCGCTTAGTGCTAGGCCCTTATCGTATTCACTGAAGTGAAGAGAAGCTGTTGTCAAGGTCACAGTGGCAACACTTCTAAGAGTTTCCCTCAACTAAACCATAGCAAAGGCCTTGCACTATAGGGGTGCTAGTTTGCGTGGTAACAATGATCACATGCACATGAGCACTAAGAAAATAATGTGTCTAATTTTAGTGGACATTGTTTAACGCTAAGTTACCTGTAGTTGTCCTTATGTGAAAGTCTTTTTTTATTAGTTTATTATAGCTTAGATTCATTAAAAGATGAATATCTATGTCCTCTTCAATCTCTAACTTTCTTACAATGTTGTACTATAAATATATGTTATAACTTATAGGTAATGCAAATACACTGAATTTTGGATTAACCTCTCCATAATCCAAATTTCTTGCTTCCAGTTGTACTTATATCACTATCTATCTTAATTATCTCTAAATTTGCAGCTGGGGTTGATAGAAATTGGACACTCAATGCCAAGGACACCTAGTGCTAACATTTAAAACATGATAAAATCATAAATGCATGCAATCCTAAAATCCTATCTACAACAAAGCCCGACATTTTCTATCACAACTTAAGTCACTAACATTGTCTTAAGATTAAGCATGTCCATATCTTGAGCTTAAGAATTTGTCCAGTGCATACCATGAAAAGTACCCATAAACAAAGCACATATATGTTCTGTAAATTTATAGTGGGAAACCTGAGAACTGGGGAAGAAACCCACTCTAAAGCCATACTCTTCATCAACATAAACTGTGCTTTACAATGCTCGACCATGTGAGCAGCCTGTCTATTCAGTCACATGTCCCATATGCCATGTCCTATGTCTCAGTGGCATCTACTATCTGATGCTGATCCTATCTCACTCTAGTGTCCGACAAGACCACTGACTAACACAGGACATACTCATGAATAGAACAGAACTAGGATAATGTCCAATCTTTTCTCACTCAGGCTAACGCCTATAATTAGGACACACTTTATCACTAGTGATAAACCCTATTGTGACCATCAAGGGTGACTTTACAGTCAATGCCCCACTAAGTCACATAATTAATTATATAACCATTTTAGTCCTTAGACCACTCAAAAAGTTTGGCTTACAAGTTAACAGAAAGGGACACATCAAGGGCAAGTCAAACTTGATAACTATGTGGAAGGCCCATACAACAAAAATCTATGCATGACAGTAATTTTGTTATATTCTATTTTGTGAGAAATTATATTTCCTACAATTTTTCAATTTGAGGAATGGTTTTATGAGAAATGGCATGCAAATATTTCACTTATTGCACACTTAATTCAAGTGTTGTTCACTTTGTAAAGGATTTCTTAAATTGAAAGTAGCCAAACGTTGTATTACATATGAACTTTGTTACAGGCTTCTGGTGCTTATGTATTTCGCCCCAACAGTTCCAGCTGCTTTCTTCTTGGGGAATCAAGTGATCAGGTCTGTGATAATTTGGTCCTTTATTGATGTAGTGGATAAAAGTTGGATTGTATTCTCAGGCATGTCTACTACATTGAAATATTGAATCGTAATATATCAAGGAGATCATTCATCCATATCCTTAACATTGAATAACATTCATTTTCTTTTTCTTCCAATCAAGGATAGTCTGAACTTAAATTTGGCAGCATGTCTTTTCTATTTTATAGAAGTAACCATTCCTTGCAACTTCATAGACTGCCATTGGCAATATTTTTTCCTTTATCATGTTTACATTCAAAGATTTTTTATAAGTGATTCTACATTGGGCAGGTTATACAGTCAGTTATACAAGGAGATATTGTAAGTGAAGTACATCAACAGTTTTCCCCCTGGGTCTCACAGGTTTGTGTTTAGGACTATTTATATCATCTAATTCTATATCGATCTTGAAGTTCCATGCAGCTGGTCACAATCGCGGTCAAAAGGCTATGTTTAATTTAAGAAAATTCTTAATAATATAGAGTAAATGTTTTCTTAAATTGATTTTATCTTAGTAATCACAAGTTCAGGTGTCTGCTATGTAATGTCTGTTTTCCATGAGTTCCAAACGTACATTACCAATGCAATGATGCCTGAATCACTGTAATGGAAGTGTTCAAGGAATTGAAAGGCCAGCTTTTGTGGGGAAGGAAATGAATGACTTTATGACTAAAAATACTAAAAATACAAAAGAAATTTTGTGATGAGTACTGATTTGGTATCACCTGTAGTTTTAGGGAATATGGTTTGACATGTTATTCTTGTTTGTTTCTCATAGGAAATATTTCTGAGTTTGTATTATCCACAGTTGATATGCCCTAGATGGTCACAGTAGCATCTTTTAATGAGTTATTGAGATAAGAGTAGGGATAAAGCTGACGGAAAGAAATGAAAGTTGTGCAGGTTGTTAGGTTGTACAAGAATGCAGAGGATGCTGAAATTGATTTCCTGGTAAGTTTCTTGTGAAATATTTGCATTTATATCATTCTTTATTGGAGCTTTGCTTTTCTTTTATTATCAATCATTCTTAACTCCTTTTATTACCAGGGCATGCTAGAATCTTACGTTTTTTAATGTCTTGTATATGTGTGAAGTAATGCATTTCTGTTAAAAGGATTCTCGTTTCTTCACTGACAACTTTGTTAAAGAAAGCCAAGTAACACATACCTTCTTTTTGCACTCAATCATATCTGATCCTCCAGCTGATCAGCATCATCGAAATTTCACGTGTAATAGAGTAATTAACATGAATCTAAAAATGGCACTGCATGATTCATGTTTTCAAACAAGACTTAGGGTAATGCTTTATGATTTTATCTTACACAAAGGCTTATGTAAAAGCTCTCCGCAAAGCTTGTGGCAACAGAACCTTTTTCAAAGAATTGGGACTGTTTGATGTACCTGGACACTGATAAGGGTGAAAATTTGGTTGCCTTTTGATGTCTGTAAAAGTAATGTAAATGGTGAGATTAACACACACATACATGGACAAAAAGAATACACATGAATGTCAAAGAGTGGATTGATTGATTCATTAGATGAGGCAATGTCTCATTACATAGTAGGAGAGAGAAGTACATACATAACTCCCAAATACCTATCTGTTAACCACTTCATTAATGACTACATTAAGTGCCCCATTATTACATCACTTTATTAGTAAGCAATTTATTATACATCCAAGTCCTATGTTCTAAAGATGACCTTTATCTCCACCGCAAATCAGGGTGGGTTAATGTATGTTACGACCTTATTCTCTCTGGAATCCTTCAATCAGGTTTGTCGTAGAACAGAAATCTTGTCAAAACTATTATACATTTCTGGCCACCTGATGAGCGAGTTCTATGTTTTTCCCACATGGAGGACCTGTTGATGGCCATATTCGATGTCCTTACTTGAGGTATCCTTTGGAATGTATGTGTCTGCAATTGCTTGTGGAATTGAGCAAACTGCATTGCATGGTAATATTTTTTCTTTTATCTATATTTAAATAAAATAAAATACTAAGTTACTGAAAACGTCTAGGACAAAGGGGATATGCAGTTCCCCATTACTCGGAAACGGTGCTGAAATGTTTCCAAGCCGTATCCAAAAAATGGAAATGTCTCCAAGCCATTTCTAGCTATTTCTGGAAACGTTTCCAAGGCGTATCCAAAAGAAAGAGACGTTTCCAAGTGTTTCTTGTAACATTTCCAAGCTGATTCCAGCTATTTCCAACTGTTTCCAGCCATTTCCGAAAACGTTTCTGGATTTTCTGAAATGTTTCAGCTGCTACAAGGCAAGTTTTCAGCTAAAAATAATGAGTTTTTGACATGAAAAAAAAACCTAAAGGGAAACTATAAAACCCTAACCCTAAATTGAGCCTTAAAACTTAGTATAAAGCTTAAACTCTTATAAATCAAGATCTAAACCCTAATCTTAAATTGATGAATGGTAATTTTAATTTTTATGTCTGATGGTTTTTTTCTCATATTTTTCCAAAAATGATAGGGGCTTACTTTTGGTTCAAAAAACCACTAATCTATTATTCAAAAAACCTAACAACCACTAGAGAGTTTCACTCAGTCCCTTCTACGTTGCTACCCACCCCCAACATAGAAGTACTTGTTGAGCTATCAAACACTAACAATGTTGTTTACTTTTTATGGCTTATATTGATAAAACTGTTTGAAATAGGATTAAAATATCATATGGAGAATCTGCCTATTGGAAGATTATTAGAAATTCATGTTGGTTAATGTGACCCTTCATAAATACAATATGTTATTTTGTAGGGATGAAACTGCCATTGTTTCAATTTTGATATGCAAGTTTTTTTATTACATATGCAAGTCATTGGGATTTATTTGCAACAAAACTGGTGAATTGGAAAAAAAGATGAGTAAAAAGTGTAATGAACAAAATAAATAATAAATAAGCATTAATAAATATTAATAACATTAATAAATTAATTAAATAATTAAATGAAAAGGTAAATGAAGAGGCTGTTGAATTTTAGCATTAGCATGAATACTTAAAAAAATTGCAGATTAACTGATAACAAATGACAAGTGCAATAAAAACAACATCAACCACATAAACACATGGACACAAGATTTTTTCACTGGGGAAACCTTTAAAGGACAAAAACCCCAAAAAGCTTTAGTAGCTCATCTTGAAAATGAGATGACTTAAGAAAGTCTCCAAAAAGTTCCTTAAACCCTAATCAGGATTAACCACAGAAACATAAGATCAATTTACATAATTACATAAAAAATGCCCAATTAGGGCTTCTCAGAAATTAGGGCTTATAACCTTTTTCTCCCTCCTGCCCAATAAAAAATCAAGCTGCCCAAAACTAACTGAGTGGCTGCCCAGACTTGTTGTACTTGTCAGTCTGCTGCACATCTGTACGGATCTCCTACCCGCCCGTACAGCTCTACTGCCCACTGCCCATTTTACTTGCCTGACCTTTCTTCCACGCTGCCCATGATCTAAGCTTTTTCCTTGCTGCCCTGCTTATCTGCCCAGCTGCTGCTGCCCGTGGCCCAGATCTACTGTCTGGTGCCCCAAGCTGGCTGCTCGAGGCCCAGATCTACTGCCCGGGGTCTGTTAGTCACTGCTGTAATAGACTGCTACAACCCGTAGCGCTCACGGGCTACCCTGGAGGCTGCCTGAGGGTTGGTAGATGGCCAAACCCTCATGGGTCTTTTGCCCAAGGGTTGGCCGTGAGCCAGACCCTTACGGGTATGCTGCCTGAGGGTTGGCTAACAACCAAACCCTTGCGGGTAAGCTTCCCGTGGGAAGAAAGGAGAGCCGAGCCCTCTCTAGGCTGCTGCCCATGAGAAAACAATGGCAACCCGTGAATTGAAGGAGGGCTGCCCAAAACAATCTCTGTAGCCCGGATTTGACAATGGCTGTCAGGATCTGATAAATGGCTTCCCAGATCTAAAGGTGGCTGCCTGAGATCTGAAGGTGAAGCTAGCTACTGAAAAAGAAGGGTTTGGCAAAAACCCTTAAGACAGAAAAACTGGTGAAAAACCCTTAGCTTAGAATTTTGTCTTCAATGTATGATGATGCCCTAGTTAGACTCATCCATGCTAGGGCACAATCATGAACTTTCTTCTTCAACCTGTGAGATCTTCTTTGAGGAGCAGCTGTACCTGTAGGAGTAAGTGTGTGTGTAATAATGAATTGGCTTGATCTTCTTTTATATGCTTGAGTCACCTGTAAGTGGACCAAAATTAGAAAAAATAAAGTAACATTATTTTATTCTTTTCTAATTTCACTTTTATATTTTTCTCCAAAAAGGTCCTTATGTATTTTTGACTTTTACCTGTGGTCCAAAAGTACTTACTTATTTTTGACTTTCACTTGTGGTCCAAAAGTACTTATGTATTTTTGACTTTCACCTATGGTCCAAAAGTACTTGTGTATCTTTGACTTCCACCTGTGGTCCAAAAGTACTTGTGTATTTTTGACTTTTGCTTTTAGCCTTTTTCCAAGTGCCCCTGTGGTCATCACCTGTGGTCTTTTAAATCCATTCAAAGTAAATCATCATAAACCAAGAGAGTTACTAATGCTTTTATCTCACACTCTGTGTGACACCAAGATCAGGTACTAGGGTATCTTAACCAAGGTAAGCCTTGGAGAAGACCACAAGCCCATTGATCAAGGGTCAGAGTGTCACACATGCCTAGACCAAGTCTATGGCTCATAGTGCCTTCCTGCTAACAGACCGGCTTATAGTGCCTTCTGGGTAACAGACCGGCTTATAGTGCCTTCCTGGTAACAGACCAGGTGCCTCCATTCTCCAAGAGAATAGCTACTTAGAACTAATCTGAGTCTACCAGTACTAGACTGGTCCACATCGTGGTTTCGGACCAGATGTCTACCATTGAACGGAATGGTCTCTCAACACTGAGTTGAGTCTACCTAGGACAGAGCTGGGTCCATATCATGGTCAAGGACCAGATATCTACCATTCAAAAGAATGGTCACTCAACACTGGGTTGAGTCTACCTAGGACAAAGCTGGGTCCATATCATGGTCAAGGACCAAAGGTCTACCATTCAACAGAATGGTCACTCAACACTGGGTTGAGTTTACCCAGGGCAGAGCTGGGTCCATATCATGGTCAAGGACCAGATATCTACCATTCAACAGAATAGTCTCTCAACACTAGGTTGAGTCCCCCTAGTGCTGGACTTGGTCCACATCCTGGTCCCGGACCAGATGTCTTCATTCTCCTGAGAGAATGACTCTCGATGCTGCTCAGAAAAATCAACAGAGGCATCTTATGAAAGGTGGTGTCTCATCACCAAGGCAACCCAGTCTGGTTATTTATACAAGCATCATTCTCATTGTAATACCATCACTTATCTTATCAATCATATATTTTATTTATTCATGGATTATTGTAATTTGGCTTATCTACGATTGTTATTTTTGTAAGAAACGAAGTTTCTTCATTTCATTGGTGTCAAGCCAACTCTGATCCGGATGGTAGCCATCACTTCAGAGTTTCTGAAGAATCTGGTTTTTGACCGAAAAAGGCCCTTAGCCACAACACTCTTCTCCCACAGTTCTTTCGATTCTTCCCAGTCCCTCCATTTGCCTGTTGCACCCTCACATTTGTATCCTCCCACCTCCCTCCACGCGTGTCCACTCTCCCATCTGCACGCTGCCACTCCTTCCATCTTTTTCGTCCATCTCCCATCCTCCACTCAGCCCGCGCGTCCCGCGTTCCTCTCCACCCCCCATTCTCCTGCTTGCCCCGTGCGTCCCGCATCACGTCCTCCCCATCTCCTTTCGCCTTCCGCATGCGTTGCTCCTCTTTGCTCACCACGACCATCTTCTCTTGCGCTGCCCCCCACCTTCTTCGCATTTGCTCCCTCTTCCCTTCCGCAGCTCCCGTGTCTACTCCCTCTTCTCTCTTGCAGATCCCTCCTCTTATGCAGCTCCCTCCTCCCGCTTGCACCTTCACCCATTCCTCACACCTGCGACTCATGCTTTCGTTGCTCCATGCTCCTGTTTCCACTGCAACCACTTCCTCCCCCACCCTACTCCACGCTCCATCCACCACCCGTGGCCTCCGACCACTGCTTGTCACCCACTCGCCCATGCCTGCTCGTCACCTACACGCAGACCAAAAAGATTTGTATTTTTTATTTTTTTAACAATAATATGTTATTATTATTATTTATTATATAATTTAAAATTAAAAAAAGTATTATTTTTAAGAAAGCATAATAAAATGGAGTCCCATGGCGTAAAACAAGGAATATTTCCAAGCGATTTAAAAACTTATGTCTCAGTGTTATTTCAAATAAAAGGAACGATTAGAGGGAAAGACATTACTATTTCTATTACTCTCGTTGAACGCAATAACTATATTAGTGATGAATTTGCTAATGAGTTAGCTATTCTGGAGTCAAATATAGGCAAAAGGTTAGACTTTTGGAATAACAAAGAATATGCAATAAGCAATTTACAATTGAACATTGGATATTATACTGGTATCTTGCAATTTATAGTTAGATCTTTGTGGAGTAGTGAGGGTGACATAATTTTGGGATTACCGTGGCTAGAAACATTGGGGACTTTTATCTTGAATGCTGAAAATAAGTTTATGATATTTCCCTACAAAAAGAAGAAAATCACATTACAGGACATTAACATGAAGTTAGAATCAAAAGTCGCGTCATCTGAAGACTATAGAGAAATATCAAGGGTGATGTTGGAGGGAAATGAGAAATCAATACAGATGATACAAAAGAATTTCAACAAGGTTATTGGAGGTAAAGAAGAGGAGATCTCTTGTTTAAGAGATCATAATCAGAAATTACTTCTGTAAATCAAGAAGGCAAAGGATAAAGTTTAATGCAATCAAAAGTTAGAAGAGAAGATTCAAGCTCTCCAACAAAAATTACTGGGAAAAGACGAAGAAAATTCCTCCCTAAAGAAAGTTAATCAAGAACTAGAGGAACAAATCGAGAAGTTAAAAGAGGACAAACAATTGCAAGACGAAAAGGTTTGAGAAGTTTCAGAATAATAATAATCTATTAGAGAACAACTTAGTTCAAATCCAGAAGGAAGCATCTGGACTATCCAAAAAAAAAATTCCAGTTGAGGAAGAAGAAACAAATACAAATTCTATTCCTATCACAGTTCAAAAGGAAGTCAATCCAGCAGAAAAACAAGCAACAAGAACTCCTTACTGACACCCAAATTACAAAAATATTTTTGACCAACGACAGGGTCAAAATGGACATAAAAAAAGAATTTATAATTTCAGAAGCAAAATAATACAAAATCTACATCCTAAGCAAAAAACGGGAAGATTTATCCAACAAGACAATCAACAATCACCTCCGATGAAAATAGATCTCGGATGGACCACGTCATAGGCAATGTGACATTTTTTCTTTGGAATTCATAACTCGTATCGTCTCATTTTGTCAAGTGTCGCAAGCACTAAAATAAAGTACCAAGAGATGACATTACAAGCAAGAAATCAGACATAAGCCTCGTCTTCAATAAAACTTTGACAACAAAGTTCTCTTAAGGGGAAGGCAATGCAATGAACAAGATAAATAATAAATAAGCATTAATAAATATTAATAACATTGATAAATTAATTAAATAATTAAATGAAAAGGAAAATGAAGAGGCACCTTATGACAGGTGGCGTCTCATCACCAAGGCAACCCAGTCTGGGTATTTATACAAGCATCATTCTCATTGTAATACCATCACTTATCTTGTCAATCATATATTTTATTTATTCATGGATTATAGTAATCTGGCCTATTTACGGTGGTTATTTTTGTAAGAAACGAAGTTTCTTTGTTTCAAAAAGACAATAAAACAGTCATTTTACTTCTACACTAGGTTGCGACATTAACACAATAGTAGACAAGCATTTGATGCAATAAAATGGCCACATATTAGTGGTTTTAACTTTTTTGAACCAAAGTGAGCCCCTATCATTTTTGGAAAAATATGAGAAAAAAACCATTAGACGCAAAAATTCAGATTACCATTCATCGATTTAAGATTAGGGTTTAGATCTTGATTTATAAGATTTTAAGCTATATATTAAGTTTTAAGGCTCTACTTAGGGTTATAGTTTTATAGTTTCCCTTTAGGTTTATTTATTTGTTTTTTTCATATCAAAAATTCATTATTTCTAGCTGGAAACTTGTCCTGTAGCAGCTGTAATGTTTCGAAAAAGAAAGAAATGTTTTAGGAAATGGCTGGAAACGTCACAGAAAACGCTTGGAACATCTCTGTTTTTTGGATACGCCTTGGAAATGTTTCCGAAAACAATTGGAAACGGTTTGGAGACATTTCCTTTCTTTGGATACGGCTTGGAAACGTTTCAGCGCCATTTCCAAGCTGTATATCCTGCCTTTCAGTTTCTGAAACGGGGAACGACATATCCCCCCAGGTCCTAGATGTTTTCGGTAACTTAGACATGTCATGCTTCACTCAAGGATATTTGGCTTTAGTTATCTATCCTCTTTTAATGCTTATGTGTCCATATATAATTTGAAGGTTTTATCAATGTGCATTCATTTATGGATTCCCAACCTCAGTTTAGTCAATAAAGCAAAATACATATCTATCCACTACAGATGATACCAATTGATCACTAAATACAAAGATACAGTTCTAAAACTAAAGCTCATGAAACAAAAGTTGGAGGACTTCATTCTTGTTTATCTCACCAAATGGTAACTTTCAATGGAAATTTAACAAAATAAGAGATTGATTTAGATCAACATTCATGATAGATGAATTGTTTCTTGGAAGGATTAACTTTACAGCAAGACTTGAACCACCATTCAGACATTCTTGGCTACTAGAAAGTCCTTGTAAGCATCCTTACAAACTTTCTATAGTGTGCTATTGTAGGAAGTAAACTCGGTAGAATATCGTGTCAAAGTTTTTCTTAGTATCTATAGTTTGAAATAATAAAAATGCTGCATTATATACCATACAATAGAGAATAGTTATATGGAATGCATGATATATTGTTCATAAAAAATAGCGAGATGGAAATTTATTAGGCTAAAAATTGAAATTATAAAATATGTTTGTGTTAGTAACTTGGGCAATGGTCTAAGAATGAAAGCTTAGGAAAATTTGAAAAAACCAGCAAAACTTGCTCTTTACTACATTGGCAAGTGCTCAACGTTTTATATGCCCTGTTGCAAAATTTGAAAAAATTAGCAAGAATCCAGCCTTTAATATGCCCTGATGCTCTCTGAGGGTGGTTTTTATTCAAAATTTTAAAAATAGAAATTGTTGTTTTAAACATCAATTAATCAACAATTCTGGTAACACTAGTTGAAATAGCTCAAAGCATTGCCAAAAACTATTGATTCTGGGGGTTAAATAGGCTTCAATACCTAGAGGAAACATGCCACAAGAAAGCAAACTGTTATATGTTAGTTAACATGCAATGCCTTACTAGTTAGATCTTTAAAAAGTCAGATTTTTTATAAATTTGCAATAATCTCCCCCTATTTTTGCAATAAATGTTGCAGAACAACAAACTAAATTAAGCCAAAAGGCAAGAAGAACACCCTAATCAAAATTTCGTTGCCAATTTAAAGTGTACCCCTTAGAAATTTGCAATTTAGTTAAAAAACCAGCAATGATATTCATGTTATATTGCTTTGAAAACAATTTAAAAGGTCAAGTATTTTGAATGCCCTTGTTCTTGTAGAAATGGAGCGAATGGGGAAAAAAACTTTCAAGGCAAATGAAACTATTTGAATCTCACTTAAGAAAGAAAAACATGAAAATGCAAGAGCAAAGCTAGATGAATATAATTCTTACTCACATGTATGCTTGTATTGGTCACTAAAAGCTGTATATTCATTTCTTAGAGTTGTAGAAACTAGAAAGAATAAAGTTCCAAGCTAGCTGGACACAAGTCAATGCACTCAAGGATCTTGGGGAATAGAAATAATCACACCAAGACTCTTACAATATCCTTACACTACTCGAAGTTCAACTATATAGTGAAAGCAAGAAATTCAACCAGTATAATAGCACAAGTGGTTGCTCAAAACTCTATGTCTCAACTGAATAGAATGGAAGCAAGAGGATGGAAGGATGAAGACACTCATGATTGTCTTTTTGGCTTGCATCCCTTCATATAGCAAAGAGAAAGTGTGAAAAGGAGGAAGACCAAGATTAGAACTGAGGTAAATCAGTAGCACATTTGGTAAAGAAGAGAGCAGCATCCTTTAGCATTGTGAAAGCACTATGATGATTGATCTTCTTGGAGTAACCTGAAGGGGAGCACCCTCCTCCTATAGGAATAGACTGCATGAATGATGGAAAAGTCAAATGGAATGGTCTCCCAAGGTAGGCGCTAGACTGACACATCTCTTAGCCCAAGATAGATGCTTGAAGCACAAGTCAACCTGAAATTAAATCCTTCCTGGAGAGGAAGGCCACCTTGAAATATATGGATTGTTTGGAGTAGAAGTTACCTTGGACCAGTGAACCTACACATGATATCTCTAGCTCATAACAAATAAGATAAGATCTAAATATGGAAGATAAGAAGTCTCATAAATTTTTTTTTAATCTCAGAAAATACTTTGACCTCAACCCGGTTTAAAGTCTCAACAAATCATAGTTTAATGCCCAACTTAATCCTGTTGCCCGGATAACATAGATAAACATAATGTCATAAACATATATTTAAAACTTGAAACACATGAAGTCTTTTACTCTTTTAAATCAACATTACACACACACATAAATTGACACAGTGATTTTTGGTCAATATGTCCCTGGAAAAACCCTTGCGGGAAAACCAGTGGGAGAGAAGTTCTTTTATTATCTTAAGCAGTTACAATGAAGTAGAATAGAATTTGTTCCAACAATCACACAGACTTATATTTGAACCTCTTACCTTGAAGTTTATGCCTGATCTTCGTTGGATGCCTTGGTATTTGCAGCCCTCTTTTTTGTTGCCTGTCTTGGGTTTTGCACCCCTCTTTGTCTACTCTCTAACATGGGATTCACTCCCCCCTGCTGCAGAATCACCCTCTCTCTCTTTAGCTGCTGAATCCAATCTCTGAATTCACCCTCCTCCAGTGAAGTGCACCTCCTCTCTATCTACTCATGCACCGAGTCACACTCTTCTTTAGCTTCTTGCTATCTATCTTATTTTCTCCCCTATACACCTCAACTCTCTTTTATCAACATTGGTGCCTTTTAGGGTTCCAAATCCCTAGTTCACTTTTCATGCAAAATTCTCGCATGCAAAATTCCTTCTTAAAAATTACATGCATGCAATTGTGCATGCAAAATTACACTTATACATTAAAAAGAGTTTTACTTCCGCGTTAATAAAAATCACTTTTATCAAATATGAAGCAAGGGTAAGGTCTGGACGCTTGTCTTTGTTAACTTTTTCAACTCTCCCTCTTAACGAGGAAAGTGTTCTTCACCACTCCCATCATCTCCCTAAAATAAGAAACTTGCCCTTCATTAGTGACTTCATGAGAATGTCTGCTGCCTAGCACTGTAATTCTCAATGCTGCCATCTGCAACATATTTTATCCATAGCACAGTGCCCTTCATTGGCAACATAGCACAGTGATTGCCCTTGGACACAAACCGAGAGTAATTGAGTAATTGCACTGTAATTCTCAAATAAAGCCACAAACTGAGCATCGTAATTCTCAATTCTGCTATCTGCAACATATTTTATCTTGTAAAGCCACTTGGAAGTCACCACTGACTTCCCCTTAGGTCTTAGCACAACCTCCCAGATATCATTCTTCATGATGGAAGCATACTCTTCCACCATGGCATCTCTCTAGTCCTGTTCACCTGCTTCCTGCTCATAAGAAGATGGCTCAGACTCACTAGTACTGTTCACCATAGTTAAACAGCTACAAGATCTTCTCACACCTTACTCTCTCTTGTAGTCCTCTTGGGAGTCCCCACAGAGTCCTGAGCTTCCTTCATGGTATCTTGAAGTGATGTGGGCTTCCTCTTCCTTGAAGTAACCTCCTGTGGAGGGAATTGCTCCTGCTCATCCCAATCAACTGCCCGAGACTATGTACCTGATGAAGTAGCACCAATGGTCTGCGACCTTGAAGCTCGTGAACCTATGACATGTGAGCCTAAAACTGGGGAACCACTACCTTGTGATCTTGTACCTGTACCGGGTGAACTTGTGGCATGTGTACCTGTCCCCCCTGATACTTGTGAGCCTGAACTCTATGAAGTTGAACTCTGCAATGTACCATCCTAAGGTGTAGGAGCCTATTTCTCCCCCTTCTTTAACTCACATGACTTCCTGAATGCCATATATTCAAATCTCACATCGCTTCACAACTGTCTGTCTCCGTGCATGGATGTATATGCGGTAGGCCTTCAAAGTCTCATCATACCCAACAAAATACCCTTTTCTGCCATGGTATCCAACTTAGTCCTCTTCTCTAAAGGGACATGTGAGTAAGTGAGGCACCCAAAAGTCCTGAAGTGCCCAACCTCAGGCTTCTTCCCTATGAAAGCCTCTTTAGGAGTCTTACATCCCAAAACCTTATGGGGACTCCGGTTTCGAATGTACACTCCTATGTGAATATCCTCCGCCCAAAGAAAGAATGGCAAACCCTGATCATGTAGCATAGATCTCGCTGCACCAACAATTGACCTATTCTTCCTCTCAACCACCCCATTCCGTCGTGGGGTGTATGGTATTGTTAAGTTGTCAACAACCTCTTGACTCCTTCCTGTGCACAGAAGTCATTAAACTCCTTGGAGGTATACTCATTCCCATTGTCTGAACGCAACACCTGAATCTGCCTTCTTGTTTGGTTCTTCATAAGAGCTTTAAAAGCTTGGAACCTCTCCAAGACTTCTTTTGACTCTTTGCTCTTCAGAAAGTAAATCCAGGTCGTCTTAAAGAAGTCATCAATGAAGGTCACATAGTACTCATAACCTATAATATCCCAAATACTGATATTCCCTAATGTTCTATGATAGTGCTGACTCGCACACTCAATCGTATACAAATTTGCAAAATAATTGTGCATGCAAACTCGCCATGCAAAAATGCCCTAAAATATAGTTGAATTAGGGTTAGGGTTTTTGCAGAGAGAAATTAACACTTACCACTGATATTCTGGCTAATAATGACTTCTGAGATCGTTGCATGCATAAGGATCTGGATGGGTGGTCTAATAATGCTCTTTTCCTCCGGTGTTAACGCCTCGTAGTACCGTAAAAACCCTCTAGACTGAAGGTGACGTTTATGTAGGAGGAGAGGTTCGTTTGGGCTGAAACTTTCTGAGCTTGTCCGTCTGCTGATGTCGGAGAGATGTCCTGGCACATGTGGAGGTTTGGCTGCCTCTAAGTGCCCTAGCGAATTGATTAGCAGTTCTGTTGCTCATGCCCCCAACTGATCTATTTGGCTGATAACTGCTCCAGGTGAGCAAACTGATGACTAATAATCACTGCATACCGTAGGATAGGCCTGCTGAGAAAGAGGAAGCTGACATGCAGAGGAAAGACTGGTTTTGTGGTCCCAGCGAATCCTTTTGTGTTTTCCCTGCTACTTCTGGCTGCAAAACGTGGATTTGCTAATAACCCTTCGGAATGTGTTGGATCTCCGAATACTGTAGTATATGATGGATGTAATGGATAAACCTAGATGATCTATCCCAATAAGAGTCTAGGGCAGATATCTCACTGCCGAACCCTCTCTAGCTGAAGACACCGTCTCCAACCCCAACTGTCGCGGCTGCATGCTGTGCTGTTGCTCGAAACTCCAAAATCAATCAACAATAACCATAGATGTCTCCTTTAGTCCAATAACCCTTCTTAAATAGATGATCATGTGCTTTTAAGGTTTGCATGTCACTTTTAGGGTTTTCACTTCACTTTTGCATGCATGCAATTCTAATTTCATGTTGACTTCAATATTGAAGAAATAAGGCCTGCATGTTCCGCATGCTTTATGATAATAACTCTGATGACCCTCTTTACTATATTGATGACTGAATAATTGTCCTAATATGCTCCCGGTATTAAAGGTCCTCGGGTAATTCCCTGTTTCTCAACAACAGAACATTACAGTCCTCCCTCGCCAAAGATTGCTTGTCCTCAAGCAATGCCAACGCAAGTCCACAATTAATCAAACTGAACCAACTGAATCCGGGGATGATCCCAGGTTCCCAAATTATCCTAGGAGTTCTGTAGCATCCTCTGCTCCAAGCACTGCACTGCACAGTAACATCACAAGATATCCCATAGAATCCTCCTATAAGTAGAGTAACTAACCACGGTGTAAACAAGGTACCATCACAAGAGACCTCTTGAAAGCATCCTCTAGCAATCACTAAACTGCCAGTCACTGTAATCCCAGGGTCCCAAATCAATCTTAGAATTGCAGAGGTCAAAATGCATCCACCACTACCCTGCATAGTATCGAAACAAGGAGCATCCTGTAGACTCCCAAGTAACCCCATCAGTAAACATTGTATCCATCCCTCGTAAGGTCTCCCACTTGGATCCCAATGCAAACTTGTGCATCTTTCATCCCAAATATCCCAAGGCTCTTGTGGGACTATACCCCTGGCTAGGAATGTCTTCCCAAGAATCGCCCACTCAATAGGACAACAACCCTTAATCTCATCCAACCCCCAAAAAGGACCTTGTCCATAAACACCATCACAAGGAATAATCTGTAATGTCCTCTTCCTTTTAGGCCCTGAGGCCCATACTGCTAACCTATGCGATTCCTGTGGGTTCGAGCGGTTACTGATGGCTAGGGAATCAGATCAGGACTGATGCCATCCATAGAAGATCTACGACATCCTCACTTGGTCAAGAAGGGCCACCTGGGCCAAAGGCCATCTTCATGCATGACCATGCTCCAGGCATAACCATGCTCTTTTTAGGTCTCCAGCCGCATGCATGCAAGTCAACGGCGAATTAGAAGATAAAGTGACCTAATTAGGTCAAAGATTAGGTTTTTGCGCCGTTGGACTTTATAAATAGAAGGTAAAGCAAGAGGAGACCTCACTTAAGATTATTGATTATTTTGGGAGCACTTGGATAGCAGCACAGCGTGCAACACAGCAGTTGGGGTTGGAGACGGAGTCTTCAGCTAACAGGATTTCGGCAGTGAAACATCTGTCCTAGTCTTATTCCGGGTAAGCCATACTGGTTCACCACTTGTTCTTCATTTCATTCATCAGTTATATAGCACAGGGTTTAGATTGTTGCAGAGGCACGGTGCAGCCGCAAGAGGGGGTTTTCAACCAGAAAGCCCTAATCAGCTATTGGGCCTTCAGATCTCAGTTTCCTTCCAAAACTCAGGCATCATTCTCATTAGCAGCTTCATACTCCGGTACCCAGTGACTTTCAGCTCCATCTGAGCTCATCCGAAGGAGTTATCAGCATTTCCAGACCATCGGGGGCGTGAGCAGCTGCCTCAGAGAACCAAGACGCTATCATACTTAGAGGGTTCAGAACTGCAGTATATTCCAGCCAATCTCTCCGGCACAGCAAGGCTATCAGCCCCGCAAATCGGCGGATCCATCGGGCACCTCCTTCCTTGAGGGCTTCACCTTTTTCTCTGATTGGGGCATCTTATTGCTAGAGCATTCACCGGAGGCAGGAGAGATCAGTTCCACTTTGATCCCGATCTCAGTACTTGCAGACTTTATCTGCAGCCGTTCAGCCAGCTATCAGTGGTAAGTGTGCATTCTATCTCACAAACCCTAACCCTAGTTTTTCCTATAAAATAGGGATTTTTGCCTGGCAGTTTGTAAGCCCAGTTGTATCTGCATAATTGTTTGGAAATAGAAAATATCAGTATTTGGGATATTACAGTGGTATCAGAGCTATTTTCTTGGCTAGCTGTGGGCTTAAGAGATGAAAGGTAGATGAATACAGAAGGAGATCCTTTTGTAACTTATAGGAGGAGGAAGAGTAGATACACAGAAGAGTTTGAAGATATCCAGCTAGAGGATACCAATTCAGACATGGAACAGACAGGTATTCAGGCGGATAGGGGAAAAGGAACGGGAGATGAGGAGGATCGGATGGACTTTCGCAACTTAGTCTCTGCATTGCAAGACTTAGCGAAAGGACAAAAATAAGTCCTCAATGCAATCAGTAGACTGTCAGCGAAACTGGAACCAGGTATCAGCAGTACACCCCCTTCACCGGTAGAGCGGGGATCTTCCAGTGACAGTGGAAAGATGGCGTACACCAACATCCAGAACACTCCCCACATATATAGCAGACCTACTATCAGGCCTACCATGCCTCACTTCTTGGCAGATACAGTAGGGGGCCCGGTCATGCAGGTAGAGCCCAGTGAGCCTTATGGGGCTTATTTGCAAGAGTACATAGACTTAGGAGATGAGTTTCATGGTGCTATGTCTTTCTCAGACTTCTGCAACATGAAGAGCAGGAACAGGCCCAGGAATTTCAACAAGGGTTTCAATCACAATTATGAGCTGCAGAAAACCTTGGGTAGGTTAACCATCCCAAACTTTGATGGGACTCGTGGAGGATCAGCGAGAACATGGGTCCAAAAGTTGGATACCTATTTCCAGCTCAACCCCATGACAGAGACAGACGCCATTAAGTTGGCTACACTTCACTTGGACGGAGAGGCTCACGAATGGTGGTACCACGGACTGGTGACATTGGGTCACAACACCATACATTCTTACGGTGAGTTCACTCAAAGACTCATGGAGAGGTTCAACAGGAAGGATCCAGAGATCCATTTCAGGGAATTGGCTCAACTCAAGCAGACTGGTAGCGCAGAATCATTCATTTCAGAGTTCCAGAGGCTAGCCGTTATGGTAACAGATGTGTCAGAGAACAGACTGACTATGTTATTCACTGAGGCCCTCATAGAGCCACTACGGGGATGGGTGAAAGCCTACAAACCCGTCACTCTGCAGGATGCTATTAGCAGGGCAAGGGATCTTCAGGATTCAGTTCCCAAAAACAAATTCCCTATGAAAACCAATTTTCCTGTTAGGGACAAGGACAGGAAACCTTTCCAGCAGGATGTGCCCAAGAAAACCTGGTTAGATGAGGACACCAGGAAAGATTTGAGAAGGAAGAAGCTATACTTCACCTGCCAGGAACCATGGGTACCAGGACACAGGTGCTCAGGGAAGGCAAAGGCACACTACATTGAGGTGTATTCAGACAGTGACGAGGATGACGATGAGCAGGAGGCCACAGAAGAGGAATCACACCAGGGTGATGCACCAGAGGGAGTCATTGCTACATTGTCTGGAGTACCGAGGTTCCATACTCTCAGGGTCAGGGGAGTAGTGTAGGGTCACAGAGTAGGAGTTCTGATTGATGGGGGAGCCACCCACAATTTCATTGACTCCGCTTGGGTAGCCAAGAGAGGTATTCAGACCGAGAAGTTCGATGGATTCACTGTAGCAGTAGCTGGGAACTCCAGCATGGAGTGCAACTACTGGATCCCAAAACTGAATGTTGCCTTGGGTAACTATCAGATGACAGACTCTTTCTATGTAGTGGATGTTGGGATACTCATGTGGTATTGGGTGTTCAGTGGCTTTACTCTATAGGGAAATACACTACAGACTACAGGGCGATGGAAATGGAGTTTCAGGGGCCAGATGGCAAACGGGTAGTTTTGAGGGGCATGAACACTTATCCCCCAAAACCAGTCTCGTCACAGAGGATGGAGGCAGTGCTTCGACAGGATGATATAGAATGGGATGCAGAATGTTTTGTCACCTTCAGGAAAACCCCAGAGACTATCTCACAACACCCCAGTGACATTCGAGCCTTGCTTCAGAAGCACGAAAAGGTTTTTCGGGACCTTCCATCAGGCAGACCACCAGACCGGGGCTTTGAGCACATCATCGAGCTAGAGGAGGGAACACAAGCCGTCATCACCACTCCTTACAGGCATCCCAAGAGGTACAAAGATGAGATTGAGAAAACCATCAAGGAATTACTGGAGCTTGGTTATATATGACCTAGTTCAAGCCCCTTTGCATCTTCAGTAGTTCTGGTTAAGAAGAAGGATGGCACTCTGCGTATGTGCATTGATTATCGAGCACTTAACAAAAAGACCATCAAGAACAGGTATCCCATTCCCAGGATTGACGAACTCATGGATGAACTTCGGGGAGCTCAATACTTCTCCAAGATCGATCTTCGCTCGGGGTACCATCAGATCAGGGTAAGGGACCAGGACATCCCCAAAACAGCTTTCCGCTGTCACTTTGGACACTATGAGTTTTTGGTCATGCCTTTCGGGCTTACCAATGCTCCAGCTACTTTCCAGTCTTGCATGAACCACACCTTCAGGGCACAGCTACGTAAGTTTCTGCTTGTATTCTTCGATGACATTTTGGTTTACAGCAAAACATGGGAAGAGCACTTGAAACACCTGGATGAGACGTTGAGTATTTTAGAAGAACAGTCGCTTTACGCGAAAATGTCCGAGTGTGAGTTTGGCATGAAGGAAATGCTGTACTTAGGACATGTGATCAATGCAGAAGGAGTACAGGTGGACATGGAGAAAATCCGAGCTATCAGAGATTGGCCCGCGCCAAAAACATTGACAGAATTGAGAGGGTTCCTAGGTCTATGCACTTATTACCGGCGGTACGTTAAGGGATTCTCCCAGTTTGCAGCACCCCTCACAGATCTCACCAAGAAGGGGGCATTCACTTGGACAGATTTAGCGCAGAAAACCTTCGAGGAGATGAAGGTTATTATGAGTTCTTGCCCAGTTCTTGCATTACCAGACTTCTCACAGCCCTTTGTAGTAGAATGTGATGCCTCAGGAGAAGGGTTAGGGGCAGTACTGATGCAGAATCATCACCCTATTGCATTTGAGAGCCGCAAACTGAAGAACTACGAGCGTCATTACTCCATATATGACAAGGAGATGCTAGCCATCTTGCATGCTCTCACAAAATTTAGGCAGTACTTGGTGGGCAGCAGGTTCAAAATTAAAACAGATCATAACAGCCTCAAGTATTTCTTGGAGCAGAAGGAACTGAATGAGCGACAGCAGAAATGGGTCAGCAA
>LPNX010855858.1:182516-239318 GCA_001517045.1 Pseudotsuga menziesii
TTCAGCTCCATCTGAGCTCATCCGAAGGAGTTATCAGCATTTCCAGACCAACAGGGGCGTGAGCAGCTGCCTCAGAGAACCAAGACGCTATCATACTTAGAGGGTTCAGAACTGCAGTATATTCTAGCCAATCTCTCCGGCACAGCAAGGCTATCAGCCCTGCAAATCGGCGGATCCATCGGGCACCTCCTTCCTTGAGGGCGTCACCTTTTTCTCTGATTGGGGCATCTTATTGCTGGAGCATTCACCGGAGGCAGGAGAGATCAGTTCCAGTCCGATCCCGATCTCAGTACTTGCAGACTTTATCTGCAGTCGTTCAGCCAGTTATCAGTGGTAAGTGTGCATTCTATCTCACAAACCCTAACCCTAATTTTTCCTATAAAATAGGGATTATTGCCTGGCAGTTTGTAAGCCCAGTTGTATCCGCATAATTGTTTGGAAATAGAAAATATCAGTATTTGGGATATTACATAATCCTACCAAGCTGACATTCTACCCTTCTGATTTCAACTGGAATGCTCATATACTGCTGCCCAATTTCTCGATCCTGCGCAACCTGTAAAAACCATCCGCCATTATGCAAATGTGGACTCAAGCTACTACAAGCCTGGTCTATGTACTCCTGAAGAAGACTATTTTGAAATGCAATAGTATGTTTCTTCTGCTGCCCCATCAAGTAATCCAACTGCTCTTCAATACTAGAAAGCTTGACCGCTGACTGGGCACATACATCTCGAAGAATTGTAAGCTCAACATCTCGCTATAATATGGTGTTTCGAAGTATCTTGGTCCTCTTTTTCATTGCTAGAATGCTTTCTTTAACACGTTCAATCTTCTTTCTGTGACTATCATCTAGAAGCTCTATCTCATGAGTGTATAAACTCTCCCTAACCTTCATGTATGACTGCTCATTGTCTCGACTGCTGTGCTCATTGACTTGTGCCTCATGTATTTCGCTTGTCATAACTGTCTGGGCCCTTGCTGTAGGTGATGAAGAGTGTACCAACTCCAACTGATCACACGACTTGTCCACACTCCGACTAGCGAATGTGCTTGTGTCGCTAGACTCACAAGATGGCTCTAATGCTATCTCCTCATGCACATCCTCATCATGTACTGCTATCCTCTGAAACTTTGAAATAAATGCATCTGCACTACATTTTTTCTTGAGTTGTGCCAGCTCTCTAAAGTGTACCTTAGGGTCCTTCCGATCAAACCGCTCAATGAGCCTCTGTGTAAAATCTGGGTACGATGTGATGGTATTGTGACCCAGTGTCATTAACCTGTGGTACCACCACTCATGGACTTCTCCATCCAAATGCAAAGTAGCCAATTTAATGGCATTTGTCTCAATCATGGGGTTGAGCTGGAAGTATGTATCCAACGTTTGCACCCAATTCTGGGCTGGGCCACCCCGGGTACCCTCAAAGGTAGGGATATTCAGTTTCCCTATGGTGTGCTGTAACTCATAGTTCTAGGTGAATGGCCTATTGTAAGCTTTGGGTTTGTTCTTACTTTTAAAGTGGCAGAAGTCAGTGAAGGTCATGGATGAATGGAAGTCATCTCCTAAAGTTCTATACTCTCTCAGATAGGCACTCATGGTTTCTTCTGGTTCTACTTGTGCTAGAGGCACTGCAGCTGGACTATCTAAGAATTGAGGCATGGTAGGTCGGGAAGGCGTGTTGTATATATGGGGATGGCTCTGAATGTTGGTATGTAAGTACTCCCCACTACTACTGGTGGATAACCTATCACTATTGGGAAACAAGGGACTGTGTGGGGTGGGCCCATTTTTCTCTATCATTTGCCCGAAGGTACTCATCATTTCTTTTTGCCCAGTAGTGAGTTCTTTCATGGCTGATATGAAACTATTGAAAGTTGTTTTATCATCCTCGGTCATTGTTTCTTTGCCCTTTTCCAAACTGATACTCTCTGTCCCCCAACTCTATGTCCTCTAACTCCTCTTCTCCTCTATTATTGTCTCTAACCCTCTGTGTTCGGTAAGTAATGTTATATGGGTCTTCTAAATTCATTTATAATTTTTGCATGCCCACAGTTGGCAAGGAACATGCTCTGATACCACTGTAATATCCCAAATACTGATATTTTCTAATGTTTTATGATAGTGCTGACTTGCACACTCAATCTCATACAAATTTGCAAAATAATTGTGCATGTAAACTCGCCATGCAAAAATGCCCTAAAATATAGTTGAATTAGGGTTAGGGTTTTTGTAGAGAGAAATTAACACTTACCACTGATATTCTGGCTGATAATGACTCCAGAGATAGCTGCATGCATAAGGATCCAGATGGGTGGTCTAATAATGTTCTTTTCCTTAGGTGTTATCGCCCCGTAGTACCGTAAAAACCCTCCAGACTAAAGGTGACATTTTTGTAGGAGGAGAGGTCCGTTTGGGTTGAAACTTTCTGAGCTTGTCCGTCTGCTGATGCCGGAGAGATGGGCCTGGCACATGTGGAGGTTTGGCTGCCTCTAAGTGCCCTAGCGAATTGATTAGCAGTTTTGCTGCTCATGCCCCCAACTGATTTATTTGGCTGATAACTGCTCCAGGTGAGCAAACCAATGCCTAATAATCACTGCATACTGTAGGATAGGCCTGTTGAGAAAGAGGAAGCTGACATGCGGAGGAAAGACTGGATTTGTGGTCCCAGCGAATCCTTCTGTGTTTTCCCTGCTACTTCCGGCTGCAAAATGTGGATCTGTTAATAACCCTTCGGAATGTGCTGGATCTCCGAATACTGTAGTATATGATGGATGTAATGGATAAACCTAGATGATCTATCCCAATAAGAGACTAGGGCAAATATCTCACTGCCAAACCCTCACTACCTGAAGACATCGTCTCCAACCCCAACTGTCGCGGCTGCTCGAAACTCCAAAATCAATCAACAATAACCATAGATGTCTCCTTTAGTCCAATAACCCTTCTTAAATGGATGATCATGTGCTTTTAGGGTTTGCATGTCACTTTTAGGGTTTTCACTTCACTTTTGCATGCATGGAATTCTAATTTCATGTTGACTTTAATACTGAAGAAATAAGGCCTGCATGCTCCGCATGCTTTATGATAATAACTCTGATGACCCTCTTTATTATACTGATGACTGAATAATTGTCCTAATATGCTCCCGGTATTAAAGGTCCTCGGGCAATTCCCTGTTTCTCAAAAACGGAACATTACATAACCCTTCAATGATGTAGTAGACATCTGATTGCAAAGGTCATAATATACCAAATCAAGTGTCCCTACTGCTTTGCTGTCATTGCTTGGAAAAGCAGGCTTGGCATTCTTTCCAATTGCACACCCCTTTTACACATCACTGTGCTTTGTACTAAAATTTGGCACGCCTATCACCATCTCTCTCAAAATCCTCAGAGTTGCTAGATGCAAGTGGGCCATCCTTTATGCCAAAACTTTCATAAGTCACAACTGTCATTGTTGTTGCTATGTTCCAAGGCATGAAAAAGCTAAAAATTGAGTTTGTATAGCTTTCCACATTGGACACCAATCCTCACTATTGTAGTGTCACTGGATCCCTTAGGATGAATGAGTACATGCCCATCTCCGAACAATACCCAAAATCCCCAATCCTCAATGGTGGAAAATGATATGAAATTTTTCTTCATCCCAAGGACATACAAACATCCCTCACCATCATGCACTCTCTGGTCTCCCTTTAAAAGGAGAATGGCTCTCCTCCAATTGCTTTGACACAGGTGTTATCTCCAAGTACAACCTCGAGATCTAAACTGCTCTTAGTAAGATCTATAAGGTACCTACAAACACCCCTCATGTGGCTAGAAGCCCCATTATCTATGTTCCAAAAATTGGTAGTAGATACACTCAATGATTGACAAGAAATAAGGGAAAATTTCTTGTTATTCTTAGTGAAAATCTCGTCCACATCTACTGAAGTCAAAGAATGACAAGTAATTAGGGAAAATTCCTCGTCAAATTTTTTTGTAAACTCGTGAACTTCTGCTACAGCTACAGTTTGCTACTTCTTCTTCTTCTTCTTAGGACACACTATTGAATAGTGCCCCATCTTGTTGCAGGCAAAACACTTTACCTTTCTCATATCCTTTTTTTTATCACCTTGTTGCTTTGCCCCACCCTTGGGACCCTTCTGGGATTTCTTCTTGCCTTTTGCTCTAAGTGCCACATCCCACTCCACATTACCTGTAGAAGAGCTCTCTTGAACATATCCTCTTTGGGTCTTTTCCTGTATGAAATCGTTCCAAAGACGATACCATTTGGGAAGATTTTTTGTTTGCCACAATCGCTTCAACAAACATTGCCCATGGCTTGGTCACGCCATTCAGGGTTGTTTGTACAAGCTGACTATCAACAACGACCTCCCCAACTGCTCCTAACTCATTCTGCATTTGAGTTTTTCTGGTAAGATACGAGGGCATACTTTCAACTTTAATCATTTTCGTGCTCTTGAGTTTTTCTCTCAGTACCACCTTTCTATTTTCGCTAGAACTCTACCAAAGTTTGTTTAAGGAATCCCACATCTGATAAGCATTGTACTTATTGGTCGCATCTAGAATCACATGGTCCTTGATAGCCTCAAGGATTATACTCTTGGCTTTAATGTTCTTTTTGGTATACACTGCCAAACCTGTTGCATCTATAGGCACTGTCATTGGTTTTGCTTGTTTGCTGTTTGCTATGCCCCACAACTCACATTCCTACATAAGCAAAACAATCCTTTGTTTCCAAGGACTGAAATTTGCAACTTGTTGCCCACCTATTTCGACTAGGTGGCAACTCCATGTACATGAAGATGTACATAATTGTACAAGTTGTACCTTGGAAAAATCTGAGGATTTTTTCACTTCTGCAGGGCAATTGCCCCTTTGTAAAACGAAATGTCCGCTCCCTTGCGTGGGAAAATTAATGTAATTATGTGTGCTAGTGTGGGTCATATGATATGGATGCCACACCATGGAACTGGTTGTTAGAGAAGTCCCCTCATCGAGTGTTTTTTCCCTTTCCAATTGATCTTGTTGTATAAACGAGTTTAATTGGTTTGGTTTTTCACTCAAAATCCTCCAAAGTGGTGACGGGCGTTCTACCAGTCAAGTCCATGAGGTGGCTAAGGCTTCAAAATGATGCATAACCATGCTAGACATTTGTATTGAGTCTTGCGGAGTTTCGTTATGTTGTTGTATTTTTATTATTTTTTCCTAGTTAATTAATTTCACCCCTTGGTGGTTAATTAACTCAGTTTTGATGTAATAATGTAATTGCTCAAGCATTGGCATTTTGTAATAGGGGCTATGAATGCAAAGTAAATTGCTATGAAACCCCCTAAGTCACTGCTTCGAGTCCCATGTCATTCTAACAGGTGGTTGAGGAGATAGACCATTTTTGTCTAAGCAAAGTCTTTTTTTTTCCTAGGGAATTAATTAATTTCCCTAAGTCAAAAATTCATATTATTTGATTTTGAAGTAAAAGATCAAATAATGCCATGGTAAATTTGTTTGGGGGTTGTTAAGCCTAGGAAAAAATTATTTCTAATTTCTTCTACCCCCCCATGGCCAAGATATGATTTTTCAAATTTATTTTTAATTTTTCCCAAGTCAAAATTGGAAAAATTTAAAAATTAAATTAAAAAATTAAATCTAAGATGAATTGATTTTTAGCCTAAAGTCTAAGGTTAAATTTTCATTATTGGAGCTAATGGCTAAAGTCAAAGCCAAGTTAAGTGGTTAAACCCTCACTAAAGAGACCAAGTCCAAGATAAAACCTTCACTAAAACGTGATGCTACCATATATAGTGGGGGCGCTAATGTTAAAACCCTCACAAAATTAGTGGGGCGTCCAAGCTAAAATGGAGGCGCTACATACATTATGGAGGGCGCTAGTATAGTGGAGGCGTCACCATTAAAAGGGCCCACTCTAAAATGGAGGAAGGGCGCTACCAAACAAAAGGTGGGGTGCTAAGTTTAGAGGGCGCTAGCCATAAAATAGAGGAGGCGCAAGTTAAAAGGAGGCGCTACCAAGTATGGAGAAGGGCACTAGCCCTTTAGTGGAACCGCCATATATGGAGACGCCCCAAAATAAGGAGGGCGCTACATTATTTAGAGGAGCGCTACTACTTGGTAAGGGACGCCATATTTGGAGATTCTCCACCATTTTAGAGGGGCGCCTAGCCTAGTTGGGCCCACGTTTTTTACCAAAAACCTAAAAGCTCATCTAAGGGAGGATCTTAAGTCAAAGACCTAGATCTAAGGATGCAAATTGTTAAGACATGGATCAAGCTTCTAAGCCATTGATTAAAAAATAATCTAAGGGAGGAGATTGATTGAGAAAAATGTAAAGTCAAATACCTAGATCTAGTGGTGGAGACTTAACCTAGATCTAGATCTAATCTCAGCCATTGATCTTCAAGGGGTTGGGGTCTTCCTCAACTATATAATGAGGGTCTCACTCCCTCATTAAACATGATCTCTTATGCTATTGTTATGCTGCCAGAATATTTCTCCTTACTCTCTCATATTTTCTTGCTACACTTTTGTATTGAAGCTTTGCCCTAGTTGGGCCATTTAATAGAAGAATTCTTTGGAGGAACATTGTGCTGCAGTCTATACTTTTCATGATCCATTTCTTGTGAGGTAACTTGTATATTTTTAGTTTGCATATTTGTATTAGTCTAGTTAGCTCTCCACAAAGTGTTTTGTGGAGAGATTAGAGAGTAAAAGTATTTTTACTCTCTTTTGTGAATGGTTTAACATTTTTTTCTTCAAAGTATTTTGCAGGGATTGTTAGACATTCATCACTAGGCTTACAATTTTTTCTAGATCTAGATTTGTTTGCAGGTTTTCCAAGCAAGGTTAGCTCTCCAAAGGTTTCGTTTTCTGCAAATTTTCAATTCGGCCATCTCCTTTTTGCCCTCCGGAAACTGGGTTTTATTCACTGTATAGTGAATATAACCCTTGTTTTAGGGCCCCATCCATTATATATTAGTATAGGGTTTTATTTCTGCTATTTAAACATCATTTAGGTGGCTGGAAACTCATTTTCCAGCCCTCTAAATACCATATTTCTGTCATTTTTACATTCAGATTTTTTGCTGTAAACTAGTAATTTTTTGTACTAATCTTTTTCTGATAATCTTTTTAGTGTTTTCTGTGATTTCCAGCGAACATAGCTTGCTGGTTTGTGACAGGTTTTGCACAGGTGAAGGAGAGGTGCTACCCAAATAGGCCCAGGAATACATCTACTTTTAACCGGTTCCAAAAGGGGTTCAAACCCTCACCTCTCTCTCTCATTTTCTGATTATTGTAAACCCCAACGAGAGTTTATCTTGGGGTATTCTGCAAAGTTTGATAAGCACTTGTAATCTATAAGTAAATAGATTAGGAAGTAGAGTAGGAAGTAGAAACTAGTTGCTTAGATTCATTTCATTGCAAGTTTATTTCTGTTAAAGAGTAATCATACAACCCGTTTATCCTGTGTATCCTCTATCCACTTGTCATCTCCCTTTAGGGACTTCAAGCTGGATATGAAAAACAGGAGAAGTGGGGGCTTAGGTAATTAGAACAACACTTTCCTTTTTGCTACAATTTCAACACATTTATTTTCCAAGTCCAAGATCAAATACCATCACCTCCCATAAGGGATACCGCTCGGTTGATCTTGTTGATCATTTTAAAATAAACATTGCATGCTAATCACCCAGATAAAATTTACCTCTAAAAATTACCAACAACAACTTCCCATTTTCTGCTCCTCTACTCGGTTATCACCCTTCGAGGTACTCACGAGATACGACAGGGGATAGGGAAGTCTTAGTTTAATAGGCATCCATCTAGCCATTTTTTCTGTCAACTAAAAACAGTGACCTCAGGAAGTTAGAAGGGGTAGTAGACCGTGGGGGGTCTCTAGGCGCTTTGACGTCCTCCTTGTTGAGCACCGGAGCATTGGGGTTTGACCTGTGAGCTACGGGTGGGCTTTGCTCCCACTTTGTTGAGCGCAACAGCATTCCCTCTTTGACTAGAGAAGTACTAGATCGGGGTAGTCACACCACCGATTCTAAAACTAACTTCAAGAAGAAAAACTCTAATAAAATTTATTAAAATCAACCAAGAGACATTGCAAAACATCCTACAAACACAGATCATTGCTGTTCATCTTTACCTTGCTGTTCAAGGTTTTCACTACAAGCACTTTTATTTTTGCAAGCTCTTCACCTTTTTTCAGCTACAAGTATTTTATTTCAGTTTTGCAATCTCATATGGTGGCATCTTTAATTCACTTGGTTAAGTAATCGCATTGTTTAGTAATCTGTAGATTTTGTAGCACAAATTGATTCATCTCCTTTCGGCATTTCCGAGTAATAGTTTAATAATTGTTTCATTTACTCAATCAGTTCATTTATACAACTGTGGATATTGTTTATACTGCTTAAACTGCTCATTCATTACTGTTTATGTTGTTCATAGTGTTCACTTGTCCATACCGTAATTTGGTTTGATTTAGATAACACCTAAACTACAGGTTTAATTAACGTAGATTTCACTTTCATTTGTAAATCTGTAAAGTTATAATTTTAGACTCCATTTGTAATAGGCACTGGTCTTTATTTGTTTCAAGGTCTGCTTGTCATTAAAAGGAAGTCTTTGCACTTGCATGCTGCTTGTCATTCCTTAGATAATATAAAGGCTTAGCTTCATAAATCTTAATAAAAGACCCCTTTAATTAATTTACAATTAATAAATAAATCTGGAACTTAGCTTTCCTGTAGGGACTACCCCCCTTGGCTCTGTTGGGATCTTGCCTAAACGGAGGAGTTGTGGACTGTGGTGACAGTGGTCCCCAGCTCTCGCTTGCCCCCAAGGACACACATAGCAGGTTGTGACTTTCCTGCGTCTTGAAGTGTGAATTAGGTGGCAACACAACCCCTTCTAGCTTGTCCTCAACCCTCAACCCTATAGCCAAATCTTCACAATTGAAAAATGACAAATCCAAGATTTGCTTTGATGAACAAAAAAATAATAACCCTCTTTTTGACATATCTGGTCTTTGCTCTTACAGATATGATCTTTGCTCTCACAGATTTGATAGATCTAGTGTGTAACTGTTCTGATCTTTCAATTACGCTCTAATACCATGTAAATTTTTCTTAATCTCAAAAAATACTCTGACCCCATTTCAATTTCAAGTCTCAATAAATCACAGTTTAATGCCCAACCTAGTCATGTTGCCCGGATAACATAGATAAGCATAAATAGGTATTTGTAACTAGAAACACATGAATGCTTTTACTCTTTTAAATCATCAATACACATAAATTGACACAGTGATTTTTGGTCAATATGACCCTAGAAAAACCCTTGTGGGAAAACTAGTGAGAGAGAGTTCTTTTATTATCTCAAGCATATTACAATGAAGTTCAACGTAATTTCTTCCAACAATCACATAGACTTATCTTTGAACCTCCTGCCTCGAAGTTTGCCCTTGATCTTTGTTGGATACCTTGGGATTTGTGCTTGCTGGCTTGACTCTATAACCCAAGTTCAGTTTCCCTACCCGACAGAGTATAACTCCATCGTCAACACCTGGACGCAAGTGAGATCTCACCCGAGATACCTTATGGGGATTGCCAGAACCAGGCTTCTGCAGTTATAGAAGGGGATTTCTTCTTGGCAACGTTAAACATAACAATCAACCGAAGCAGATAGATGGAAAACCATCGACACATACACAACATATAAAATATACAGATCTAAATCATGTCTACCATAGTTATTATCAACACTCCACATTATTATTAGCAATATTAGTTGCAACAAACCCATAAAGTTTTAGACAATATAAATAGACATCATAGACACAGATTTAACTTGGAAACCCATATGAGAAAAACCACAAAAGCGCTCTTCATCTGGCATGAGTCGTATTTAGAACGCTTTTGGTTTGCGCACATAGCCTGTAGGCATCTCTCAAGATCTTCTTACAATGGATGAGTTTCCTCTGTATCTCATCTCTATATCTTTTTCGTGTTCTTGTCGTCCAATCCTCTCTCATATGCCTTTATCGATATGTACCCTGTGCCTCTTGCACACAACTTATGGATCGACCTTATATACTTTTTCACGACTCTTCTTCTAACCGTCAAGTAGTTCTTAACTAACAATCGACTGTTTCTTCTAACTAACCCAAGAAATCCCTTTATATTTATAAAGGCTCTATCGGCCCAGTTTACATTCATGTTCATTCCCAAAATAGGCTACTTGTCTAACTTAACTCACTCTTTACATTTTGTGTTTCCTAAAACACAGGTCGAATCCATGGATTTGACTTACGCTCACCTTTTCTGTCACAACCTTGTTCACCTTGCGACTGGATTCTTCAAAACTTCAGATCAAAACTCTTATGCACTTTCCTAGGGCCAACAAGGCCTCCAACACACACTTGTGGCTCGTCCCAAGCCACTTAAGCCAGAAATATCTGTCGCATCGAGTTTATTCTGATAGATTTTCATTACTACTTATGTTTGTCGCTGAACGTCTTCTTTGAATTTCACAACCTTTTCCACAAGTTTGGAACTGATAGGTTCCGAAGTTTCCACTTCTGTCGCCCCTAGCGCCTGTCGCACCTGCTCGAGTACCGCGTTGATGGTTCCTGTGACCTGTTCTGCTTTAGCCTGGAGTTTTGCGACACGTTCAGTTCAGTGATGTTGTTGTGTTCACAGTTTGGCGACCTGCTGCTCTAATGTTTTCAAGTCAGCAACCTTGCTCGTTTTCTCGACCAACGGCAATGTCTTCAATGTATTTCTTAGCTTGGTTAGATTTGCCTATGCGGTAAGAAGCTGCTCTGTTACTTGCTCCAATTCCTCGTCGTTTATCAAGGCTTCCCAAGAATGAGAAATCTGTGCATATGCCTTGGCGCAAAGTGCCTCAGCCTCCTGAATTTGCTGTATATTTTCACTTATTGCCATTCATCGTTGGGGGAAGTCGACAGCTACTTCTCCGAGCCGAATGACTTGAGCTTCTGGGAGCATTTCAGATGTAACTCCCACTTCTGAAATTTCGTGGCATGCAAACACGATAGCTTGCTCCAATCTTTGCTTGTTCTGCTGGCATCTCTGTGTCTTTTGCTCTATTTCCTACAGTTTTGCTTGGAGAGACGATACAGTATTCTTTGAATGTTTATGTTGTTCAACTACCGCATGCTCTCTTGCCTTTATCTTGTCCACTGCATCCTGCTCAATGTTGTGCAGTAAAAACATAGGGATTATAGAAAAGTCAACACTCACTTAACCAATGTCCTTGATCATGTTGTTATGTTCTGGTGTGCCCAAATCAAGTTCCTTAGGCGACACTTGAACCTTTCTATGCTGTCAAGATAATGGTACTTCGATTGGGCGATCCTCAAAAGGACTGACTTCTTGCGACTACGACCATGATTGTGACTGCGACTGGAACGGGTCCCTACTGACCGCTACTCTGACTTCTTTTACTGCAACACAGAGAGACTGCAGTACGTCATTGATTCCTTCCACCAAATCTGTATTCTGGGCATCAATTTGGTTGCTAGTTTCCTCAACAACATCTGTCATTCGATCAAAAATCAAATTATAGTCATCATCCGTAAGGCCAACCCCAGTAGAGGTTTTCGTAGCCTTCTGTTTCTTGCGACTCTTCTTCGTCTCTTCGGATGCTTTCCTTTTTTCTCCCAGCTCAGGATCTGTCGGTGTTGCGCTGGATTCTTCATTGCCTTCATGGAGGGAACTTGGTGGGTTTTGTTAAAGTTTGTGCAGCTGCGAGACCCATTCTCATAGAGGATGGTACCCTAGTCAGTTGATTATGATAGAGTAAGACCCTAGAAGGTACCCTAGGGCCCCCAGTAGTCTCCTGGGGTTCTTGGTCTAGGACCAAGCAGGTTGATGCCATGGCAAAGCCCCTAGCATGTGGCTAGGGCCCCTATATGCCTCTAGGGTATTCTGGTTTGGAACCAGGGACACGATGTCCAAGTAGAGCCTGCAGGTAGAGGCAGAGATATATTCTGGTCTTGAACCAGGGACACGATGTCCAAGTAGGTCCTGCAGGTAGTTGATTGATTTTCAGTGTGAGACTGAAACTCAGCTTAGTACTGAGAACCATTCTGCAAGAGAATGGAGGACCCAGTCAGGGTCTAGGGATTGATCAACTTGATTCAGTGTGACATTGAAACTCAGCCTAAGGATGAAATCCATTCATTAAGAATGGTAGATAATAATCATGTCCCCTCTCCTAATCGGTTATTGCTAGGTTGCTTCTCAAGGGACTGGCCACCCCTTGACGATGTCCCTAGTGCCTAACCCTTAGGAGCAGTGTTAAGGACAAAAGGATTGTACCATCCGTTTGGATCTTCCCCTTTATACAGTGATGACAAAAGTATATATAAAACATTGTACCTTGAGAGAGAAATGTTCAAAGCCTTTGGTCCTTTTTGATGAATGCTTGTCCACCTGTTTGGTTCACCCTAAATATTATGGTTGTGTGGTTTGTGGCCCCCTTGTTGACTCTTGGTCCTTTACCTTACTTGGTTCTAACACTCATATTTGGGCGCACCTTTGATTATGACGACTTATAGATTTTATCCTAAGTACATTTACCTAATGGTTGTACTAAAGGACCATTGGATCACTTGTGGGTTATGTTTTTATTAATTGAATCATTGGACCTTTTACCTTAACTTCTTGACCATTTTACTTTTGCCTTTATCTTATGGTTATTTTATGATTTGTGGACCACTTTATTTTTATCCTAAGTTAATCTAAGTATTATATTTACTTTATGGTCTTATTAATAAAACCTTTATGGTTTTATTAATAAAGACCCTTGGTCCATGTAAGTTATCTTATCACCCTTGACCTTTGATTTTATCCTAAGTGTTTTTTTTTATTAAAAAATCTTTGGACCATTTTTAACCTTGTCTAAACCTTATAAATTAAAGTTTTGAGGAAGCATGTGCGTATCTAATTTTTTGGTGGTTTGCACCCGTCATACCTCAGCTGCCCGGATGCTTCTCGAAGTTTGATTGTTGGCCTGGCACCTTCACGTATCGAGCTCTCTTTGTTTGCTGGCCTCCGTGATTTATTTCCACTGCGTACTCAATCCGCGGATCGTCCTCGAATCCGCTGTCTCTTTCACTGCGTGAAAACTCCATGCCCAGCCCGCGGCTCTTCCTCTGTCTCAGCGATCTTGCATTCACGGTCTTTTTTTTACCACTGTGCTCTCTGCTTGGTATCTCCGTGATTTTACCTCAGCCGATTTCGTGATTAATCCTGGGCTCGATTTGGATGTGCGTTTTTTTGTTCACGACTGTCTCTGTGATTTTGCTTGGGTGACCTCTGCGATTTGGTGATCTTTGGTGGCCATCGTGACTCCTCACCGTGATTCTTCACGGACTCTGCTTGATCTCTGCGATTTGGTGATCTTTGGTGGCCATCGTGACTCCTCACCGTGATTCCTCACGGACTCTGCTTGATCTCTGCGATTTGGTTTTTTCTGTGTTCTTTGGTGGCCATCATGACTCCTCACCGTGATTCCTCACGGACTCTGCTTGATCTCTGTGATTTGTCTTTTGCATGGCCTTATCTCTCGACCTGTCTCTGCGTGAGAATGCTTACGACCTGGCACTGCAATTTTACCTGTGTGTGTTTTATTACAAACTTACCTCACGATTTGTCCGAGTGGTCCATCTCAACGCGAGTCCTTATGGGTTTTTCCACTGTGTGATTTATTACGGACTTACCTCACGATCTGTCCTTGTGGTCTATCTTAGCGTGAGTCCTTATGGGTATTACCTCTATGTGCTGGGTTCATTTCCCTGAGTATGGACTGTGTGTTTATCATCATGACTGTCAAGAGAGTTTTGATTATGCTAAGTGACTGTGTGTCCTTAGCATGAATGTTTTGGGCATGTTTGAATTACTCTAGCCTGTACTTTTGATTGACATCTCTCTCTGTTGACTAAGAGCGTGAGGTCTGTTTATGTTTGCTTTAACCCTCTCTCTCAAGGTACGTATATGATTTACCCGGTTTGACTTGTCCCTTCGGTGACAAGATCGAACTCAGAAATATCTGAGTATAAAGTTGATCCAACAATGGTATGATTTGCGAATACTGTATCTATTTTATGTACATGATATTCGAAGTGAAACATCTCAACTTCAACGCAGTGACCAGCAGAGCGTTAAAATTAACGCAATGACCAACGGAGCGTTGAGTTGAAAGAGATGAAAATTATTTTCTTGCTTCATTATAGTTTAAATTTTATTAACAGCGCTATTCTAAATCTGAATGTACATGTTCAAGCACTTATGTTTATTACATGTATTAAAACATCACTGCTTCTTAAAAAATCAACATTCCTCAACAATATCTGTCATTTGATCAAAAATCAAATTATAGTCATCATCTGTAAGGCCAACCCCAGTAGAGGTTTTCGTAGCCTTCTGTTTCTTGCGACTCTTCTTCGTCTCTTCAGATGCTTTCCTTTTTTCTCCCAGCTCAGGATCTGTCGGTGTTGCGCTGGATTCTTCATTGCCTTCATGGAGGGAACTTGGTGGGTTTTTTTCTTCTTGGTGGTTACCTCCCTGGTTTCTCGAAATGCCATCCTGTCACGGGTCAGTCTCAACAGATATTTGGTCATTTATGACAGGTTGTCTCCATTCTTTGGGCTAGTCCCGAATGATCATCTCAATGTCTTCCTCTGTCAACCAAAACGCCGTGGTCAACCATTGATGCTGGGGGTCTTGTCGTGGTTGCAAGTATATATGGTGAGCCTCGACATAAAATCTGATTACATTCCGGTACTGTTGAACAGTCTCAGCGACAATCCGTGATTGGTTTCCAGTGTGATGCTTCAGTGCATCAGCATGTAAGTAGAACTTAACGTTGTTTTCTATTTGCCTGCATTGATTCTTTTGCTCGTACCACAGGTTCTGGTAGTGCACCCCCCGACATGGAATAGGCACGTCCATCCCCTGGTAGTTTGGTGGCTCGACCCACGCGACAAAGGATATCAAGGTTAGCAACCATGAGTAAGTAAATGGATTACCTTATTCTTGGGTGTCGATGGCATCCACTAATAGTTCATTCAATAGATAGGTAGACCAATTCATTTGCATGCCAGCAACACTCTGCTCTGCTACAACAATGGTACCGACAGTGCACTGGTTCGGTTGCATCTTTCTGAGTAGGTTGCTGGAGAGCACTTTTGCTGCGAACTGAACACTTGTATCATTGATAACGGCAATAGAAAAGCCCCTCTTATCTCGTGCAAGGTTATATTTCTCCTTCATTCGCTCGACTAGGCCCAAATCTTGCTCCTTTTTTATAAAGAATGGTATTGGGTCGACCCCTGCCTGAGGTAGCCCAGTGATGGTAGAAATTAGGTCGACATTGACCGAAATACAACGGTCTAGCCATAAGCAACCTCCATGGAAGCAAGCTACAGTTGATTCATGCACGTATTGACTTCTGCAGTGCGACCAAAATTTGCATATGCATCAACAATAAAATGCCTAACTTTTCCAGTCCTTGAGTCCACTCCATAGGAACGAGTTGAATAGGCCCTCCTTTGACCACTTGTACAGATGTCATGTATCGCGACATGTTCAGTTTAGGAAACTTTCGCAAATCTAGATCTGCGAATGCAAGCTTCTTCAAATTTAGCAGAATGTCGGTCGTGACATGCATGCCTTTTGGGATAGCTGGCTTGACCAGTGGTTACTTAGAATTCTTGCGAATGAGTACATTAGGGGTACCATCCTTTCATGGTGGAATGTATCTAGGGAATAGTGTCATTGAGCCAGAGCTTGAGGCTTCATCATCGTGTTTGCCTTTGAACCTTTGCTCAAGAAAAACTCTGTGGCCAACCGTCGGCTTCCTTCTTAGTGGATTGACAGGAACGGTTTGCGACGAAAGCTCTTGCGCTTCTTCGACAATGGGTATGGCTCTGGGAACCTCCATACCCGATCCTTGGATAGTGCTTGTGCTCGACACATTGATCTCCATGATAATAGCGTCTGAGTTTGACTAGCTTGCAGACAAATATTTCGGCTCAAGAGACTTCATAGTTTGATACAATGACTCAACAGACTTCTGTTCAATGTTGAAATAGGGTGCCGCATGCAGTAAGTCGTTCAATTAGGTGGGTCTGCAATAAATGGAAAAGGTGGTGACTAATCCTGTCACATGGAGCAAGCTTTCCAATCGTTTTGATAAACCTCTTATCTAGACATCACTTCACTAACCATAAAAGTAGGTATTTATTAGGCATTAATGACGGATATGACCAAAAAGCATGTGATCGAAATCTCCCGCGTCTTCAACTTAACTGCACTCCGATTGTAACTTGCGACATGAGTTTGTCGTGCGACATACGTATAATTTGCGACAGAATTGAAACTTGTGACAAAATTGTAATTGTGTATACAAAACTTCAAGTTTTTTTTTTTTTACAGTCACTACCTTTTCAGTGGATTGAAGTATGGCTATCTTGATAAGATTTCAGTTGACTTCCATTCACCAACCCGTTGAAGGGTGTACCATCTAATTTTTGTAACCGGATTGCACCACCATCAATGATACGAATGACAACATATGGTCCCAACCCAGTGTTCCACAGGGACGCGTCTTCCAGGGTCGGGGGCGCGCTCCCTACCCTTCCCACACCCGGGGGGCTGGGAGGCTCCATGGGAAACGTTTCCCAGCGCTCCCCTTTCTGCGAAACTTGGGGAAACACAGGTCTAGGAGTTTCTCGGATTGGGGGGCTCCCACACGCCCCCACCCCCCTCGAACTTTTAAATTTTTTTACTTCAAAACAAAAATGTTTCATCTTAAATTTTAATCTTTTATACTAAATGGTCATTATAAATCGAAATAGAAACAAATAAAAAGAAATAAACATCGATATGATATGCTTGGCTATAACGATTACATTTACAATATCTGTTGGGGTTCATATTTTTATTATTTTTCTATTTTTTTATAATTTTGGAGACCCCGACGCCCCCCTGCCCCCTGTCCCCCAAAATACCTCAAAATTTTGGGGTATCTCTACACGTCTCCAATGTGCGTTTCCTCGCTCCCGCACTCGAAAACTTGGTGGAACATTGTCCCAACTAGTGTGTTCGGAGCTTGCCAAGATGTTTCAAAAATTTACTGTCGTATAGGAGGACAAAATTACCTATTTGAAATTGCTTGAACTTGATATGTCAATCATGCCAAGCCTTCTGTCGCTCCTTCTTGACACGCTAATGATAACATGAGATAAAGCGATCTGCCTCCAACTTTACCAACAGAGACAATCTTTCTTTGACTGCGCCAACATCTGTCATCTCTGTAATCGCAACTATTTTGAGATTGGGTACAATATATTCTAGTGGCATAACAACATCTTGTCCATAAGTCAATTTGAATGGGGTATGTCTTGTCAGTTTTTTGCAGGTGATGCGATGAGCCCATAAGACTGTAGATGTCTTGTGATCTCAATCATCCCTCTGAACATTGCAGATTTTAGTCAATGCATTCTCTAAGATTTTATTAAAATCTTCGACAACACCATTTGCTTGTGGGTGATATGGCATTATCTTCTGGTGCTGAATCTGAAACTCCGTAGTTAGTTTTTCAATCAACTGATCAGCCACTTGTGTACCTTGGTCACTTATCATAATTTTTGGGCATCCAATCCTGGTTACGAATAGAAATCTTGCTGCACTCATAGTAGTACAATATCTAATTAGTGCTGCTTCTGCCCACCTGGTTAAGTAGTCTGTCGCAGTGATTATATATCGTGTACCCGTCCGCTTTGCTGGTGGGTTAATGGGACCACAAAGTCAACAACCCATTTATCAAATGCCTGCAAAGTTACTTGTGGTACCAACGACATTTCATCTCATCGCGACGATTTTCCAGCTCCTTGACAAGTATCACATTTGCGACAATAATCCCTAGCATCTGCGTGAAGAGTAAGCCACCATAATCCTTTCTGTAAAATCTTGCTTGCTATTGCTTTTATTGCATAGTGGCCTCCTGCAACACTAGCATGTGCTTCATTCAACACCATCGGTTGCTCATGCTCCAAGACACAACGATGGAGTATTTCATTTGGTCCCATCTTATATAATTGCCCAGGGATCAACTGGAAGTTTGTAGCTTTTACAACTAATTGCTTCTTTTGTGTTGTACTAAATCCTTTTGGTGCATATTCTATAGTCAAGAGATGTACAGTGTCTTTGTAGTGATCATCAATCATTTTGATTGCAAACAACTGTGTGTCGGGCAGATTATCATCTAGACTAGTAGGTTCTTCTTTTCTTTCTATCCTCGACAGGTGGTCAGGTCCTGCATTCAGTCGTCTTGGCTTGACAATAATTTCAAAATAAAATTCTTGGAATAAGAGAATCCATCGACATATCTTGCCCCCTGACATTGGCTTATTGACCAAGTATTTTAATGTAGAATGGTCTGTAAACATCTTGAAATGACTGCCCAACAAATAATGTCAAAATTTTTGGAGAGCATATACCATTGTAAGTCCCTCCCTCTCAGTTGTGGTATAATTCTTTTCTGTTGTCGACAATTTTCTACTAGCAAATGCGATGGGGTGATCAAGAGAACCCTCACCTGGTTGCGCAAGTACGACGTCGAGCACTACAGATGACGCATCGACATGTACGTGAAATTCTTTTCACTAATATGGAAATACCAATATAGGAGCTACGACCATCTTGTCTTTGAGGATATCCACACTCTTTTGACGCTGCTCATTCCATTGGAATTTAACATCTTTCTTCAACAATTTTTCCATTGGGGCTATGACCTTAGCATAACCCGAGATAAATTTTCTGTAATACCCTGTATGTCCCAAGGTAGTTCTTAGCTGTTTAACTGATGTGGGTGGGGGTAGTCGACAATAATTGCAATCTTTGCAGGGTCCATCAATATTCTGTCTCGACAGACCGCATGACCCAGCAAGATACCAAAGGGAGCGCAGAAAATACACTTCTTCAAATTGGGAGAAATTTGGAATTGTTTACACCAGTCCAACATCATTCTAAGACTCGCAATATGATCTTTAATTAGCCCATAGATCGTCCAATCATCAAAGTATACCTCAAGAAATTTATGGATAAAGTCTTTAAAAGCAGCTACTACTATTTGTGCCTGTTGGATCGGTTCCACTAACCCAGGTTCAGTTTCCCTGCCCGTCCAACAAAACCCAAGGCATCGGCTTGATAGAGTATAACTCCGTCGGCAACACCTGCAACACAAGTGAGGGCTCACCCGAGATAACTTATGCGGACTGCCAGAACCAGGCTTCTGCAGTTATAGAAGGGGATTTTTTCTTGGCAACGTTAAACAGACCGATCAACCAAAGCAGATAGTTGGACAACCATCGACACATACACAACATATAAATTGTACAGATCTAAATCATGTCTACGATAGTTATTATCGACACTCCACATTATTATTAGCTATATCAGTTGCGACAAGCTCATAAAGATTTAGACATAATATAAATAGACATCATAGACACAGATTTAACGTGGAAACCCATACAGGAAAAACCACAAAAGTGCTCTTCATCTGGCATGAGTCGTGTTTAGAATGCTTTTTGTCTGCACACACAGCCTGCAGACATCTCTCAAGATCTTCTTACAATGGATGAGTTTCCTCTGTATCTCTCTGTATCTTATCTCTATATCTTTTCTTGTTCTTGTCGTCCAATCCTCTCCCATATGTCTTTATCGATCCGTACCCTGTTCCTTTCGCACACAACTTATTGATCGACCTTATATACTTTTTCACGACTCTTCTTCTAATCCTCGATTAGTTCTTAACTAATAGTTGACTGTTTCTTCTAACTAAACCAAGGAATCCCTTTACATTTATAAAGGCTCTATCGACCCAGTTTACATTCATGCCCATTCCCAAAATAGACTACTTGTCTAACTTAACTCACTATTTACATGTAGTGTTTCCTCAAAAATAGGTCAAATTCCCAGATTCGAATTACGCTCACCTTTTCTATCGCAACCTTGTTCGCCTTTCGACTAGATCAAAACACTTATGCACTTTCCTAGGGCCAACAGACCCCCACTTTTTTATTGGTTGTCTTGGTATTTGCTCCCTTCTTTGTCTTCTCTCTGGTGTGGGCGTCACACCCCTTTGTTGCAGAATCACCTTCTCTCTCTTCAGCTACTAAATCCAATCTTTGAATTCACCCTCCAATGAACTGCGCCCTTTCTTTCAGAAGTGCGCCCCCTCTTTGTTCGCTGATGCACTGAGTCGCATTCTTCTTTAGCTTCTCGTTATCTCTTATTTGCCCCCCTTTACCCCTCAACTCTCTTTTATCAGCTTCAATGCTTTTTAGGGTTCCAAATCCCTAATTCACTTTTCATGCAAAATTCTTCTTAAAAAATTGCATGCATGCAAATTGCAATCACACATGCAAAATTACAGTTCTGCATTAAAAATAGTTTTACTTCTGCATTAATAAAAATCACTTTTATCAAATATGAAGCAAGGGTAAGGTTCAAATACTTGTCCTCGTTAACTTTTTCAATAAGTCTATTCTAGGAATGCAACCAATTCTAGGATAGATACCTTGGAGTACATGTCAATCTACAAAAATTGAACTTAGAGTGCAAGTCACTTTGAATAAACATAGGAAGAATCTTCCCCAAGAAAAGCATGTAGATAAGGTCCAACTAGGGCACCCTCACTAGACTAGAAATAGAACATTGCATGCACCCTTTTTCTTTGAATAGATAGACATCGCTTGAACAAATTACTCCAAAAGCAACTTCCTAGAATAGAATGCAAGAAACAAGGGTTTGTAAAATGAGGGTTTGGGCACAAATGGAACTGACACCATAGCAATATGGTAATATTGACTGGCTACACACTATGTGCCCCATTGGCGCCCTAGGAGAAACAAATATCAATTGAAAAGCATTTTATTTTAATTTACTGAAGCAAGCAGCTGCTGGATGACAAAATAATATCAAGTATAAGTGCCCAGAACTGAAAATGGAGTGCACCAATGGACTCTGAAAATCCAAATCCACTAGGAATGAGTACTCATACACCATATGTCCATAAAAAATATACATCAAAGGCCCCATCAATGTCAAAATAATAATAATAATAATAAAGCCTGTAAATGTCGATAACCACAATAATAACACAAGCCACCATGATAAATCATCATCTGAAGCATGAATATGTCTAATGGACATTGATAGACCATAAATAATCATCATCAACTGCTGATTTTTCTGAGCAGCATCGAGAGCCATTCTCTTAGGAGAATGGGGACACCTAGTCCGGGACCACGGTGTAGACTCAACCCAGTGTTGAGTGACTATTCTGTTTAATGGTAGATATCTGGTCCTTGACCATGATATGGACCCAGCTCTGCCCTAGGTAGACTCAACCCAGTGTTGAGTGACCATTCTATTGAATGGTAGACATCTGGTCTGGGACCACGATGTGGACCAGTCTAGTACTGGTAGACTCAACTTAGTTCTGAGTAGCCATTCTCTTAGAGAATGGAGGCACCTGGTCTGTTACCACGAAGGCACTATAAGTCCTAGACTTGGTCTTGGCATGTGCGACACTCTGACCCTTGATTAATGGGCTTTGTGTACTTCTCCAAGGCTTAGCTACCCTTGGTTAAGTTACCCTAATACCTGATCCTGGTGTCACATAGAGTGTGAGATAAAAGCATTAGTAACTCTCTTGGTTTATGATGATGTACTTTGAATGGAATTAAAAGGCCACAGGTAATGACCACAGGGGCACTTGGAAAAGGCTAAAAACAAAAGTAAAAAATACATAAGGACTTTTGGACCACAGGTGAAAGTCAAATACATATGGAATTTTGGTAAAAGTAAAATATACATAGAGGACCTTTTAGACTACAGAAAGGTAAAAAGGTACAAGTGAAAATTTGAAAAGAATAAAAGAATATTATTTTGTTCTTTCTAATTTTGGTCCACTTACAGGTGACTCAAGGTTATAAAAGAAGATCAAGCCATTTCATTATGACACACACTTGCTCTCACAGGTACAACTGCTATTATGAAGATTGCTTAGCAAAACCCGCAGCTAGGGTTTCTTCCATTTTTTGTCTCAAGGGTTTCACCAAACCCTCATCTTCAGTCACATACATCTTCGGGCAGTCTTCAACATTCACAAGCAGCCTCACTGTTTTTCTGGGCAGCTGGATCTTGTTCACGGGCAACCTTCTCTTTTACGGGCTGCCCTCTTTTCTTTCTTCGAGCATGCCACAGAGGGGCACTGCCCTCTCGACATCCACGGGCAGCCTGCTATAGGCATACCCTTGAGGGTTTGGCTCACGGCCAACCCTCAAGCAGACCCACAAGGGCTGCCGTTGCCTAACAGCACCTCCGGGCAGCCTGTAGGCATACCCGTGAGGGTGTTGTAGCAACCCGAGGCTACACAGACCCTTAGGGCAGCCCACGGGCCAACCCAAAAAGAGTTTGGCTTGCTGCTAGCCCTTCGAGCAGCAGCTTAGCTGCCACAGCAGGGGAGTTTGAAGCTGCCGGGCAGGGGCAGAAGAAGGACAGGGAGCTGACAGGCAGGTTAGGCAGGGAAAAACAGCAGCCGGGCAGAGCAGACAGTCAGATCGGGCAACGGGGCAGAGAAGGACGGGCAGTAGTACGGCTTTGCAAATCGGGCAGATCTGGACTGTACGGACGAGCAGACAGTCAGATCTAGGTAGATTTGAGAATTTTGGGCAGCTTGCAAAATTTGTGGGCAGGAGAGAGAAAAGCCTTATTTTGGCAATTTTTGATGTAATTCTGGAAATTGATCTTCTGTTTCTGTGGTTAACTGTTAACCCTATTGGGATTTGTGGAGCTTTTTGAATAATTTTAGTCATTTCATTTACGAGATGAGTTACTAATGCTTTTTGGGGGTTTTGTCCTTTAAAGGTTTCCCCAGTGAAACACTGTTGTGTCCATTGTGTTGATGTGATGAATGTTATTTTACTACAGTTGTCATTTGTTTAAAATTAATCTGTAAATTTTTAAGTATTCATGCTAATGCTGGAAATTCAACATCAACCACCATAGGCCAAAACTCATCCTGAACCTTGTTGTTGACTTGGTCAAACTGGGTTGACCAGGTAAAAAATGGTCTAAGCAATGACCCAAATGAGAATCCCTGATACTGCAAGGTACAAAATGGATAAATCATGCTAAATTTTCTATGTTACCAGTAAGACTAAAGTACAAGTGGATTCTATTGGCGGTTAAAAGCATAATACACATAAATATTAAATCCAAGTTAAAGTAATTAGTTGCTATAAACAAGAACCTCAAATGTATACTCATTTATAGATTTGGCCATTTTGCTAGTCAAGGGTGAAGGTGATAAAAGCAAGGTAAGGCCATGGGAATGAGCTTGACACTCGACATTGTGAACATCTAGGCTGAAGGAAAATGGGATCCACACAACACATAAGCTGGAACAGGTGGATAGTAATGAATGGTGGTGTCTCACAATTGAGTGGAATAATGAGAATGCTACACTAAACTCTAGACAAGTAACCTTTCAAAGCATTTTCTTGCTTAAGACAAGGAATTAGTCAACCTCCATAGGCAGGTGCCTTGGAAAGCCTTCTGGGCTCCAGAAAATGACTAAGGCATAGCCCTGACAGGTTAGCCTCACCCTATTGCCCTGTAGGGGCAAATGAGTTGTACATTATACAATGAACGAGTGCTTATCCTTTGGCCATTGACTCTTTTTCAACATTTACTTTAACACTTGAATCAACTTTCACTAGCCATCCTCCGAAAGCAGGTGCCCTAAATAGCCTTGCGGGCCTTAGATAATGACTCAGTATGACCTGCATTGCCCGCCACCGTCCATAGGTGTGATGGAGTGACCACCTTGTTTCCCTTTGGGGGCAAATGACCTTACATCATACAAAGGATGGATGCGTGTCTCCGACAATTGACTAACTACTTGAAGATTATTCACTTTATTTGCAGTAGTGTTTAAAAACATTGTTACTTTGCTGACTAGGCATCTATTTAGATATAGCATTTAAGTTCAGATGCCATAGTGTCTAAAGACACTTTTGGTTAGGACTACTTGTGTTTGAGACCTAGAGGAAGACAATCCCTGTGATGAGAATCACATAAACTGACACTGAGACACATTCTAAACATGAAGACCTATTCCAACATAGAGGTAAAGGCAGGGGGAATCCTAGATTCCACTAGTCAAGATACAAGTCAGGGTTAAACAATGCATGGAGGACAGCAAATGGATGGAGACCATGAAAAATGGTGCCAAGGCTAGCAAGATGTGTCCCTAAAAGGGAAATGACCAAATAGTATACAAAAGAATCTCTTTGAATATAGCAACTAGATCACTTATACTTTAGACTTCAATGCAAACCAATAAGATATCGCCAACATACAACCACTATCAACCAAGTCCAACTACTAAAATAGACAACAGAGCAAACTAGAATCCACATGTACATATCCATATATCACCTGGGTCATATACCTGCATCTGATCTGAACAATCTGAAGGCACTGAACACTGCTGCAGTACATCATGGGCACTGTCACTATCTTTCCTCTGAATAATGAAGAATGGCTAACTTAGTCCTAAAATCTGGGGTCACGAGGCTCAGTCATGGCATGAAACTAATCATCGGAATGCTCTGGATCCACTGAACAAGAGTGATCATCAAGTATAAGCTCATCATATGCTGGTCTCAAAGTAAAGGACTGGCTCAAGAATGAATGTGCTCAAAACTGCTCAGAAACAATGGTAGCCCAGCTACTATGTATATGACAAAAGTGTGCAAGTTATTCTAGAGAAAACTTGGAGTGCAAGTCAAGTCACCCTAAAATAAACTTGGAGTGCAAGTCAAGGATAAACCTCTCAATTGGGTGCACTATCCACAATCAGATGACAGATGGCAATTTCTTGTAAAGCAAGTAAGCTCTCCAACAAACCTCTCAAGTGGGGCGCATTCCTCATCTACTCAAAATAACTTGTTTGTAACTGATCCACAAGTAGGGCACACTTATCTAGGTCTGAATACTAGGTAATATTGTGGAAAAGCACATGCCAAAATGGACTGGGGTGCAAATCTTCACTGTGAAAAATACTAAATAGACTACATTGAAAAATATCAAAGTGCTCAGAGTCTTCCGAAATTTGAAACCGATCTCCACTGCTTGAAGGGCAATCATAGGGTACCTGCAATTTTGAAACTGACAAAAACACTACTTTTGACCTGTTTTTTACTTTCGAATCACTTGAAATTTCTGGGTTTTCTTTGCCAAGACCATATGAACCCATCCATGTATAAGATTTTAACCCTAATTTAGACTTAATTTTTCATATTCTTTGATCATCATCAATTTGGTCGCATATGTCATCCTCCATAAAAGGTATCCAAAAATGTAACTAGTTTCCAGAAAACAAAGATTATAATTTTGACTAGATTTTTTACTTCTCTGATCATTACAAAAACTAAAGCATATGCACTTCTTCATAAGGGGTATCCAAAATGCGACCAGATTTTAAAAATATGAACTTTCTAGAAATAGAAAATTCTCAAAATGTCAAGCCCTTGAAATCTGAAACCATCCTTTTGAATCTCTTTTCTTCCTATGCCTGTGCCAGGTATCACATTCCACGAGGAAGCATGGGAAACCCACTGAATGCAAGAAATTTGTCAAACCTTGTAGTGGTCTAAGTGTGACTGATATTTGAAGAAAACGGCTTTGAAAATCTCTTGCAAGAAACCTGTTCAATCTTTGACTCTGACAATGAAGATCTGTAACCATGTGCTAGAAAACGGCTTTGAAAATCTCTTGCAAGAAACCTGTTCAATCTTTGACTCTGACAATAAAGATCTGTGACCATGTGCTAGGTCTGGTTGAAGCACTCATGAACCACTGATGCCAAATCCAATGTTAATGTATCCATGAACTATCAATGCCAAATCAATCAATAAGAAATTTTGTGATGTTCATTCTGAGTGACAACAGTTGCAAAAGATTCATTTTTACAGCCATTTTAACAATTAGCATTTAGTTTCGTTGCAGATCATAATAAAATCCTGGCTTAAATTTTTGATAGGAACTGTCTTGCTTTATGAGATAATGACTTAAGATATGTTTAAACTTGAAACATGTATGACGTAATACTCGAAACTTCAATAGGAGATCACTTTTTTATTGAAATGGAAATCTGCTTCTCATGAGAATTGTAGAAGAGGATCGAAAGTAAACTTTATATGATTCCAATCTCAGATTATTCATTAAAGTCTACGTTGACCCCTTCTATATTTTTTCCAATCATTAATATAAACTAGTACATAAAGTTGTAATGTTACTTCATTTTTTCTCTTCTTGCCATTGATGAGGTCAAAATTTACAGGTTGGGCCAATTCCAGCTGATGACAATCTAGGGAGAGAGGTAGTAGCACGATTTATGACAAACATTTCATCAAATGGAGAATTTTTCACAGATTCAAATGGTCGGGATTTTCTAAAGAGAGTAAGTTCTTTTGATTATCATCTAATATTATTTTGTTATGCTTTGATCAACATAATAGCTCTGTCTTTCTCTCTCTTGGACGTTTAAACAAAATTCTATTCAATTCTCTACTTGTTATGATCTCATGGTTGAATTGTTCTTGAGTCTCAATATTTAATTTGGATTATTGTACCAAATCCATACCCTACTCGGAGTAGTTGGCATACTAAACATACTTGATAGTATTAAAATGCAAAAAAAATATTAAATTCAGGAAAAGATATTCACGACTATGATGAGGATATTTGACTCAGGATACTAGGCACATTCAACAATTACTTGCCCATTCTTGCAAGTATGAAGAGCATCAACCACACAATACTCCATCAATGCAAGTATGATGAGTATTGACCACCTAATACTCACTCAATTCAAGTATGTCAAGTACAGAGTTGAAACTTGAGTACACCATACTCGTGACTATTCTAGTTTTGATTTGGGGTGTCCTTTTGTCTCAACTTCACATTTCTTATCTTCATTTGTATTTTATACTAAAATTTTCTTTTTCTTCATCATATAGAACTCTCTTTCATTCTTGTTTTGAAGATCACATCATAACATCAACTTTCAGAATGTAGTTGACATTATTTAGTAAGTTATGGAAGTTATTTGAATAGCATTTGTTGGATTATTTGAAGCTTTTGTATGCTAAAGCTGGAAACAAGTGTCATGTTATAAATCTTCTGTTGTAATGGATGGACATGTAAAGAAAGCATACAATGGTACACATTTACCTACACCTATAGAGATGCTAGTAGACATTCAGAATACACTGTAATTGCTCATAAGATTTTTTTCATGTAATTATTAAATTATGAGCACAATAACATCACAAATTTTCACTTGTCCAGGTTCAGAGACGAAATTGTGTAATCAAGGTTACAAGAAGCACAGATATGTGAGTGAGTGAGCTCACACTTGTTACAGTCAATTGCATTTGACGATCACTGTTACTGTTTCAAGGGAAATGGTTCACTGCATGCCTCCAAAACCCACTATATTCTTTGGCATTCTTTAGCTTCATTTTGCATTTTTGGAATTAACAGTGAAATGGATGAGCATAGCCTGAGGTGATGGGATCCACTCACACAAGCTAGCATCCACTGCTCAAAAGAACAATTCCATTCTTTTCTTTCCTTAGTTTGATTATTCCTTTGTGGCTATGGTCCTTATATCCCTAAAATTTTGCAAAGGGCCCACAATATCATGGAAGGACCATGTGGGAGGCCTCTGAGGTGAATGTCCAATCAAAACCTCAAATTTTCGGGCACAAGATACAGTAAATTCCATGGCCAGATTATAGACACAAGGGGAAATCCAAATTCCTCAATATCCAGGCCCAACACATTAGTGAGGTGAATGGCCAATCAAAACCTCAAATTCTTGGGCACAAGATATAGTAAATTCCATGGCCAGATTATAGACACAAGGGGAAATACGAATTCCTCAATATCCCCAGGCCCACCACATTAGTGAAGGAAGCTTATATGACTAGCATGGGCAATTCAACCTCTATTGACCCTACTTAATATCAGTGTTCCACGGGGACGCGCCTCCTAGGGTCGAGGGCTCGCCCCCTATGCTTCCCATGCCTCGGGGGCTGGGGGGCTCCATGGGAAACGTTTCCCAGCGCCCCCCTTTCTGCGAAACTTGGGGAAACGCGGGTCTAGGAGTTTCCCGAATTGGGGGGCTCCCACACGCCCCCTCCTGAAAATGGGGGGCTCCAACAAGCCACCACTGCCCTTGATTTTTAAAAACTTTTTACTTAAAAAAGAAATGGTTCATCTTAAATTCTAGGTTTTTACATTAAATGGTCATTTTAAAACAAAAACGAAACAAATAAGACGAAACAAACATCGATATGATATTCTTGGCTATAACGATTACACTAAATTCTTCAGGAACATAAGCATGCTAGTATGCAAATGGTGATGGGATGAGGAATTGATATGTTTATATGTTGGGGTTCATATTTTTATTATTATTATTATTTTTTTTTTATAATTTTAGAGACCGACTCCCCTATGTTAGGGACCCTGACGCCTCCCCGCCCCCCCGTCCCCCAAAATACCCCAAAATTTTGGGGTGTCTCTACACTTCCCCAATGTGCGTTTCCCTGCTCCCATGCCCCCCCGTCCCGGAAACTTGGTGGAACACTGCTTAATATGCCCTAATCCTATGCAAACGAATAAGCACTAATCCATTTCCCTAGATCGACCCTCTAGTCACTAGTGTTTTGTGATTTATGCCAACCATGCACTTTTAATTCGCAAGCATGCATTGTTATTCATAGTTTCTAAAAACCTATGGGTTTAAAACTTTAAGCACTCAATATAATAGCGACATATAGCATAACAACAGCCATAATTAAGTTGACAGTCGTAATAAATCTATCAAGTCAGATTCTAGACTAAGGTCATAAAAGGAATTGTAAAGGGCCCTACCCTAGCCCCCCTAATTTATCAATGTACAAGGCCATAAGGCTCATTAGGCTAATGGGTAGTGTCTTAATGTAAAAGGGCCTTCCTTATTGAATAAAGGCCCCTAGGTGGTTGACCCTCATTAATAGCAATACCACAAGTGGTTAGGCCTTTAGATATCAAGGAAATATAAATACAATAGTAAGTTATGTAATGTGAGTCAAGAATTGTCATTGTATTTGGATCTTTGCTCTTGGAGGTTGCCCCCTTGAAGAGGCCAGTGAACATAGCTATCTATTTTATGTATTCTCTTGTGTATTTCTATCTTTTCTTTGAATTCTGGGTTTAAGTATATTACAAGTGGTATCCGAGTTTTTTCTTGGGTCAAAAAGGAAGAATTTTTAATACTAGTGTTTGTCTCTTTCAAATGAGTAATCTTGGCATTTTTGGTCCAAATTTTTGTCTAGGACATTTTATTGTCTGAAATTTTCAGGGTACATAAAGGACATATGGAAGTGACTTATGTCAAACTTCCAGTCTCTAATCCACTAAAATTCTAGAGATACATTCTCTGTAAGCTAGGGTTTTTCACTCATCCCACTCTTTGTTTAAAAAAAAAAGCTACTACGTTAAAATTTTAAATCTTGAATGTTCTCTTTTTTTTCTACTCTTTCTCATTTCTCCTTCTCCATCATTCTATTACAGGAAACAAGTTATTCTTGTTTTGAGTCAAGAAGCATGATGTGTATGTAGTTTTTGTTTTTGGTTCCATTTCTATTTATGATGGTAGTGTTGGGAAACTGATATACCGATGTCTGTGATGAGGAGGAAGTAGGGAATGACACATACTGTGGAGAGGAGAAAGAAGGGGAAGGGGATGATGATAATGAAGCTGAGAGTGATGAAGGACCAACAAAAAGATACAACATCTTTGTGGAAGTATGTGGCAAGGCTTGGGGGAGGGAAAGCAGGTGGAACCACAAAGTTTATATGCCCCCATTGGACTAAAACTTAAACAGGTTCATATACTCGTGTTAGAAACCATCTATGTGGGATTATGCCTGTTGCCTCCTAATTCGCACCTCGAGTCACGTGGCAGAAATCTTCAAGCGACTAGGTGCAACCCTGGGGGCAAGTAAGAGTCAAGTGCTATCACTTGATCTTGACTCCTCCGTCTGTTGAAATTTATAGCGAGGAAGGTCTTCTACATTGCCTGGTGTCTAGGCATGTAGAAAAGATCTAGGTGACTTTCCTAGTCATTATCTTTAGAGTTATAAAGTTAATGTGAGTTTTTATTAAAGTTGTGAGTGGAAAATAAATTTTTTTTCATAAAGCATAATTTGTCTCACCCATGGAAAGTGGAGTCACTTGGGAGGTGTGAAGAGACAAAGTCACTTGGGAAAGTGAAGAGAGAAAGTCATTCTCACCTTTAATAAAAAGAGTCGTAGGAGAGTTTAGACACAAATTTTTCTCAAGAGAGTTTTGGAGAGAAGTGTGAGAGGCATTCCAAGAGAGAGTCTTGAGAAAGCTGAATGAGGAGAGAGTATGCGTTGAGAAGAAAAGGAGATTTGGAGTAGCAAGATCAACAAGATTCCTAGAGGGCGCATATCCCAAGAGTGGAAGGAAGCACACATCTTGAGGTAGAAGACTGTTGCACAGAATTTTAGGAGGGTCGTACAGTATAGACTGTAATGTAGCACGCATTTCTAAAGCCAGGAAAGCTACACATAAATCGAGGCTGAGATAGCACAAATTTTGAGATAAGTGATTTTCTGTTGTTTGGTGACTGTACAACAAGCTGTACAGTGACTGTATGAACTATACCTTCTGCTGATATTTTATGTGTATTTTGGCATGTTTTCCCAAGAGTGTTAAGTGCATTTAATGCTGATTATACTTGCTGATATTTCCAGAATTTTTTGAAGCTCATTTAATATAAATCTACATCATTTACTGGTTTTCCCCCTAGGGGTTTTTTCTAGTGTCTTTGGACCAAATGACTGTGTCAAATGTGTTTAAATGATTGTTGTTCACTGTGTACATTCCGCTGCAGTTAATTTCCAGATTTGTTTAGACTAGTTTTTCTGCTTATTAAAAGTATAGCATCATGTAATTGGGCCCTTACATGACTGCTGAAATTTTATTGAAGTAGTAACCAGTGAGCTGCTAAGTGTTTCTCAAAATTCCTAGCTAAGTTTGCTAGCTATTGACTGAATTTTGATGGGTTTCAACATCGTCTAGGCTCTCTCCTAGCGAAGCCAAAGGGGGTGGTCCCTATGAAAAAAATCTAAGGTTGTTAATCTAAGAAAGGAAAAACAACTATTCTAGGAGTTAAGATGAAATAAATTAAATTTAATCAATAGATTATTGCAATATGGAATTTAAATAAGCAACTTCAAAATATAACACTATTCATGACATCTATAGAAATTGATTTAAACATGAAAACATTAAAGACCAGTGCCAATGAAAAGAGTGCTCGTGTATAAGGGTTGTTGTTGTGGTCTCAAAGAAGCCTTGCAGTGGTCTCTAAACTTATAAATGCAAATGCAAATCAAATTAGTTTATGATATTTTTTATTCACTAAAATGATTAACATTGTTGAAAGTAATTGTTATCACGAATCTTGTAGTTGCCCCGTGAGGTGATTCTATTTAGGACGACAGAGGAAAGGAAAACAAAGTCGTGACCTACGATATCCAAGACCTCCGAAAGAACTCGGATGTCACATCAGTCAAGGATACCGACAGTTCAGACTTAGTGGAAACACAAAACCCAAGGGGTGTCCCAATGACTAAGAAACCCTAAAACAAGGAAAATGAATGAGTAGCTGAGGGAAACTTGGTGGAATCTCTTAGTAGGATGGTTAATCAGAGTTTAGATCGATTACCAAGCGATTTTGAGCATCCAGGTGAAAAGCCCCAATTTTACCATAGGGTTTTATGCATAAAATTTGGATCTAGGGCAAAATGGTGAAATAAAGTAAAATTGGATATACTCGGATTGATTGTTAGATGTAAGAATAGGCAAATAAAGATGAAACCAACAATACCTAGTTTGTGGTTTGTGAAATACCCACTTCCCCCAAGGGGGGCATTTTTCCCTAAGTAGCAGGTCGGTGCTTTGGATGGGCAAATGGAGTCTGATTGTGATGAAAGTTTAAACTTAAGGTTTTTATGTTAATTCCAAAGTGGGTTTTCAATTTTATAGCTCGTCGCAAGCTAGAACCTATGGATCTACGAAATCAGGGTTTTAATATAATAGAATGATGAGCACTGCATATACATAAAATAAAAGAAGAGAAACTTACCTGTGAGACATACCTGGATCTTGCAGATGAACTGAGAAATGATGAAGAATGCCACCTTCCCGTCGAAATGAAATTTTCTGAGGAAGAACTTGTTATTTTGCCACAGCCAGTCACCCTAGCGCCTCCTTCAATCTACCAAATCAGAGAAAAATCAACCGATCAGACAAACGAACGAGATCTGCAGAATACAGAGAAGAAAGAGAATAAAAAATCATAAAGAATAAGATACTCCCTGATTCGAACACCCAGGAGCCGGGACGAAGGTGAGTTGCCCCACAAAAACGCCCTCTCTTTCCTAGTGCACCTCCCTTTCTTGCAGATGAAATGGGTAAAGAAGAAATGCAAGATGTATCCCGAATAAATCTCAGTATAGAAGAGTAGCAATGTCAATCATCAAATTATCAAACCATCCACAAGATACACAAAAAAATAATCTCAGACAAAAATCTCTTCATTACAATTCCGGTGCCAAAGCTCATGAATACAATAGGGGGGTCACCTCTCTTAAATAGTTTGAGAGACACGTAAACGCTAACTTACTTTTACATCCAACAGTTAAGATTAAAACATCATCAACGGTGGAGATCAACAATACATAACTCAACACATGGATCAAGTGACTAAGACAAAGAGGGGGCACACTTTGCTCAAGGACGTCTATCCTAAGTGAAATTCACAATATAACACAAGATCTGACATGATAATACATAGGAGGGGGTCACTAGGGGCTTAATTCACCGTAGGCCCCTTCAACTTCATAATACATGATATAGCAATGAAATACATCAATAGCCAAGTAGAGGGGGTGCCCCTTAGGGGGCTTTCCTTACTAGCTGAGCCAAGATAAAAATAATCCGGACATCTACTGACTGAAAAGTGTTGGAAGAGTGTCTGGTATGTTGAAACACATCATCTGTCGAAATTCCAAGCCATTTCATTGACCAAGGAGACCAAATCAATTTTTTTAGTGATTTCTCTAGTTCTTTTTTTGTTGGTACAACCTCTGGAAAATGATAAATCCACCATAACTTTGTCCAGGGTGCAAACTGGGGAAAACTGACTGCTCTGGATGATCTAGAGACATAGAACAATGACATAAGTGATTACTCATATCCCTTGGAGCATTGCACTGCTCTAGGAGAACCCAACATACTGCCATCTGTAATAAAATTTGATCATTTGACCAATAATTAAGTGATAATAACCACTTATCAAGAGAACCGAGGCCAAATTCTCAAAACTGAAACCGCAGTATTGGTCCTGGGCATGTCTGGAACAAATAAAGACCATGTTGTTTTTTGAGTCACTACATTGGGAACCGTGCTTGACTTTGTCAACTGGGTTAACCAGGTCAAAGTACCCAAATTGAAGGTGAGATACTGCATCAATATGATCCTGTAGGCATCCAAGGTAAGAAATGCTCCAATAATGTATATCAAAACCAAGCTTAAATCAGTTATTCATAATCATGGTGATAGATAATAATAATAATAGTAATAAGATGTACCTGTGCTTCTGAAAACTCTTGGAACTTTCTGGAAGTCTGCTTGTCCATGCCATACTTACAAAGGGTAAAAATTATGTTATTGCTGGGTGAGGGTGGACAACAAAGGCTAAGGCAAAAGGGTAATCACTTTAGACTGACTTTGACTCTGTGATCTATCCAAATAATGACAAGTACACAAAACCAAAGAGACATATGCATGATAGACTGAACAATAGAGAATGTTGGTGTCTCACAAGTGGATGAGCTGATCTGGAAAGTGTCTATTCAACCTTAACAATCATGTCTACGACTCACATCCAAGCTAAAGGTCAAGCTCTGTGAGGATCTTTTCGAGGACCCTTGCATTGAGTACACAAGAAACTATAGTGAAGAGATCCTAGGGGACACTTAGAATTAGTTGCCCCTTACTCCATCTCACATCAAAACCCATGGGCTCCGTGAGGAATTTAATCATTACATTTGAATCGGATGGCCAGCAGTCTTTAGATTTAGCATTTGTTTATCCACTGCTTTATTTGGGCCTTTAACACTTTCACTTTATAGCCTTTTTTATTTGTGTATAAAGACACAGTTTTGCAATTTCATCTGCAGGTTTGCATTTCATAATATATAACATATAGCTCATAATGCATGTAATGATGGTAGACATATTGCTTCAAGTTTTAGTTGACAACTTCCCGAGCAACTAGGGCAAATATCCACAGTCGGGACCAAACATCAGGGGCAACCGACCAAAGAGGTCAAGGCTTCAAAACCCAACTCGCCTAAGCTTAGGAACCAACACCAGCGGGTTTTCCCGACCTAGAAGGATCAATGCTTCGACAAGTTTTGTCGCACAACTCAGAGCCGAGACGCAAAACAACATGGGATCCATCATGTATAGAGGTCAAAATGGGGAAAAGATCTTCAATCTCACAAGTCTCAAAAATTTTAAGTCACAGGATAAGTTTACAATGGATGACAATGGATGGGTGGGGGCAGGTGATAAATGGAACCAACCTAGCACTAAGGTTTACAATTTGTACAAGCATGGCATGAGCAATAGTCTTCACATCAAATCTCTTGATTAATCATAACACAGGTTAAAGCAACAAGAGATATACACATAGGTCACCATAATCATCCTAACCTGTTAAGCATAGGTGTCTGACATACATCCAGAGTTAACTGAGTTAAGCCTGAGCTTGAACTACCAACACACCCAATTACGGCCAAATCATCCAATCAATTCGGCGTCCTTCAATCCTAACGCGAGAGCTCCAAGGTAGGTGAAGAGTGGGTGATGTCATCCCAATTAACATTCGTTGGCCACACCTTGATGTCATCGCAACTACTCCTTATTAAACCAAAGTTCCATGATTTGAGCGAGTGAGGGATCCACTATCCACCTCACGCTCCAATCCACCCTCGTGAGTCTTCACGTCATTTATTTTCTTCACTAGCTAATTCGTAACCAAGGGTATACCATTTAAAAAAAAAGATTTCTTAACGTGGAGGGGGTCCACCCCATCCTACTCACCTTATTCCAATAGCGCGAGTGCTTTCCTCATGTCACATTGGTTTAGCGTGAGTCCCCTCACGTCATCCTTTCATGAATTAAATCGTGACTACATCTTTTATCCAAACTTTGGTTTGCCATGGTTTTTTAAAATTAATATTTTAAGTGGAGAGGGTCCACTCAATCCCACTCACCACAACTTAAGCTAGCGTGAACCTTCACTTCATGCTAACGTCACCTCTCTTTTATTAATTCATAGCATCCCTTTTTTTATCCGAAGTTTGGTTCTCACTTCATGGAGAGGGTCGTAACTCAATGGCAGACCCATGCCAAGTCATCTCCACCATTTAAAAAATCAATTTTGACTTTGGATTTGAGTTTTTTAAATTTGGACTTTAGTGCATTTTGTCCAATTTTAGCATTAAAATGCTATTCTGGTGCTCAGTTAGCCAAATGATGACTTTCGGGATGCATCGGTTGGCCGAAACATAGTGAAAGTGGCCCTTAGGGTAAAGATGCTACTCCGGGCTTGAAAATGAGCCCAACCATGCCGAAAACGGGCTCCAGATCATACTTTTTTTACATTTTGAACTTTTCCATTTAAACCATTAAAAAATGGCTTAAAAACGGAAAAAAATTATTTTTTCTTGGAATCAAACGAAACTCTAGGGGGACCTAGTACATGTTCATACGACTCAATCGGAATGCCTAGCATGTTGAAAAACACTGACACGGAGACTCTAATAACCTCTTAAGGCCGAAACACCAAGACAACTACCCCAACTTTGGAGGTGTGAGCGAAAAACTCGGAAATTATTAGTCGTTTGTTCAACAACCAATAATAATCAAGGGAAAAAACACTCTGGGCTAGTCGGCTTGATGCTCAAGTCTGGGAAGCCGAGCCCTTTATAAAAAATTAAATGCTAGGACATTTTTAACAATTTCCCCAAGGGGGTATGAACATGTATTTACAAAAAGTAAAAAGGCTAGCCAAAAATTGGCTAACTTTGGAGCACACTGGACTTTTGAACTCTGGAAATGAGCATTCATCATGCTCAATAACTGGCAGCTCAATAAGAAGTTCAACTATTGTACAAAATAGTTGGTAACATCTAGCTCCAACTGCGGGATGTGCACTTGTTTGATCTTCATTCAAAAAGAGTGTGTTAGTGGCCCATAATCTTTGGTTCCTACACGAAATTAAAATGCATCAGTACCACGTATATACAATAAGCCAAAAAATGAAACAACAACTATGCATAAGGAAAAAAGGAAATAATCTATGATATATGCATAATATACAACAACTAAATATGATACAAAAAATATAGTACAAAACTATGGTAGATAAGGAAAAACTGAAAGGGAAAAGGTAAGGGTTTAAGAAAGCCCTTAGAAATGCCCCCATGGGCATTAGATGTCATTGTTGAAGAACACTTTTAACTGTTGCCCATTAACTGGTAAGAGCAACCTTTCTCCTTCCATAGTGTTGAGAAGAAATGAATTCATGCCGGCCACGTCATATATAATGTATGGACCCAACCATAAGCTGTCAAACTTCCCGTACTTTCCCGACTTCTCTCTCCTTTTATCCCAAAGAAGAACCATATCCCCGATCTGAAAAGGTCTTGGCCTAGCTAACTTATCAAAGGTTCTCTTGGTCTTTATCCTGATTTCTGATACTATGGTCAAGGGCCTTCCTTCGGTTTTCATCTAACTCAATAATCTGATTAATTTTGTTGGACATGGAGTCTTCTTCCATTTCATACTCCTGGAGCATCTTAATGGCAGGAAACTGAAGGTAGATAGGAAGTGAGACAGCCAAACCATAAACCAACTCAAAAGGGGTTTTCCCAATTGCACTCTTCTTAGTTATTCGATCAGCCCAAACTACATATTTAATTTTACCATCCCAGATCTTCTTGTTATTGCCAACTGTTTTCTTAAGGATAGTCATTAAGTTCTTATTGCTAGACTCGGCAAGACCATTACCCTGGGGGTAATAATTGGAAGAATGGGATAGGACAATGCCATAATCGAAACAAAAGTTGGTGAACTCTGCGGAACTAAAGGCTTTGCCATTATCAGTGGTTATTTTGGCTGGAGCACCAAATCTAGTGATGATATTATTTTCTATGAAACCCATAACAACTTTATCAGTAACCTTTTTAGTGGGGATAGACTCCGCCCACTTGGTGAAATAGTCTGTAGCTGTTAAAATCCAACAATAGCCATTGCTAGAGTTGTCCTTGAATTTACCGATGAAATCAAGCCCCCATTGCTGGAAAGGGCTTGGACCACAACTGGTTGCAAAGGTAAGGCTTTTAATCTAGGCTTTCCAGTGAACAACTGGCACTGCTGACAACCCCTGACCTTTTTATGAACATCTACGAAGAGGGAGGGCCAATACTAACCTGCTCTAAGGATCTTGTGGGTTGTTGTATCTGCTGCAAAATTCCCACCACAAAATCCTGAATGAAACTCAGTCAAAAGTTGCTTAGACTCTTGTTCATTGACACAACGAAGGATCACTCCATCTGGGTTTCTCCAACCCAGTCCTTCCTGAGTGATGCAATACCTAACAACTTTTAGCCTTAGAGCCCTTCTTTTATGACCTTTAAGATGTTCGGGGCATGCAAGGTTTTGAAGGAAGAAGATGATATCAGAGTACCAATGGTGATCTAAACGCTGCAATTTAGGAGGCATGCTTGGTGTAGGCTCTTCATTTTGACAAATTATTCCTAAGGCTTCTTCATTACCCTAAGTTAACATCTTTGCCAGGCCTTGTCCTTTGATTAACTTTGTGGGTTTAATCTCTAGATCATATTCTTGAATTTTAGACACCCACTTACCTCTTTTGCCTAAGCAATCCTGTTGACACAAGATATCCTTAACCGCTGAATGAGAAACATAACAGACTATCTTGGAGTAACCCACATATGTTATGAAATGCTTCAAGTATCTCACTAAGGCAAAGGCTTGTTTTTCCATGGTGGTATACTTAAGCTCGGAATGTTGCAAGGCTTGGCTCATGAAAGCGATGGGTTGCTCAAATCCTTCATTGTTTTTTTAGAGCAAGATCCCCGCAATAGTGTCCTTAGAAGTAAAGGAGAAGATCATGAAATCTTTGGAGTAGTCCGGGTTGACTAAGACAGGAGATTTGGTGATGGCTTCTTTGATGCATCTGAAGGCTTCCCTACCCTCATTAATCCACTCAAACTTAGCATCCTTTTTCAATAGCTTTTGTAAAGGTTTCATGTACTCAGCTAAGTTCGGGATAAATCTTCTAATGAAATTGATATGCCCATTGAAAGATTGAAGAGCTTTGACATTTTTAGGCAAGGGGATCTTTTTAATGGCTTCGATTCTTTTAGGGTCAACCCTGACCCCATCCTTAGAGATGATGTGACCTAGAAGCTTTCCTTCATCAATTCCGAAAACAAATTTTGTCGAATTAAGAGAAATACCATACTTCCTACATCTTTCAAAGACTTGCTCAAGATGGCCTATGTGACTTGGTCTTTCTTTAGAAAACACGGTCAAGTCATCTTGGTAAATCTCTACGATCTTCCTAATCAACTCCTTGAATGCATATTCCATGGCCCTTTGAAAAGTGGCATCAGCATTCAACAAACCAAAAGGCATCCTAAGATACTCGAAAGTACCCCAAGGGGAGGTAAAAGTAGTCTTATGCCTATCTTCCTTCTGAATCACAACTTGGTTGTACCCCGAAAATCCATCCAACATGGACATCATACCTACCCCTGTTACTCTCTGGAGCAGGGTCTCCATATTAGGCAATGGGTAGTTGTCCTTCTAACAAGCTATGTTTAGATTCCTAAAATCTATACATATCCCTAAACTACCATTCTTCTTCCTCACCACCACCAAGTTAGAGCACCAAGATGAATGTCTTGTTGGTGCAATAATTCTCGCAGCTAACATTTTTTCAAGCTCCTTAACTATGGGGGCTAACTTGGGGTTTATTTGTCTTAATTTTTGCCAAAAGAGTTTGACTTCTCTGGTCTCTTGTTTTAAAGGGATGGTATGCTAGAACACATCCTCTCGATATGCCTTAAGCTCATCATATGAGAAGGCAAAAACATCCCTGTATTCCTTTACTAAGTTTATTAAGTCATTTCTTTCTTTTTCAAATGTCTCTTTTCCAATTTTTACTAGTTTTGGGTTTTTATCTGATCCAATATTGATTTCTATGTAATCTATAGGTTTCATTGAATCAATATTATTTTTCCTACCATCATGTCTGTCAAAGATTTGCTGAAGTCCAACAAAGCTCTGAGGAACCGGATTATCAAACTGATCACCTTCTCCCTGATACTCTTTACCCTCTTCCTGAAAGTTGACATTGAAGTTGGAAAATTCATCTATATTATGAAGAAATTTCAAAATTTGCTCATCACTTTGGAAAACCTGCCAATGTTCCATGTTGTCTGGAACTGATGGTCTAAAGTTTATCTCTAATTTACCATCACCATTCAACAATTCTTCAAAAGGCTCAAGAGTTGAAGCTGCTACCGCTAACTTGTCTGCTAAGCTGTTTTCATCTCTAGGGATTGAAATTAAGTTCAAGGCATCAAAATATTCCATTGTGGCCTAGACTGCATTTCTATACTTTTTTAACCTCTTGCACTTACAGGGAAATTCATTCTTAACTTGAAGGATTATTAAGTCAGAGTCACCACTTATGCTTATTAACATCTTTATTCCCATATCCTTAGTTGTTTCTAGACCAAGTAAAAGGGCTTCATACTCATCTACATTATTAGTTGCCTCAAACTCCAACCTATAAGCAAAATTGAAAATTTTGCCTTTAGGTGAAGTGATGACCACACCTTCACCCTTCCTAGCTCTGGAATGAGCACCGTCAAAATTCATCTTCCATATTTCATCTACCTTATTGTCTTTTATTTTTTCTTTGAGGGGGGCCAAAAAGGTAGAGTAGCAAGTATAGGTTCCAATGTCATCAGTGTTGTAAAAAATACTCGTTAAAAGGCTTTTTAGGATTTTCAACATGGTACTTCTTCTCCTTTTCATTACGCAACTTAACCCATGAATCTTCTGATGCAGGTATAGTAGTGTAAGTCTAGTCCATCTGGATCCATCCTCCCAAAGTGGCAGCCCACTTTCTGGACAACAACATCCCCCATTTATCTGGTACATCAATTACTAGAATGTCCATGGCTATGTGAATGTCTGGATACTTAGCCAGCCTTACTTGATGATTCAGGATTATTCCAACCACATCCACCTCTCTGGAATCCATGGCACGGACATTTCGGTAGGGCCTAGTTGTTTTTAAGTTCAACTGTTCCATTACTTTTTTAGCCATTATGTTAGAGGCGGATCCTGAATCAAGCATACAGTTGTGTAGAAGAAGATCACCCATCATCAATGATACGTAAAAAGGGGGATGATCCTCTTTTCTTGAATCCATAGTATGCAATATTACAATTGGATCTTCCTGGACATTGTTTAGAGCTGGTTGAGGTTCTTCTAGAGGTTCTTTAAACTAAACTTTTTTGGGAGGTGGGGAGTTTAAGACTTTTAACAACTTTTCTCTTTGTTTAGGAATTTTAACAAGTTCACTTGCAAGGACTGGCACTTTAGCTTTAGACCACCAAGTTCCCAAATCAAGACCAACATCATCAGTATTAGGGGGAGGAGTTACCTTAGGAAGATGCTGTCTACTCTTTAAAGTACTTGGACTATCTCTTCTTTGGTAGGTGTGTTGATGTATTTGTAACTTCGGAATGTATTCACTTGTATATGTTATGTATTGTACCCCGATGTTTATTCTGGGAAGTATCTAAAATGTAATTGAGTCATGTCATGCCTCGATGTTCCAATCAGGAGATTCAATAATGTAAACAAGTCATGTCAAGCCATTGAGGATAGCCCTCCATTGTAAGTCGGGGCAATAGTCTCCACAATTGAGTCAAGGTTAACCCTCCTTGTTGATCGGAGGGCAAAGTCCCCACAGTTGTGGGGCACTAGGGTTATTAGACTCTCCTAGAGATGTCGGCTCTAGTAAGTAATTGTTAAGTGAGGCCGACATGTTGGAGTGGACATAAAGTGAACGAAAGAATATAAATAGAGAGTGAGACTCTTTATTTATAACACACACACTCACTCACTGGGGTGCATGAGTGAGAGAGGAGAAGCTCTCTCAAGTGAGAGAGAGAGATCAAGCTGTTGGAGATCATCTTTATGTTTCGGGTTTTACTGCTGCCATTGGTGCTCATTCTATCTCTAAGGAAGTTGCAGGGTTTTCTCCTTTATGGTTTCCCCGAGGAAAATTCTTTGTCTCTTGTCTCTTTTGTTTATTGTTGTGCATGTTATTCTCTCAGATAAGATCCTAAGATCATATTGCTTAAATGATAAAAATCTAACATGGTATCAAAGCTAACCTAAGAAGAAGACATTGTGCAGCTGTAGAAGCTAGGGCTTCTTACTTTTTGTATCTCTCTCCACAATCCATCAGCAAAAGAAGGCTAGGCTAACTCTCCATTGAAGGGCACATCTTTCTGTCGAAGCAGAATTTGATTCCGAGCATTTTCAATTTTTGCTGCGGGAAATTAGGGCTTTTCACAGAAGACGAATTTTTGAGTGAGCCCGGCATAGGATTACTCTTCTCATCAAAATCCAAGTTTAGAGACCTGGGTTGATGTTTTTGGCTGGGTGAAACTCTGGGAAAATCAAACCCTTGTTTGACCTCGGGCCTGAAAAATCCTAAAATATTGAAACTGATAGTTTTGGTAGATTCGCTATATCTCGAGATTGGAGAAGGATCAGGTGCCGAAACTGTCACAGGTCAAAGATAAATTCCTGATGTACACTGTGTCCAAGTTTCAGCCTCAGATTCGCTATATTCTAGGAGATATGATTCCTCCAAGTTTGGGTTCCAGCCTCTCTCAGGATTCCTCCCCAAACAGGACACCTAGGGAGAATTGCTATATCTTGGGCTACGAAGGTCCAAATGAAATTTCTCAAGATGTTCCAGAAAAAGCATGAACTGTACTTTTTGTGGTAAAAGTTTCAGACCCCAAAGATGAAACAGTGACACGTGGCAGCCGTACAACTTTGCTACGCTGAACAGTCCTGAAACAAATAACCTTGGGAAAACACTCATAAGTCCCAATTGGTGAAACCAATTCTGATGAAACCTGTGGTGTTGGAATAAGGACAGACGAGGCTACCACAGTACGAAATTTCAGACACAGAAGAGCAGTACTTTCGGAGATACCGCAGAAATAGTATCAGGCATTTCTGTAGAAGAAATTGGTAAACTAGGGCTTCCTGTTCCGGGAGCTTCCCTCCACTGTTTTCAGAAAAGGAGTACATTGGACAGCTTGCCTTGAAGAGGTCTATCTTTCTATCCAATCAGATCTGAAAGATTCCAAGTTTTGAAAATTAGGGTTTCTCTGACAAACCCTAGATCAACCAGCTTTGGAACCAGGATGTACACCTCAAATCGGTAAGATCTAATCTTTTGCTATTTACAGTTGAGGTTCTCATTTCAAGATAACTAATCACACCAGCTTGATGACAAGCTTGGTGAGGCTAACAACTTCCAAGCATGGAAGTATAGGATCTCACTAGTTCTTGAAGGAAATGAATTGGACACCTACATAAGTAGAGAGGTTCCATTTCCAGAGGGAGATGAGGCTAAAAGCCTTACACAAGAAGAACTTGGTCAAGGCCAAGAAGATCATTGCTGATTCAATCGCGGATCACCTTATACCACAAGTGTCTTCCCTAAAGACATCAAAAGAGATGTTTGATTCCTTGACCAAGCTATTTGAAGGGAAGAACATAAATAAGAAGATGACTTTGAGAAAACAGTTGAAGAATGTGAAGATCTAGAATGCAGAGACCATACAATCATACTTTACAAGGGTCTCTCAAATCAAAGAACAACTTGAAGCAGTAAAAGAAGAAGTGGAGAATGCAAAAGTTGTGATAACCACCTTGAATGGCCTCCCAGGATCATGGGATTCATTCATTCAAGGGATGTGTGCCAAAAGGAAGTGATTACTTTTAGCAGACTCTAGGAAGAGCACACACAAGAAGAAGCTCGAATCATAATAAGAGAAAAGAAGATGGGAGCAACTGAAGATCAAGCTCTCACCATCCAAAGAAGATCCCTCAAGCAATGAGGAATACGAAAGACTCAACTCTTGAAGAACCTCTTATCCATCTTAGCATTTGGATAAGAAATGATGTTGTTATGAATGAAGAAGATGATGAAGCTCAAGAAGGAGTCTACCCACGAAACAAATAAAGATAAGTATTCAATTGTCATTTCATGATATTGTTTTGTTATGCATTTGTTTATATTCAGTTGATGTATTATGCATGATAGAATGTTTGCATTAATGACAGTATACTACTAATATGCATGTGATGGGTAAGTAGCTCATGATTCTATACAATTCTCCATTGCTACTTATCTAGCATGAAACCTCTTTGCTGACATATTGGATTAGTGCACAATCTCAATGTTCTCTTGGTAGAGATGGAAGGCATCTAGAAAAGTTTCCGTGAGATATGGATGAATGTTGTATTGGCTAAAATAGTTGCATGATCATATATTTATGCATAAGAATTTATCACTATGAATATGCCTTATGAAATGTTTCTTTTTGTTTAACAAAAATGGATAGGTTTTTTTTTTTATTGATTTTTTGAAGATTTTACATGACAAGAAAGAATATCAACATAGCCTTTTACAATAGGCAAAAGAACTGCCAAAAACCCTTCGAAGAGAAACAACAATCTCCAAAAACTTAGGGTATTGGATGAAATGAGTTGTCTTCTCCATTAAGACTTAGAGAACCTTGAGCCAGGAAATAGGCTGCATTTGCTAGAGAATCTGTTGTTCCATTTAAGGCTCCCAAAATGTGAAAGAATTCAACCTTATCGAAGTCTTTCAGAATGATTCGGATTCTCTTCAGTATTACGTTCAAAGCTGGAATATTAAAAAGCCCATCTGAAATTAACAATTTGATCAATATTTCGGAATCCCCATAAACATGAAGAGATTTAAAACCAGCCTCCTTCGCCAAGTGACAGGCCTTCAGAAGACTGTAACTCTCGGCTTGATTATTCGACATTTTACCAAGTCCCCAACTGAATCTAGTTATAAACAGCAGGTCAGACGAGTATAACAACCCCCCAGCTCCAAATAACCCGGGATTGCCCTTGGATGCCCTGTCGAAAAAAATACTAGCAATTGAAGAAATTTTCCATTGCTTTAAAAATTCACTCTTAGTACATCGTACTCACCAGACTGAAGGGCAAACCGGTTTAGCAATCTTCATTTTCTGATTGGTAACAAAACTAATTCCAAGCCAAACGCAGAGTTCAGCAGGTAAATCGGCCAGGGAGAAAAAATTGGATACTAATTCTGATATAATCGACTTGGCTTTAGCAGCAACTTTGAGAGGAGTCGCCCTCTGAGCATTAAAGATCCAATCATTGCGTGCAAGCCACAAAGACCACCAAATTATTTTCGGAATAACCATCATAATCTTTTTCAATTCCTTAGAGGAAGTCGAATTACTAGAACCATCATGTTGGCCAGGAACACTATCGTGCCAATTAGAGAAGAAAGGAAAAATAGAATATTGGGATAAATCTGCAGCATAAAAACCTTGAAGAGCAATTTCCCAAACTTGATGATCAAAAACGCAATTAATAAAAATATGATCAGATGTTTCCTCTGCGTTATTAATAAAAATATGATCAGATGAAATGTTTCTAACCATACAAATGCATTTGACTTGTAGGAAAGATCGCGTACAATCACCTACAAGAAAAGAAGGATGAGACTTGTTCCGAAGAACAAGTGATGACAGTTCAAGAAATAACCCAAGAATGAAGAATAATATGACAAACGTAGTTATGTGACACTATTGAACGACATCATTGATGCAGAACCTTCCAGCTATGAAGAAGTAGCCAAGAAGAAAGGAAAAGAGAATACCAGTTCAAGAAGAATGATGTCTAGGATGCAGTATCGAGACCTGAAGAAAAGTTCGTAGTTCCATCATGCAGTAGATGGAAACATCGTGGGATACAAGGCAGGATTCGTAACACGATGCTTCTCACGGAAAGAAGGCATTAACTACGAAGAGACATTTGCAGCCATTAGAAGTCAAGACACATGACAGGTAGACTCATGTGTGCAAATTAAAGAAGGCCTTGTACGAGCTCAGAAGGCACCCATGGGATAACACATACATGAGGAGCTTGAAGATCACCTAGAGTGATGAAGATCTTAACCTTTGCTACAAGGTTGAAGATGAAAGCCTATAGAGGATGACAAGCTCACAGATGGGTGTGAGAAGAATGTTGTCAAGATAAAGGATCTTGGTATCCAGTGACCCTAGATGGATACATAGAATATTAGTAGCAGAGGAAGCTACTTGTCACTCCAGTATAGAATGTTTCAATGCATAAAGTAGGAAAGGGAGAGGGAGAATAATGCTCTGCTTCAGAGGGAGTGACTGCAGAAGATCTCGAGGTTTGACATGGTACGACAAGATCTATAGCTTACTGTTGACCCTAGGATTTACTGAGAGTAAAGCGGATTCCAACCTTTTCTTTAAGGTTGAAGGTGAAGACCAGTGATGCTCCTGCTATATGTCGATGACTTGTTCCTGACAGAAAAGAGGAACTCATTAAAGTTGCAAGGAGACTTGCTGCCAAGTTCGAGATGAAGGACTTGGATATGATGCACTACTTTCTAAGCATGGAGGTGTGGCAGAATGCGGATGGAATCTCCCTGGGACAAGGGAAGTATGCAGTAGAGATCCTGAAGAGGTTCAGGATGATGGACTGCAAGGCCATGACCACATCTATGGCATCGAACCTGAAGCTATTGAGTGTTGCTTCATCAGAGTCGGTTGATTCCACGATGTATCATCAGATGATTTGTTCCTTGATGTACATGACGAATACGAGACCAGATATTTGCTTTGCTGTGAACACATTGAGACATGTTCACTTGATGGTTGCAAAGCATGCAGTGAGGTACCTGAAGGGTACAGTTGACTATGGGCTCAAGTATGAGTCAAATCCGAAGATTAACCTGGAAGGTTATGTTGATTCAAATTGGGCAGGTAGTGCCATCGATAGGAAGAGCACTTCAGTGTGTTGCTTTAGTATGGGATCAGGTATGATCTCTTGGTTTAGCAGGAAGCAATCCTGTGTGGCACTGAATACAGCCAAAGCAAGAGTATGTTGCAGCTTGTTCAACTAGCTGTGAGGCAGTGTGGCTTAGAAAGCTACTATCTGATTTGTTTGATCTCCAATTGGATGCTACTTGTATATATTGTGACAACCAGAGTTGTGTGAATTTTTCGGAGAACCCGGTGTTCCATGACAAGTCGAAGCATATCGAGATCAAATATCACTATATCAGGGATATGGTGCAGAGAGGAGCAGTGAAGCTCTAGTATGTTGTGACGGACGAACAGATAGTTGATGTGTTGACGAAGCCATTGGCCAGAGTGAAATTTGAGCACTTCAGGGAGAAGCTTGGTGTTCTCTAGATCGAGGTTCCCTCCAAGGGGAAGTGATGAGTCCGTGAGCCATTCTGACATGGTGAGAGGATTGGTTCCTTCCATGGTCAGATGTAAGTGCTGAGCCTTTTTGAGGTGACTGTGGGATGTGTTCCCACATGATCAGATATAAGCGTTGAAGGCCATTCTCTGGGAGAATGGAGGCACCTGGTCAGTTACCAGGAATGCTCAACCTGGAGCTGAGGGCCATTCTGATGTGACTGTGGGATGTGTTCCCACATGATCAAATGTAAGTGCAGAGCCATTCTGATGTGACTGTGGGATATGTTCCCACATGATCAGATGTAAGTGCAAAGCCATTCTGATGTGACTGTGGGATGTGTTCCCACATGATCAGATGTAAATGCAGAACCATTCTGAGGAGACTGTGGGATGTGTTCTCACATGATCAGATATAAGTGCAAAGCCCTTCTAGCATGGATGCGGGATGTGTTCCCCACATGGCTAGATACAAGTGCTGAGCCCTTCCAGCATGGATGCGGGATGTGTTCCCCACATGGCTGGATATAAGTGTTGAGCCCTTTTGACATGGTTCTTGGATGTGTTCCTCCCATGGTCAGATATAAGTGCTGAGCCCTTCTGACATGGTTCTGGGATGTGTTCCTCCCATGGTCAAATATAAGTATTGAGCCTTTCCGACATGGTTCTTGGATGTGTTCCTCCCATGGTCGGATATAAGTGCTGAGCCTTTTCAACATGGTTCTTGGATGTGTTCTTCCCATGGTCGGTTGTGAGTGTTGGGCCTTTCTAACATGGTTCTTGGATGTGTTCCTCCCATGGTCAGATGTGAGTGCTGGGCGTTCCTTTCTAACATGGTTGCTGGATGTGTTCCTGCCATGGTCAGATGTAACTGCTGGGCAGGCCATTCTAACTTAGGGTCAGATATAAGCGTTGAAGAAGACCTACATGGAGGCTAGTTCTACAACCAGCATGAAAAAGGGTTGGATCTGTAGAACTTCCTATGATGAGAAGAATTGAGAGATAGGACGAGTTGATCGAGATGGCAGAAAGCAGTGATGATGATGATCCAGACTTGATAAAGATGACTTGATAATGATCCAGGTGATACAGAGAAGAAGACTTGTGTTGATAAATTGTGTCGAGAGAATACCTTCCTAGTTAAGAGGGAGTGTTGATGTATTTGTAAATTTGGAATGTATTCACTTGTATATCTTATGTATTGTACCCCCATGTTTATTCCAGGAAGTATCTATAATGTAATTGAGTCATGTCATGCCCCGATGTTCCGATCGGGAGATCCAATAATGTAAACAAGTCATGTAAAGTCATTGAGGATAACCCTCAATTGTAAGTCGGGGCAATAGTCCCCACAATTGAGTCAAGGTTAAGGAGGGCAAAGTGCCCACAGTTGTGGGGCACTAGGGTTATTAGACTCTCCTAGAGATGTCGGCCCTAGTAAGTAACTGTTAAGTGAGCCCGACATGTTGGAGTGGACATAAAGTGAACGAAAGAATATAAATAGAGAGTGAGACTCTCTATTTATAAATTATAACACACACACCCACTCATTGGGGCGCATGAGTGAGAGAGGAGAAGCTCTCTCAAGTGAGAGAGAGAGATCAAGCTGTTGGAGATCATCTTTATGTTTTCGGGTTTTACTGTTGCCATTGGTGCTCATTCTATTTCTGAGGAAGTTGTGGGGTTTTCTCCTTTATGGTTTCCCCGAGGAAAATTCTTTGTGTCTCTTGTCTCCTGTGTTTATTGTTGCGCATGTTATTCTCTCAGATAAGATCATAAGATCATATTGCTTAAATGATAAAAATCTAACAAGGTGATGCCTAAATTCTTTGATCTGCTCATTTGAAGGTTTAGTACCAAAGTTCTTAGTAAGGTTATCCAGTTGTTGACTGTATTCTTTGGCTTGACCCCAAGTTTCTGCTGTGACCGGATGAAGTTGTCTTACTGTGTTGACGTACTGAAGCTCACTTGCACACTGTTCACTACCATTTGACTCTGAAAGACCATGCTCTAAGATTTGACGGACCATGTAACAAGTGGACTCTTCATGAAGGGCTTCACAGGCTCAACAATAAGGAATGACCTCCTCAACCATGTTGATAGGGTCTAGTTGATTAGGGGGCCTTCTATCTTGCGGGACCTTTTTTGGAACCCAATTCCCTTGGGAGGAAAATTGTTCTGACTAATTCTAGCCCTTTCTACGTTTATCACCTTATTTTTCATCTTTGCATAATCGGCTTGTAAAGCCTCCATCCTATCATTCATTTCCTTTATTTTCTTGTCATAAGTTTCTTGCAGGTGGCTGGTAGAATCCTTAGCTTTAACTTCTTATTGCTTAGGATGAATAAGGGCCCTTGTGTAACCGGGAATGTTAGACTTACCCGAAGATTGCATGTTCCTGTCAATTTTGACAGCCATTTCCTGGGCTGTCAAAAGAGTGGTAGGGTCTTTATCCCTGAGTTGATACTGCATTTCCCCACTGAGAGCTTCAATGTAGTAGACTACGATGGATTGAGCAGTAGAATTGTAGTCGGTGTGGATGGCCTTTGTCAGGCGTTTGTCAGATCCATGAACTTTTTGTTGAATTCATCCATTGTTTCATTCTCACCTCTTTTGATGGTAGTTAAAGCAGCTAACTGATGGCGAGGCTCTTTCTTTTCTCCAAACTTGTTGGTGAAAGCAGTTTTGAAGGTTGCAAGGGTTACAAAGGAGTTATCTGGCAGGTTGTTGAACCAGTCACCAGCGTCTCCGTCCAAGGAAAGAGCAAAGAGTTTCATATACACATCTTCGTGTTTATGAGCAGGATCACTGATATAGGTGCTAATACATCTAGAGAAGTTCTTTAAATGAAGACTTGCATTGATGGCATCAGTGCCAATGAACATGGGCAGTTTGTCTACAACTTTGTCTGGTAGATTGTGAGGTTGACCTGCTATCTGAGTGATGTTAAGGGGACTGAAATACTCACCCATTATGTCAGACAAACAATTATTATTTTCGACAAAAAGGTTATGGATGTCCGAAATAGGCTCAGATCCAAGATTCTCAAGGATTCTACGAGAAATTAACTTATTTAGTCTCCTCCTATAAACCTGTTCGGGTTCAGGGATGAAATTAAGTAGGCCTATAGAATTTCTTCTTGTTGAATACCTTGGTGTAATTAATGACAGTGGAGTTGCCAAATGGATTTTTGAGTCTAAAATTAGAGGTGTTCAAACTAAAATCTATCAAAGGTAAAAACTAAGAAAAAACTAAGGTAAAAAGTCGTCCAAGAACAAAAGATTTGTTCCCGGCAACGGCGCCAAAAATGTTGTCCGCCGAGATGCACACCAGCAGCAGAAATAGTTCGAAAGCTATCTCCTCACTGCAAGTGGGAGAAGTGTGGCCTTGGGGGCAAGCAATGAGCTAGGTACTGTCACCTGAATCCCAGCTCCTCTGTTTAGGCTAACTCCTAACGAAGCCAAGGGGGGTTGTCCCTAACAAATAGTTTTCTATGGCCCTCGTGTTTTAAGTGTTTTTAGGTGTTGTGGATGCGGATGGGTGTTTTTTAGGAGTTTTACAATGAGATCACAGTTTACAAAAGTGAGATAAACACAAGATAAAAAGCAATCCATGTTGCGATCACAAGACACAAGATTTAGAGATAAACAATACAATGAAGACTTGTGAAATAAGATAGCATCCATAGATAAATAACTTAGACAAATTCCAATGGACAAATGGCCCAAATTAATGGTGATGCATAAAAGTTCAAAAAGACCAGTGTCAAATGGAGTCAAATATACGAAGTGCTTGGGGATGTTGAAGATACAAGTCTCAAAATAATGTTGGTGAAAATGTTGTGCAAATTATCTTGGTTGATTTTATGAGTTTTATTGATCTTGATTATTAAAGCTAAGAAAGCGAGGTATGAGTCCAACCGGAAAAATATACCTTCAATGGCTCCCCTTGGTGACCTGATGGACCGTCCAGCATTCTAGGCTAGGTGTCCAAGGAACTTAACCAGCAAGCTAGAACTCTATGACTACGGTGATTTCCAGCCCCACCAGTAGGAATTTCCCCACTACCTGACTACTTCTCGAAACAACGCCAGTTCGTTGGTTTATGGGGGTGAAGATTTTATTATGGTTATCACTTGTAAGATTAACAAATCCAGTCACCGTTCTAAGTAATCCAACCCCTTAAGGAAGGCAGAGCATACTTGGTGGTGGAAAGCAACAAAATAAATTTTAAAAAGGGGGATGTGAGGTTGAAGATTTTATTAAGAACACAACTCTCCGATAGAGAGCACTCTTGATCCGCCTTATGGCGAGATTCAAGAGATTTTGGATCCCTTTTATTACTTAGCAAAATGATAAACAAAATTAATCTAAAAAATTAAACCTCTCCGACAGAGACTGCTCTTGATCCACTTTTCAATGAGATTCAAGAGGCTGTGGTTCTTTTTACTGCAATAAGTTAGGAAACACGAGAAATAAAATATTTATTAATGCAAGAAATATGTTGGCCAAACTTATGCATCACTTTTCTGATCAACCTCCACTAATCGGCAAAGCCTTTGGGTGGAGGTGAGAGCATAATTCGTGGCGACGAAGAATGGTTTTATCTCCAAGTTACCTTTGCGAAAATAAAACACTGAATTAAACAAAAAATGTGAAATAAGTATACACCCTGCACTAAAAAGTAAGTGTGTGAAGTGGTGGGGGTTAGAAAAAGGCAATCTCACAAAAAGTGACAGACACAAATCCCCCCAGGGGGGATGGGATGTGGGTGTTGGTTACCCAACTGCTCGCATTTAAATCTTTTACAATTTTTATGACGAAGATGGAGTGCTTCTTAGTCCAATAAACTTGGATCTAAGAGCTTACAATGGTGGATTTAGAAACTATATTTAAGTGGGTGTCCACCGGCTTGTTTTGAGGCCTCCTTGATGTTTTTGGTCACTCCAAAACTTCCCTTTTATGCGCAGCCCTGCGAAAAACCAGCGAGTTAACAATGTTATAAAATGATGGGAAAGACAATGCAAAAATAAAATAAAAATTGAAAAATTTTGTACTAGGAATTTTTTTTGAAATTTTTGCATGTAAGTACAAATTTCTAGCTTAAATCTAATGAATGATAAACTTCTTTTACAACAATCAGATCTAACTAATTAGCAATGCCTAAAGAATGATAGATCTAAACATTAAGCATGAAGGAACATGTCTACTTCTTAAGCAAAGCAAAAAAGATAAAAGAAAGGGGAAGAGATAGATTTGTTTGAAGAGATAGATAGGGAAATTCAAGCCCTTGCCTGATCCTTTTTGTTGATGGCGTTGGATTCCCTGCAAAAAATTGCATTAATCTTGTAAAGGTACCAAAGGGAAGAGAAGAGACAGTTGAATTCCAATCCCCCTTCGAATCTGTGACCTGCAAAACTATGAGACAATACTTGCACAACAATATTAGATCTAGTGTGTATGAAAACAAGAAATCAAAAGAACCTCAATACAACTGAGTATATTTGGTTACTTTCCTACCTCTTGAAAGCAAGCACAAGTAAATGAATTAACAACTGTAAATGTTTACCCTACGTCTTTTAGAATAACCTTCTAAGCTAGATCCATCAATAATATTAGCAAAGAAAATCAAACTTCTACAATGTCACCTCATAGCACAAGCATTCATTCAATTGCACATGGTAGACCTCCAAAGTCTTCAGCTTTATTCCTTAAAATCTCGGCAGCATTACAATAGGCAGAGGTCCCTTCCATCCATCCTGAATGAGGAAGAAGAGACTTTATTTATACAAAAAACCAAGCCCCATGGGGGGAGTTAATGAATTGAAGAAAGAGTCCAGAGTTAACTGAGTTAAACCTGAGCTTGAACCAGAGCTAAACTGAGCTTGAACTGCCAACACACCCAATTACTGCCAAATCATCCAATCAATTCGGCGTCCTTCAATCCTCACACGAGAGCTCCAAGGTAGGTGAAGAGTGGGTGATGTCATCCCAATTAACATTCGTTGGCCACACCTTGATGTCATCGCAGCTACTCCTTATTAAACCAAAGTTCTATGATTTGAGCGAGTGAGGGGTCCACTATCCACCTCACGCTCCAATCCACCCTCGTGAGTCCTCATGTCATATATTTTCTTCACTAGCTAATTCGTAACTAAGGGTATACCGTTTTTTTTTTTTAAAGATTTCTTAACATGGAAGGGGTCCACCCCATCCTACTGACCTTATTCCAATAGCGCGAGTGCTTTCCTCATGTCACATTGGTTTAGCGTGAGTCCCCTCATGTCATCCTTTCATGAATTAAATCGTGACTACATCTTTTATCCAAACTTTGGTTTGCCATGGTTTTTTAAAATTAATATTTTAAGTGGAGAGGGTCCACTCAATCCCACTCACCACAACTTAAGCTAGCGTGAACCTTCACTTCATGCTAATGTCACCTCTCTTTTATTAATTCATAGCATCCCTTTTTTCTTATCCAAAGTTTGGTTTTCACTTCATGGAGAGGGTCGTAACTCAATGGGGGACCCATTCCAAGTCATCTCCACCATTTAAAAAATCAATTTTGACTTTGGATTTTACTTTTTAAAATTTGGACTTTAGTGCATTTTATCCAATTTTAGCATTTAAATGCTATTCTGGTGCTCAGGTAGTCGAATGATGACTCTCGGGATGCTTCGATTGGCCGAAACATAATGAAATGGCCCCTGGGGTAAAGATGTTGCTCCAGGCTTGAAAATGAGCCTAACCATGCCTAAAACGGACTCTGGATCATACTTTTTTTACATTTTGAACTTTTCCATTTAAACAATTAAAAAATGGCTTAAAAAACGGAAAAAAAATTATTTTTTCTCAGAATCAAACGAAACTCTAGGGGGACCTAGTACATGTTCATACGACTCAATCGAAATGCCTAGTATGTTGAAAAACACTGACATGAAGGCTCTAATAACCTCCTAAGGCTGAAACACCAAGACAACTACCCTAGCTTTAGAGGTGTGAGTGAAAAACTCGGAAATTATTAGTCATTTGTTCAACAACCAATAATAACCAAGGGAAAAAACACTCTGGGCTAGTCGGCTTGATGCTTAAGTCCGAGAAGGCGAGCCCTTTATAAAAAATTAAATGCTAGGACATTTTTTACAATTTCCCCAAGGGGGTATGAACATGTATTTACAAAAAATAAAAAGGCTAGCAAAAAAACTGGCTAACTCTGGAGCACATTGAACTTCTGAACTCTGGAAATGAGCATTCATCATGCTCAATAACTGGCGGCTCAATAGGAAATTCAACTATTGTACAAAATAGTTGGTAACAAGCTTGATGCATTCGTGTATGTTGAAAAACACTACTTTTCATGAATGTTTTAAGATATTTCATTGCAATATTTTTCAGAGCCTTCATTAGGCTTGTTGCCGCCTAATACACACTTTATGACACGGGAAAGTCTCCAACCCGCTTTGTGTGTCCTTGGGGGCAAGTTAGAGCTGGGGACCACTGTCACCACAGTCCACAACTCCTCCGTTTAGGCTAGATCCCAACAGAGCCAAGGGGGTAGTCCCGACAGGAAAATAAGTTCCAGATTTATTAACTATTAGTTAAAGGGATCTTTTACTAAGATTACAAAATTACAAGGCCAGTGCCTAGATTAAATGGAGTCAAAATATTACAAGTTACAAATGATAACAAATCAAGGTATCTAAGCAATGTACAGATGAATTAAATTTATCAATATAAACAAATGAACAAGATTTACAAGATAGCAGAAAAAGTGCTTTAAGTGAAGTTAATTAAGCCAACAGTAAATTAAAAAAGGAAAGACTTTAAGTTAAATTACTTGAAGCAGTTTACAATGGCTAAGCATTCACCACATGAACAATTGTAGAATTGAAAGTAAATACTTGTAACTGAAAAGTGAAAGGCTTGCAAATAAAATAAAAGTGAAAGTGTTTGTAGTAAAACCTTGAACAGCAAGGCAAAGATAAAAATGACCAATGTTTGTAGGACGTTTTGCAATGCTTCTTGGTTCGTTTTAATAAATTTTATTAAAGTTTAAGTCTTTGATTAAGTTTTAGATCCGGTGGTGTGACTACCCCGATCTATTTCTTCTCAAACCGAAGATGGAATGCTGTTGCGCTCAACAGGCGGGAGCAAGCCCACCCCTAGCTCACAGGTCAAACCCCAATGGCCCGGTGCTCACAAGGAGGACGACGAAGCGCCTAGAGGCCCCCTCAGTCTGCTACCCCTTGCAGCTTTCGAGTCACTGTTTTTAATCAACTTGAAAATCTCTAGATGGATGCCTATTAAACTAGGACTTCCCTTTCCCCTAGTCGTATCTCGGAGTACCCCGGAGGGTGATAACCGAGTAGAGGAGCAGGATGTTGGAAGTTGTTGTTGGTAAATTTTAATAATAAATTTTTATCTTGATGGTTAAGATGCAAGGTTTATTTTAAGTTATCAACAAGATCACCAAGCGATATCCCTTATGGGAGGTGTTGGTATTCGATCTTGGACTGAAAATTTGAATGTGAAGATTGTAGATTGTAGATTGTAGTACAAGAAAAGGAAAATTAGTCTAATTACCTAAGCCCCCACTTCCCCTGCTTTTCATATCCAGCTTGAATTCCCTAAAGGGAGATGACAAGTGGATAGAGGATACATAGGGTGGGTGAGTTGTATGATTACTTCTTTTGACAGAAAATAAAATAAAATAAAAACTGAACTTGAAAGAAACTGTAACTAACTAGAACAATGCTTAACCGCACAACAATCTCTGTGACAAAGATGGTAGTCTGTCACAGAGATAGGTGGGTAGAAAGGAAACTGATTAAGCTAACCTCACAACAATCTTGTTACAGAGATGGTGGTCTGTAACAGAGATAGGTGGGTGAATGAATAAAACAGTAAACTAACCTCACTTCAATCTTTGTGACAGAGATGGTGGTCTGTCACAAAGAGAGGTGGGTGAACAGAAAATAAAGCAATTTTCTACTTCCTAATCTATTTATGTGTATATTACGAATGCTTTATAAAACATTGCGGAATACCCCAAGAGAAACTCTCGTTGGGGTTTACAATAATCAGAAAAAAGAAGAAGGAGAGTTGAGGGTTTGAACCCCTTTTGGAACCGGTTGAAGGTTGAGGTATTCTGGGCCTATTCGGGCAGCACCTCCCCTTCACCTGTGAAAAACCTGTCACAAACCAGCAAGCTTTACTTGCTGGAAATTACAAAAAACTCAAAAAATTTGTTAGACAAGGTTAGTACCAAAAAATCACTATTACAGTAAAAAATCTGAGCGAAAATATGACAGAAAGACGAAGTTTAGAGGGCTGAAAACTGAGTTTCCAGCCACTTAAATGATGCTAAAACAGTAGATTTAAAGCCTTTAACTAATATACTAAGGATTGGGGCCTTAAAACCGAGGTTTTTATCACTATACAATGATAAAAACTGAGTTTTAAAACCCTTGTAACAGAAAGTGCGAAAATGAAAACAGAAATATAAATGGCTGGAAATGATTGTTTTTTAAGGTGAAACAATATATAAATAGCAGAATTTAAAGCCTATACTGATATACTAAGGGTTAGGGCCTTAAAACCAAGGTTTTTACCACTATACAGTGATAAAAACTGAGTTTTAAAACCCTTTTTACAGAAAGTGCGAAAATGAAAACAGAAAATAAATGGCTGGAAATGACTGTTTTTTAAAGTGAAAGCTACATGTAAATAGCAGAACTTAAAGCATAAACTAATATACTATGGGTTAGGGCCTTAAAACCAAGGTTTTTACCACTATACAGTGATAAAAACTGAGTTTCAAAACCCTTTTTACAGAAAGTGCGAAAATGA
>LPNX010855858.1:251372-307590 GCA_001517045.1 Pseudotsuga menziesii
TAGATGGCAACATGAACAGATGCGCGTTGGTCATTGCAACAATTTGTCTTTGAAAAGACTTCAAAGACCTTAACATGGATCAAAATCCTTATGGGTCAAGCCAATCATGGCTTAACTCTTCATCTGCCAATCTGATTCTTCGGCGTTCTTCTAACCTCTTCAATCCGTATTTGACTATTCAACTTTTCTTCTATCTTGCAGCTGTATACTCAGCTTCCTTCTACACCATCTCATTCACATTCTCTTCTTTCATGCCAATATATGCTTATTCCTGCATTGCTCCATGCATGCTGTGCTTCATCTCCAAAGCATTGGATGAAATTGGCATTGCCAAAAAAATACCAAGGGTCTCAACATCAAGACATCGGCAACATCAGTGAAAAAATTGGCAAACCTGTGGAAAGCATTAAAAATACAAAACGAATTCATTTTCTCAATTTGTTTTTAAATATAAACAAACAACAACATCAAATAACCACATTGCCACATAAATCTATTAAAAAAACACCAATATATAAGATGGATAGAATGCCAAATGATACATCAAACATCAACTGTCAATATTGAATCTTGATAGGTGTCCATTCAAGACTAATAAATACAAAATTACATCAAATCTAATTGATGTATCTCATTATCATGAATTATCTACAATGATTGATCTAGCAATTAGCTACCAATTCCCTCTACCTCTTTTATGGGCAAAGGTGATGGCTCATCCTCTCTTAGACAAAAGCTTGTGGCCAGAGACAGATAACCATTGGTGTGTCTCACTCTATGAAGAAGATGGTGTTGAAGCTGGTACATCAGCCTCCTCACTCTTAGTCTCCTCTTCCCTGATAATGGTTGTGGGTCATTTTCCCCTGCCTCCTGCTCTTGCTTCTCCTCATGTAACTAGTCAAGTGCCTCCTATGTAACAGGCCTCTTGGTTTGACCCTCCCCCATGCAAATCATATATATATATACAAGTCCTTACTATTAGACACAAAATATGCAAAGTTTGCTCGTGTATATAGCATGTAAGGGTGGATATAGAAAAATGGCACTAAGTGCAAGACATATTTGAAATAAAATACATCAACATTGAGGCACTAAATGGCCTTTCTAGTCCAAAAAACATGATGCTACAACAAATAACCACATATCATCCCCTATATCAGGATCCTTATAGGGTGGATATAGCAAAATAGCATTAAGTGAACTGTGATACATTTTTGAAATAAAATACATTAACATCAAGGCTCTAAATAGCCTCTAGAGTCCAAGAAAAATAATGCCACGGCAACAACAAATAACTACATATCAATATGCAAAGTTTGCTTGTGTATATAGCATGTCAGGGTGATTATAGAAAAATGGCATTAAGTGTGATATATATTCAAAATTAAATACATTAACATCGAGGCTCTAAATGGCCTCTAGAGTCCAAAAAACATAATGCTAAAAGAAATAACTACATGTCATCAAAATTATCTCCTATATTGGGATTCTCATCATCAATAGCACCCTCTACCTCCTTCTCTAGCGAGACCTTGATCCTCTAGGAACATTAGTACTAGCGCCTGTTCTTCTTGTCGGTCCAAGCCCCTTGAGCTTATTGTTGTTCAAATCAACACCTTTCTTGAGCATCTCATATTGCACTTTAAGTTCCTAGTTTATCCAAATTAGTAATTTTCATATTATTCCAAATAGTGTTGAATGAGAAGATCATTTAAAGTGACATCCTTGCTTTCATTGGCAAAATAAAAGTAAGCTTGAGTGATTATATGCAAACATCAACCCAATGGGCTAGCTCCAATGGTTGATTGTTTTGTTCTTAATGGAAGAGATCTTGGGGTCGGTATGCATGGTTGGTTTCCTTTATTGCATGCCTCACTTAATTTTTCTACCAGGTCATGTTGCTTTTTCCCTAACCAGCATCGAGAGGTCATGTTGCTTTTTCCCTAAGCAACGTCAAGAGTCATTCTCTTGGAGAATGGAGACATATGGTGAAGTCATCAGGATGTGGAACCAGTCTAGAACTGGGGAACTCAGCCTTGAGTTAAGTAGCCATTCCTTGAATGGAGACATTTGGTCAAGTCACCAAGATGTGGAACCAGTCCAGCATTTGGGTAACTCAGCCTTGAGCTGAGTAGCCATTCTTTGAATGGAGACCTCTGGTTAATTACCAGGATGTGGAACCAGTCCAACACTAGGGGAGCTCAGCCTAGAGTTGATTGGCCATTCTTTGAATGGAGGCACCTGGTCAGTTACCAAGAAGATGAACCAGTCTAGAACTAGGGGACTCAGCCTAGGGCTGAGGGTCGTTCTCCTGGAGAATGGAGGCGCTTTACCAAGTATTTGACATTGAGTAAAATATTGCAGCCTAGGGCTGAGGCACCTGGTCAGTTACCAAGACATCACTATAAGTCCTAGACCGGGTCTAGGCATGTGAGGCACTCCTACCCTCGATCTGTGGGCTTTGTGACCTTCTCCAAGGATTAGCTACCCTTGGTTAAGACACCTAGTACCCGATCTTGGTGGAACAACGAGTTTGAGATAAAAGCATTAGTAATTCTCCCTATTTATGATGATGTACTTTGAGTGGGTATGATTTACTTTGAAGAAGGATAAAAGGTAAAAGTAAAAAATACGTAAGGACCCTTTGACCACTAAGAAGTCAAAGTGAAAATATAAAAGGGCCTTTAGTACCACTAAAGGTAAAAGTCAAAAAGTAAAAGAATAAAATTCTATTATTTTTTTAATTCTTATGTGTAAGGTCCACATCCATATGATTAAAATCCTATACAAATACCCACATCACTTCTTCATGCACAAATACCCTAAACAGCTAGGGTATCCCTCCTTATACTCACAACCAGCCAGGAGCAGAAGTGGGGCAAGCCTAGGGCATCTTCCAGATAGCCCTAAATTGCCCACAGAGTTTACGGGCAGCATTGTTTCTTTACAGGAAGCATCATCTCCATCTTCGGGCAGGCAGAATAGTCATGGGAAGCATCAACCCTATCTCGGGCAACCTGTTTACCACTTCAGGCAGCCCATTCTCAACTCGAGCTGGCCTCGGGCAGCAGTATAGAAGCTCGAGCAGGTTCGGGCAAGCTCAGGAAGATCCGGACAGATATCGGTCAAGCTGAACAGGGCTTGGGCATCTACAGGACGATCTCGAGTAGACAGATCTGTGGCTCAGGCAGGAGGAAGAAGTTCCGGGCAGCTTCTAATAGAGCTCGGGCAATAGGAAGATGATCCAAGCAGCTCTGTTGTGTTCTAGGGAAACTCTAATACAAATCTGGGCAGTTCGGGCATGCCTGGGTAGAAGACATAAAAATTCAGGCAGCTGAGATAAAGGTTCAGGCAACAAAAAAGACTTCCAGGCAGCAGAAAGGAAATCTGGGCAGTTATCCCTAAATCTGCATTTTTGGTGAAATTTGTCTCTGAGACATTTTTGGTCAAAATTGTCTAGGGTTTGACAATTTGTTTAGCCTGTTAGGGTTTGGCAAATTATTGAACATTCATCTCAGAATTCTGAGATTACAAACTAAGTCATCTCATTTGAGGGATGAATTACTAATGCTATTGGGGTTTTTGTCCTTTACAGGTTTCCCCGTGAAAACATCTTGTGTTCATGTGTGTTGATGTTTTGATTTATCTACTGCACTTGTATTATTGTTATCTTACAGTGTGCAAAAATTAAAGAATACATGCTAATGCTAAAATTCAACATGGTGTCAAAGCTATGCATGTGAAGACCCAGTAAGAGAGCAAATTAATGTTGTCGTCCTAGACCTTGGGACATTTTGCAGACTTAGATAACTGGCTTCTATAGCAGAGATGGCTACCAACACTTTCTGATCGGAAGAAAAGCTTGAAGGTTCAGCAAATTACAACTCTTGGAAAGTTAGGCTCATAGCCATCCTGGAGGAAAATGACCTTGATGACTTGGTTTTCAACACCATAGAAGAACCAACATCTAATGTTGGCAGATGTGCTTTCAAGAAGAAGCAAGCAAAGGATAGAAGGATCATTTATGACTCAGTCAAAGAATCCTTGATGCCCACCATCACGCCATTGAAGACTGCCAAAGAATGCTTTGACACCTTGATAAATTTCTATGAGAAGAGGCACCTAGCCAGAAGAGAGTTTTGAAGAAAAGGCTTCAAACACTGAAGATGAACAAGGATGAAGGAGTTGGACCCTTCTTTACGAAGATTGCACAAGTAAGAGACCAGCTTAATGCTATTGGTATTACTATGGATGATGATGACCTTGTACAGACTGTATTCGATGGTCTCCCAAACCCTTGGGAAACATTTATGGCAGCTGTAAGTGGACGTGAAAATCAGCCAAACTTTGATAGACTTTGGCATGATTGCTTGGAAGAAGGAAGAGTTCAAAACAAGACAACTGGCACTAAGGAAGGAAGCCTTGCGCTTACAACTCAGACAAGGAAGTTCAAGAAGCCCTCCCCTCAAAAAGTGAAAGGAAAGAAACCACAAGGTAAACACATTGACATTTCAAAATTGGAATGCTATTATTTTCATAAGATTGGGCATTTTGCCAAGGATTGCAGGAAGCCCAAGAGGAAGTTCAAAAGGAGGTTCCAAGCTTCTGCTGCAGAAATGAAGAATACCAAGGCTACCAAAGAAGATGAACCTAGAAGGCAATATTACCTGATCTCTGCCAGTGTTGAAAAACTCTCCGAAAAATCGCTGACTTTTTAAAAAGTCGCAATTTTTCCCTAACTTTTTCCCAAAAATCGCGACTTTTTTTTCCAAAAAGTCGCAAAGGCTAAAATGGCAAGTCCCAACTTTTCCCAAAAAGTCCCGACTTTTCCCAAAAAGTCTCCATTTTTGCTAAAATGGCTAAAATGACTAATTTTCCAAAAATTTGTCATTTTAGCCATTTTGTTGTATACTTTACCTTTCCTCTACCGTATACATATTTCAAAACTTTGTTGTATTTGAAGATCAAACCATGCAAAGATAATCTATACAAAATATGTATCTGTTTATCAAAGATCACAATGGTAATTGAATTACTTTTTTCACTATTAGGGAAATTTTTGTGCAAACATATTTTGAGTGATCATCATAGCACATTGTAGGAAAAAGAGAGCAATGTTTCAAGTGGTAGATGCGTTAGGGCTCAATGTGAGGCTCATGAAATTCAATTTGGGAGGAGTGAAAAATACATCTATGATTTATCACCAATACAAAAAAAGAAATACATTTAATGGTTGACAACCAAATCAATAAAATATACCTTTCAAAAATTAGGTTTAAGTCATAAGATGGAGGGACAAACAAAAAGCATTTATGAAAACCTTATATAAACCTAATCATTGGAGTGGGGAAAAATATGAAGTATGAATGGAAATCTCGGGAAGAGAGCATTGATATTAGATAGCTAAATGCTAGTTTTCCTCAGATACATTTATATATGTGATGTCATGTTGTATTGGTTATCCACTTTTGAGTCCTTGATTGGACAACTATGATGTTTCATGATACAGTATCGACTTTGATGTATCATTTTACATTTGGCATGACTACATGATGATGATATATATCAATGCTTTCTCTAGATTTATCTCTAGATCCATCACTGATAATGCTAACTCTTAGTTAGTAGATAGTGGTGCCTCCAGACATATGACAGGTCATTGTGAAGCACTCACCAGCTACAGAAAGAAGAAGTTCATTACTCAAATGGAACTTGGAGATGACTCCACTTACAAGATTGAAGGAGTTGGCTCAACCTCACTTCAACTTGATTCAGGTACAGTTTTTCATGTTGATGATCTTTTATATGTTCCTGGTTTGAAGAAAAACCTCCTCTCCATTGCTAGCTTAGAGGACAAGGGCTACAGAGTCCTCTTCATGGACAAGAAGGTCCTATTATGGGCAAAGAATGAGAAGCTAAGCTCAGCTGTACCGATTGGGGTTCGAGAGGGAGGTCTTTATAAAGCTTCCGAAAACTCTACACCATGTGAGTTGTGGCATCAAAGGTTTGGACACCTCCACTATACAGCTCTTGCAAGCCTCCAAAAGATGGTTACAGGTATGCCAGAGGTTTCTCCTAAACATGATGGTATTTGCAAGGGTTGTGCTCTAGGTAAGAACACTAAGAAATCCTTCTCCAAAAGCAAGAATAGATTAAAGGAATATTGGATTTGATTCACTCTGACATTTGTGGGCCCATGTCTTCACCTTCCTTGAGTGGGTGCTTGTACTATGTTTTATTCATAGATGATCATTCTCAGAAGTCCTGGATTTACTTTCTCAAAGCCAAAAGTGAAACTTTTGACAAGTTTAAAGAGTTCAAAGCTTTGATCGAAAATCAAACAGGTAGGCACATCCGTATCCTAAGGTCAGATAACGGAGGTGAGTATGAGTCTAATGCGTTTGATGATTTTTGTCAAGAAGCAGGAATCGAGAAAGAGGTGACAGTACCTTACAACCCTCAACAGAATGGGGTTGCAGAAAGGAAGAACAGAACAATCTGTGAAGCTGCTAAATCCATGCTGACTGACCTTGATCTTCCTTTATCTTTGTGGGATGAAGTTGCATGTACTGTTATGTACATCCAAAATAGAAGCCCTCATGCCATCTTGGGGGAAAAGACTCGAAAAGAAGTCTTCACCAACAAGAAACCTGCAGTCGACCACATGAGGATTTTTGGCACTCCGGTATACATTCATGTACCAAAAGAAAAGAGAGCTAAGCTAGAGCCTTCCAGAAAGAAAGGCATATTCGTTGGTTATAGCGAAAGCTCAAAAGCCTACCGCATCTATGTCCCTAGACAAAGGTACATTGAAGTCAGTAGAGACGTGATATTACATGAGGCGGATGTGTTTCGTCAAACACAAGAGCTTTCAAAGGAAGATGAAGAACCTCCTTCTGAGATCCCAAATTCAGAAGTTCAAAGGGAGGAAGAAGAATTTGAGACTCAAATTCTAGATGTACCTGAGGAACCTGAAAGTCCACCAGAAGAACTGCTTGAAGTCCCTCCTTCCAAAATGAGACCTGTCTAGTACCGAGAAACCGAACAAGAAGCTAAGAAGCATAAGCTCCTCCCGAGACTTTCAGAAAAAGCATAAGGCCACAGAAGTACTCAGGCCTTATGAGCCAACTCATCAATGTTGAACCTTCCACATACAAAGAAGCAACAAGTCAACAAGTATGGATTGATGCCATGATTGAAGAGTATAGTTCAATCATGAAAATTGATGTGGGAAGTTGTTCCCAGACTGACAAGAAAGTCAGTGGTAACATCAAGATGGCTCTACAAAATCAAGCATGCTACTGATGGTAGCATTGAGAAGTACAAGGCCAGATTGTAGCTCGTGGCTTTATCCAAAAAGAGGGCATAGACTATGATGAGACTTTCGCTCCTGTCGCCAAGTATACTACTATCAGAACCATCATATTGCTTGCTACAATGTTCGGATGGAAGTTACATCAAATGGATGTAAAAACAGCCTTCCTCAATGGCAAGATTGATGAGGAAGTCTACATTGAACAACCTAAAGGCTTTGTGACTCATGGGGATAAGTCCTATGTGTGTAAACTAAAGAAAGCCTTCTATGGGCTCAAACAGGCTCTGAGAATCTGGTATGCGAGGATGGATGGATACCTTCACAGCGTGGGGTTTTCCAAAAGTATTGTTGACTCCAATCTGTACTTTAAGGTTGTTTATAATCATAGTCCTATATGTGGATGGCTTGTTCCTTACAAGAGAGGAACAGTTGATAGCATAATGTAAGAGGGAGCTCACCTCTGAATTTGAAATGAAGGATCTTGGTTTGATGCATTATTTTCTTGGCCTAGAGGTCTGGAAAAAGTCAGGCGAGATCTTCCTAACACAAGGGAAGTATGCAGTGGACATCTTGTAAAGATTTGGGATGCAGGACTGCAAGTCCATGAACGTACCCATGACAACCAACTTGAAGAAGTTGCGAAACTCAGCTACCAGTTCACAAGATGTGGACTCCAACCTGTATTGACAACTCATTGGATCTCTGATGTATCTCATAAACACGAGACCAGATATTTGTTACACGGTGAATGCTCTGAGTCAGTTCATGTCCGATCCGAAGCACATACACTGGGTAGCTGCCAAACATGTACTCAAATATGTGTGAGGTACCATCACTTATGGGCTTAGGTATACTTCCAGTAATGGAGTAATGTTAGCTACATATGCTGACTCAGATTGGGCTGGCGGTGTAGTAGACCTGAAAAGTACTTCAGGTTATTGCTTCAGTATGGGATCTGTAATGATCTCTTGGTCCAGCAGGAAACAGGGTTCCATAGCGCAGAGTACAACTGACGTTGAGTATATTGCTGCAAGTGATTTCTGCAAGGAAGCAGTTTCGCTTAGGAAACTAGTATCTGATCTGTTCAGTGGAAAGCTTGACTCAACGATTATTAATTGTGATAATCAAAGTTGCATTAAGCTTTCAGAAAATCCAGTGTTCACGATAGATTGAAACACATTGAAATGAAGTATCATGTCATCAGAGACCTAGTACAGAGAGGCACTCTGAAGTTGTAGTACATCTGTACAGACGAACAAATTGCAGATATCCTAACCAAGCCTCTGACAACAACGAAGTTTGTGTACTTTCGTGACAAGCTTGGCATGGCAGAGAATACCTCTCTCGTTGAGAGGGAGTGTTGATTTCTCCCTAAGCAACATCGAGAGCCATTCTCTTGGAGAATGGAGACATCTGGTCAAGTCATCAGGATGTGGAATCATTCCAGCACTGGGGGAACTCAGCCTTGAGCTGAGTAGCCATTCTTTGAATGGAGACATCTAGTCAAGTCACCAGGATGTGGAACCAGTCCATCACTGGGGGAACTCAGCCTTGAGCTGAGTAGCCATTCTTTGAATGAGACATCTGGTTAGTTACCAGGATGTGGAACCAGTCCAACATTGGGGGAACTCAGCCTAGAGCTGAGTGGCCATTCTTTGAATGGAGGCACCTCATCAGTTACCAAGAAGATGAACCAATCTAGGACTGGGGGACTCATCCTAGGGCTGAGGGCCATTCTCCGTGAGAATGGAGGCGCTGGGTTAGTTACCAAGTATTTGACATTGAGTCAAATGATGCAGCCTAGGGTTGAGGCACCTGGTCAGTTACCAGGACATCACTATAAGTCCTAGACCAGGTTTAGGTATGTGAGGCACTCCTACCCTCGATCTGTGGGCTTTGTGACCTTCTCCAAGGATTAGCTACCCTTTTTTAAGACACTTAGTACTTGATCTTGGTGGCACAAGGAGTTTGAGATAAAAGTATTAGTAATTCTCCCTATTTATGATGATGTACTTTGAGTGGGTATGAAGGACCCCTATGACCACTTGCATTGACCACAGGACACTTGAAGAAAGCTAAAAAGTAAAAGTAAAAAATGCATAAGGATCCTTGGACCACCAAGAAGTCAAAGTGAAAATACAAAAAGGCCTTTAGTACCACTAAAGGTAAAAGTCAAAAAGTAAAAGAATAAAATTCTATTATTTAATTCTTATGTGTAAGGTCCACATCCAAGTGACTAAAATCCTATAAAAGAAGGTCACCTTCAATTCATTTCACACACACTACTTCATCATCTAATGAGCTCCTCCACAGAAGGAATTCGCTGGTTTTCTACAATGGTTGGTGATCACCATTCTTGTTCCCTAGCATTGTGGTTTTGGCTATCTAGGGTATCACTTCTTCGTGCACAAATACCCTAAGTAGCTAGGGTATCCCTCCTTATACTCACGGCCAGCCAGGAGCAGAAGTGGGGCAAGCCTAGGGCATCTTCCAAATAGCCCTAAACTGCCCACAGAATTTATGAGCAACATTGTTTATTCACAGGTTGCATCATCTCCATCTCCGGGCAGGCAGAACAGTCACTGGTAGCATCAAACCAATCTCGGGCAGCCTATTTACCACTCCGAGCAGCCCATTCTCAGCTCGAGCAAGCTTCGGGCAGCAGTACAGAAGCTCGGGCAAGCTCGGGCTGGCTCAGGAAGATCCTGGCAGGTCTCGGTCAAGCTGAACAGGGCTCAAGCAGCTACAGGACGATCTTGGGCAGACAGATATGTGGCTCGGGAAGCAGGAAGAAGTTCTGGGCAGCCTCTAACAAAACTCGGGCAGCAGGAAGAAGATCTAGGCAGCTCTGTTGTGTTCTCAAGCAGCTCTAGAACAGATCTGGGCAATTTGGGAAAACCTAGGCAAAAGACATAAAAATTCTGGCAGCTGAGATAAAGGTTCGAGCAACAGAAAAGACTTTCGAGCATCAAAAAGGAAATCTGGGCAATTAGCCCTAAATCTGCATTTTTGGTGAAATTTGTCTGTGAGACATTTTTGGTCAAAGTTGTCTAGGGTTTGACAATTTGTTTAGCCTGTTAGGGTTTGGAAAATTATTGAAGAACATTCATCTCAGAATTTTGAGATTGCAAACTCAGTCATTTCATTTAAGGGATGAATTACTAATGCTTTTGGGGTTTTTGTCCTTTAAAGGTTTCCCCGTGAAAACATCTTGTGTTCATGTGTGTTGATGTCTTGATTTATCTACTGCACTTGTCTTATTGTTATCTTACAATCTGCAAAAATTAAAGAATACATGCTAATGCTAAAATTCAACAGGTCAAACATTGTAATTAGCCCCAATTCGTTAACACTATGTACCATCCACAAAATGTGGGGAAGTGCCCAAGGATTTCCCCATGAGGTTTTCCTTGGAAAACTGCCCAAGGAGTTAGCAATGATATTGGGCATTTGGCTAGTTCCATGCTAGCTAGTGCTCAATTTGAATCCCCTTGGGTGAGGTGTGATGTCGCCTAATACAATCCAAGGGTAACATGGAAAAACTATTTAAGCCACTAGGTGTGTCCTTGGGGGCAAGTCACGAGTCAAGTTTGTGTTACTTAACACTTGACTCTTCCGTTCAGGCCAACTCCTAATGAAGCCAAGGGGGGTGGTCCCTAATGAAAATAAGCTAAGGATGATTAAGTAAAGCAGAAATGAAATATAGGAGTTAATTAAATTGGAACAAAAGCATTATGAAAGCAAACTTTTCTAACAACATATCACATCAATACTTGAAATAAATTACTAAATCCAGTACAAGATCAGTGCCAAAAGATAAAGAGAAATTTTGCAAGTGCTCTTAGTCAATTTAGATTATTAAGGGTGAATTGCTTAAAGTGGGTTAATTTTTGGTTTGTCCCACTAAAGAGTTATCCTCAAAAGCGGGTACATAGCAACAATGCCAATTATCCAACGGGGAGAGAACGAATCTCAATGAGTATCCCCTTGACTTCACACCATGTTCAATGTATACTCTCACTTCAACAATAATACTTCAGATGGATTTCCCTATTATACTAGCCACTCAAAATTCTTTTTAAGATCGAAACCAATGATCACAAAAAGCTTGCAATGGTCACAAGTGCATAGTTGGGGACTTGAGTCCTAGTACATTACTTTAAGCAAGAAAGGAAATAAATAAAAAGCAACTAAACTAGTTTAATCTAAGAAAAGGAAACTAAACTAAGGTTAGTAAATCAAAAAATCAAAGCAGAAAGCAAAGAAAAATGCAAGCCATGAAAAGATATTGATCCCCCCAGGGGGGATGGGGACTGGGCATTGGGTAGCCCATTTATTTAATTTATGTGTGACTGATGGGTGTCCCATTGTCTAGTCGCTTGTCTAGTGAAAGTCTCGACTAAAATTTGTAGTCGGACTTGTTCAGCAATTTTTTTTGGAACCCGTTCATGATGTGTCAAGGGTGATTCTCGCTCTTTGTGCCTTAAAGGAGGTAATTTAGTCGGTTCATTTTTTGTCAGTATAAGGGTCGGGTATTCCCTTGTTCTTTTTCAAATTTTTTTGAATGTTTGTGAAACACTTCTATATTGAGCGTGTAGGGATGATCACGATTGACCAACATTCTCTTGCATGTGCTTCGTAATTTTCTCTCTGCTGGTTGAAAAGTTCAGAGTCGGAATTTTGATCGACTGACATGGACGACCCCAAGTGGATTTCTCCATACTTGTTAGGTTCAATTGAATTTTCATTGTTTTGCATAACTTGATATAATCTTCTTATGTCTACATCATGGTCGTCTAGCTTTGCTCATGGTTTCTCTTAAGATGGGTGAATAGGCACATTAACCTTTTTTCCATCTCCCTTGAGTTTTATAAATTATTCTATCTTCAAGTGAGATGGGCTTTCATCTTTCTTCCCCACGGTCAACTGACTAGCGCATGGAATGGTTTGGCTCCTTCCTTTGACTCGATTACTTCAAATTGATTTGTGTGTCGATGCCCATGATGCCTATGTTAACGTTTTTTCATAATCTAATGGGATCGATCAAATCTTTTTCGGCGAGCTTAAGATAGATGCTTGACTCCGACGGTTGTGGTCATCCGAGTCGTTCCCACTTTGATCTTGTCATTATGTTAGTTTATGAACCAAATTCAAGGACAACTTGCCGAATGCAAGATCCTTTAACTTTGAGGTCAACTAGTTGGTCGATGTCAATTTTTTCTTTTTGGTCAAGGCAACATAGACTCTTAGTGATTTTTCCATTGCTTGTGCTATTCCTTATCACATACATTACATCAATGAGTCTGGCGACAACTTATTTTTTGTAAGAGGTTGTAATAATTCATTAAGAGTTTTATTCTTAGTTCTGGATATTCTTCTTCATGTGTTAATTCTTCAATGATTTTTAAAGCATTGTTAAATATTTGTCTCTGCTTGTGCAGGTTTGGATATTTATCTTCCTTAGAATCTTTGTAATTTGAGGATTGTCGTCTCTAATCCTTGTGTCATGCCTTGTAATGATTTGCAAGTTTTTATAATTTAACATTTCATGCTTAGGGACACCAAACAAGAGATTAATATTCTTTTTATTATTGAGCTTCTTGAGCGTGATGGGGCATTCTTCTAGATTATGCTCCCCCACCCCACATTTTGTGCAAAACTTGAGGTTTGTCCTGTCTTTCCAAGGACATTCAGAGCTCAAGTGTTCTCCACTGAAATAAACATAGCAACAAGGTTTTCCTCTATCGAAAGAGCAGTTTCCTCAGTTGTTATTTCTTCCACGATGATTGTAGCCACCTCGTCAATTATATCCATTATTGTGTTGGTCGTTCAATCTCAATTCTTAACCTCTGATTATTTTTTTCAACGGTCTATGTTCGATAGTCTGCCTGGTAGTTTGCCTTGCTCTTTAGATTCTTGATACTCTCTACAGTGGTGTGTTTGTATTCGACAGATGTTACACCTAGGAGTCAATCCCAGTCAAAGCCTTATAGCCAAGTAACCAGAGTTGTTAAGAAACAAGACAAACAGTCTCCTTTTGACTTTTTTGAAATACCAGGGGCACCTCATCCTATGCCAAACGATTACACTAGGAGGTTGCCCCAATTTAATGGAAATAAGGATATATCTATTGAAAGTCATTTGGATATTCTCTGGGATTACATGGAAATTAGAGGTGCGGACGATGAAGATGTTTATATGCGAGCCTTAGGAGAATCCTTGCGAGGGGATGTTTAACTATGGTTTGATCATTTAGCACCAGAATCCATCACTGGGTATGACATGTTCACAGATCTGTTAATAGATAAGTTGGGTAGGAACACTGATAATTCTTTAGAGTGTGAATCTAACAATGATTATAATCACTATATTGGCAATTTGCTTTCTCAATTGGATCATTCCTCTCCTGAAATGTTCCAAATTATGAGCATGCCTGCAATCCATAAGAATGTTACAGAGTACTTTGAGGATAATGTTTCAAAACCTCATGTTGAAGCTAAGAGGGATATCAATCAAATCATACAAGATACTCTGGTATTATTACCTGAAGCAGTCACAAAGCAAATTTTGGATTTAATCCATGGAAGGGAACCCAACAATCACCATCAAGAAGCATCCATAGTTGAGCCTTCCATTTGTGCATCCATTAAAGAGCCTTTAGAAGAGAAACTCCATAGTCATTGCCTAATTGACAATAATTTGAGTCAGTATTCAAGCCATCTGAATTTGGATTCAGACTTTGATGAAATCAATCAAACTTCCGCTGAAGAGCAATCTTGTGGTTATATTGTGATTGAAGAGCACGCCTGTAAGAGTGATAGGGAAATTGAAACCGAACTTATTGATGTTTTTCCTTATCTAGAGTTGAAAGAAGAACAATCACATGATGATACGATTGTAAGTGAACTTGATCAAGAACATTGCAATGAGGATCTTTATCCTGATAGTATCAATAAAATTCTTCATCCGATCCTTAATGTGTGGATACTGACCTTGTTTCAAATCTTGAGATCACTCATGGAATTAATTTTAAAGCTCTTTCTTCTCATCAAATTTATAAAATAAAGTAGGTTTTCTTGAAGATTCCCCGTTGCTTGCAAAAGAAAACCACTACTTTAAAAGAAGATTCAGAGAAGCCCTAGAAATTATCAAACACCCTAATAACCTTAATAGAGATGGTGGTTTTGAAGTCAGCAAGAATTGGGTCCCCCTTATCAAATGTCAAAACAAGTCCGAATTGTCTAGGTTTTAACCTATCTTAATTTTTTAAAAACCCTAATATCTTAATTAAAAAACCCTAATATTAAAAACAAAAAACTTTAATATAAAAACTTTAATTAAAAACTTTACTTTTATAAAAACTTTATTAATATTAATTTTAATTATAAACTTTAATTAAAATTTTTTGAACCTAATATTTAAACTTTAAATAAATAATTTTTGTACTTCTTTTAAGAAACTATATTAATTTTAAAATTTTGAAGCTTTAATATAATTTTACAAAAACTTTAACCTTTTAGAAAAGCTATATTTTTAACTTTGTAAACTTATTATCAATAAATTGATTGAAAAAAAATTATGAAAATCTTTTAAAAAAAAATTATGAAAATCTTTTAAAAAAAAATTTATAAAATTTTTTTAAAATATTATTAAAAAATTAAAATTTTAATATTATTAATGATTAAAAAATTAAAAAAATTTAATATTCTACCTAAACCTAGGATTAGTCGGCCAACTTTAATTAATAATTTTGGTAACCTTACGAACAAAAGCTTATTTATTACTCCAGAGCTGCAGCTAATCCATCCAACTGACTACTTGTCCTAATGATGGTTCCCGATTCAGAATCGAAACGTCAACTAAAAATGTCTAGTACGGAATTTCCGGAAAACCCCTACTTCAAGATAATTCATTTGATGTGTATTCATGATTGTGCAATGCAAACACTAAATTTATTGATTTATTTTCTAAGTAGTACCAAGCAAGGATTGTAAAAAATGAAAATAATGGGAAAATATTAAAAAAAAAAAAAATCTTAGGGGCATGGTGGGGGGGGGGAACGTTTCGCCAGAAGTCCCCAATTCCCTGGGACGTAAGAAACGCGGGAAACGTGTCCTCGACCCTGTGGGACGCATCCTCGTGGAACACTGCTAAATACTTAATTGATGATCTGATTTATTCAAATTATTCCTGATCAAGTGACAAAGAACTATGTTCCTCATTCTTCCTTAAGTTTAGCAATTTCCTATATACAATTAGTGATTCCTTGCTATTGTGAACTAAGCCATTTTGTAGCATAGATTAACCCTTTCAGACGATTTTCAGGCATATTGTTGTGAACAAAATAATGAGTGCTAAATACAAAACCTCTATTGATAGAGGACATGCTGTTGTGGGAATCACATATTTATTATTGACTATCAGATTTGATTGCATGATGAGAACCCCCAGTATCCATACTGTAAACGTGGTACATTTTTGGTGAGCATTTAACCAGGGCTCCCAGAAAACCTGGATCAATTTAGCTACTTTCAACCTGTAGTTCAGTTTTGAGGTCTAATCATTGTGTTCAGAAGGAATTTTACTATTTATGTATTGATGTCTTGAAAATACACTTACCAACTTCTACTGTATGTATTTTATGTTTTTATGAATTCTTACTATTTCTCACATATAAAAGGCCTCCAATTTATGGATGTTTTCATATAGCAATTGATCCTGTTCATTATATCTAATCTCAAATAAATCTTTTTCGTCTCTCAGTTATAGTTATTACCTCCTATATGGATAAGCACTTTCTTTGATGTGCTTCTATATTTTGATTTTCACAATCTCTTTGTTCACTTCTAACTAACCATAGGTATCAATATAACTTCTTTCCTCCATTAGAACATTCTTTCATCATTCATAAGACCACTTTCTAGTGTGTTATAAAGTTGAAAATTCTTGAGAATCTATTGTTTATTCTTCCCTGCATTGCTGGTAAAGCTTTTTCCATTGCAAAATAAATATCTACTCAAGTAATTGAACATCCATTTAAAGTATCCAAAACTACAGTTAATCAATTGTTCTTGGTCATTGGTTAATGTGCAGCTGAATCTGGGTATCTATTTGAAAGACAACAAGACAGAGTTTTCTTTACTCGTTGATCGTCCTCTGGGGGGTTCAAGCATTTTTGATGGAGAGCTAGAGTTGATGCTTCATAGGTATGAAACAATGCTTATGCAGATTATCAATTTTAACTGGATATCTTTTGACAACTTTACTTTTATTAATATTGAATCACATTTGTTCAGGCGACTGCTCCATGATGACGGTAGGGGTGTTGGTGAAGCCCTTAACGAAACTGTGTGTATAAATGGAACAAATTCCTGTGAAGGTTTAACTGTAAGTTTGGCATTTTCATCCATAATCTCCGAAGTTCAATTCTTACTTTTTGCAGTATCAAATCAGTTGTCAGTGACTTCTTTGCTTGGACACTGCAAGAAGATTTGAGGCTTATTAGGAATGGATATGGTTAAGGGTATGGCTTGCATTGGACATGACCCTACGAGATAGCAATTAACAAATTAGAGCTTATTAGGAAAAGTATGAGAGATTGGTATGAAATTTTACTGTTATCAACTCTGGATGAAACTCAAACAATAGTTCTGGGCTCTGGCATCTATAAGTTGTTGTTGAACATTTTAGGTGTTTGCATAGTGGGTGTAGCCTGTAGGGCAGAGTAGGTGCTAGCAGGAAAGGATATAGCCCTTGGCATCATTCTGAGGGTCAGATGTGATATGTATACATCTTTGGTATGTTTCAATGCCTAAATAAAGTCACCATGTGTATCCGAGTATTCCAGAAGTGTTAGTTAGATTAGGATCAAATCATATTGTATTTGGTTATTTTAGAATGAAGTCACAAAATATAAGTGCTGCAAATATCTACAATTTCTCCCCATTTTTCCAAGTTTTTCAGCTCCAGGTTTATGCTTCCCAATATTTTCAACAAAAAAAATTATAGACCCTCGGGAATATATCCCCAAGCATTATTTGCAACATTGCAAAATATACCCCGGATGCAGGTGTCAACCAAGCCCACATGGACAGGGCGGAGGCACATGGACAGGGCGGAGGCTGATGAGGCCTCACCCACCCAAGCGTGATCTCACCCCCACAGCCGTCAATGTGCACCTTCAATTCAGAGAGAGACGTGGACGCATATTGGCATGCCGAAAGGACTAGGCTGTCCTTTCAAAGCCTTGTCGCCATTAATCGCCCCCCTGGCTGCCATAACTCACACCAGCACCACTCAATATGGGCAACGTTGGGTGTTGGGCTGCTGCACTTGAAGTCTTGAACCCTACTCCGCGCTCTGTTATCGTTCTCCTCTACTTTGGACCGTCACCCCAGTGCTCAGCTCTGGTTTATCATCACCCTGTTCCGTTCTCAGTTTATCATCACCTTGTTCCCTTCTCAGTTGCGCTCAAGCTATGCCCAGAAGACAAAGAGGTACCCCCCGCAGAGGGCGTGATCGTAGTGCTCAGGATTACCGCCATATACCTCTCTCGGCTCAAGCCAATGGCAACAACTTCAATTTGGAGATTCCAAAAGAAATGCAGCAAATTGTTAATGATTAGGAAGATGAACTGTCCGGAGCTCTCAGTGCAGCTGGAAGAACGACGGAGCGCAGACAGAATTACTGGATTTTTAAGAACCTGCTCACTCGGCTGGTCCTTAGGTTCAATCCTCTGGTTCCTCCCCCCTCAGAGCCTCCAGCTCACCCCTCCTTGGTTGCCCAAGATGTTTCACCACCTGTTCCACCACGGTCCTCTGTCGTCCCAGCCACCACCCCTGTTCCTTCACCCAGCTCCACCCCCCGTCCACAATGTCGACCCTCCACTCTCTCATCCAACCTAGTCATTACCAAGAAGAATGCTCCGCTCCCCACCAAATCGCCTCCTACAGGTACAATGGAAGAAGAAAACAGCTCCAATGACGAAGAAATGGCGACGTCCAGCAAAAATTCGGAGGCCAAGTCAAGCGAGCCTGCTCAATCGGCCTCACCAGGTTACAGTTGCCCTATCGTGGAGGAACCATTCTTCAAACCGTGAACCGATTTCGCCATAGCTACGTGTTGGTCTACATTCAAGCACCAAGGTTTATGAACAGGCTCCACCTCAGCCACATGTTGTTCAGCATGATACTATTAGGTTTTTTTGTTTACTTCACTGTTAACTTGTTGGCTCTTTGTTTGGTCCCTCCAAGAACTAAGGAGGTTTTTGTGTATGCTTATTTGGACAGCCTGTTTTCCCTCTTGGAGGGAGGGTTTTGTGGACCTATTTTCCCTCCTGGAGGGAGGGCCCAGACTTATCTTGAAACTCTATACCTGCTCAACATGAGCAGGTCTGCCTGTAAACTTATATGTACCACTATTTTCTTTTTTTAATAGATTAGATCTCAACTTACAAAAAAAACATTGCAAAATATAACTGACCATTTATATAGATGTATAATATATAAGTTAGACTTTTATTTTGTTAAGATGCCATATGCTTAGCTAGATATCATTAGTGTTTAATCCAAATTCACAACAGTAGCATATGTAGAATCACTGAAAGAAACACAATCACAATATCGACAGTATTTATCTTGGGAAACTCTCAAGGGAAAGAAAACCCAACAAAAGTTCCTCTATATAGATGTATAAGATAAAACCCCAAAACGGGTATTCTCCTCTTTGTTGGTATGTCTCTCTCTCTCTCTTATGCGCTACACAAGTGTGAGTCTGTGTGTTCAAGTGAGGAACACGACTCCTCTATTTATACTCTTTTTGTCACTTGACTTTTACCCTATCAAGTTGGCCCCACTAAACTGACTGGGCTGACTTCACCTAGGAAATCACAAAACAGTATTATATTATATTTATTAGGGTACTATTGACCCAACTTACAATGGAGGCTTTACCTCATGACTCTATGATGACCAATTACAATAATAACATCCCAACGGAGGAATAGAACATCTCCCTTGGGGTACATCAGTATAATACATTTAGAATATCCTTTGAAGTTACAATATTTCAACACTCCCCCTTAACGAGAAGGGTATTCTACTGACAACAACATCATCAACTATAAGAGTAACGAGAGAGAGCATCTTCAGCAATATCAAGGTAATACATGTATACGTCATAGGAAGTTTTCAACAATCATCAGTAACTCGAACAGTTACTCTTCAATGTCTTCAGTACTGGAACATTATCTTCTACAACACTGAGTCTTTATCTTCTGCAGCACTCGATCACTTGATCCTTTGCAGCAGCACTTCGATCTTCTCGATCCTTTGCAGCAACACTACCTGCAGTACACATGATCTCTTTGTGGGATGATCAATCCCTATCACTTTAGGACATAAATCCAAGGATGATGCAATCCTCATCAACCTACTCCGCCTTAACGAGAAGGGTCCATAGTATCGACCAGCTGGATCGTCTGCAAATGAATGCAAGACCATATCGTCTACAACTGAATGTAGATCTCATTCACAGATGAATGCATGACCTATCGTCCGCAAGGACTCATCGTAGACCATCCTCAGCCTGTTTAAGCTAGGACCACTCCAATAGAGTGTTATACTACGACATCTACATGTGCATGTAGGCATACCCTCCATGCGAGAGTATTGTCTGCAACTGCATATCTCGTCTGCACCTAAATGCAGGATTTGTCGTCCATAAGGACTCATCGTAGAGCATCCCCAAGCTAGTGTTATTCTACGGCATCTACAAATGGATGTAGGTACACTCTCCATGCGAGAATATTGTCTGCAACTGCAGATCTCGTCCGCACCTAAATGCAGGACTCATCGTAGAGAATCCTCAGTTGTAAAGCTAGGACCACTCCCAAGCGAGTGTTATTTTACGGCATCTGCAAATAAATGTAGGTACACTCTCCATGTGAGAGTATCGTTTGCAGGACCATCCTTAGCTGGTAAGAGCTAGGACCACTCTCAAGAACAGAGTGATATTATCTGCAAGACCATCCTCAAAAGAGGATACTATCGTCCACAAGTGAATGTCGGACCTTATCAGCATTTGCAGACGCACTTGGCCTCTTTTGTAATGGAGCATCACTGCCATCCCATCATCAATGACAGTCTCATCATCACTCCCCCTTTCCAGGGAGGATCCATATCATCAACCTACTCCCCCTTTGTTCGAGGAGGGTTCATATCTTCGACCTGTTCTTCCTTTACGAGGAGAGTCCATATCTTAGACTTGTTCCTCCTTTCCGAGAAGAGTCCATATATTCATCGTTCCTCCTTCCGAGGAAAGTCTATAGTATCATCATTGTTCCTCCTTGCGAGGAAAGTCTTTTCTAACTACACCAAGTTTGTCACAGAAGTATTCAAACTTTACTCGAGATAGAGGCTTGGTCAGCACATCAGTAACTTGCTCATTGGTACTCACATACTGGAGTTTTATAGCTCCCTTTTGTACCATATCCTTATATAAAAATATTGGATTTCTATGTGCTTTGATTTATCATGGAACACAGGATTCTCTGTCATCTTTATACAGCTCTGGTTATCACAAAGAATCATTGTGGTATCCAACTCCATGTCAAATAGACCTGACATCAGTTTCCGAAGCCATATCGCTTCACAACTAACGGAGCAAGCTGCTATGTACTCTGCTTCAGCCGTGCTAAGAGCAACACTAGATTGTTTCTTACTAAACCATGAGATCATGGCAGATCCCAGACAATAACATCCACCTGAGGTGTTCTCTCTATCTACGGCACTTCCTGCCCAATCTGAATTTGTATATCCATACAATATGTAGTCATGATCTCTAACATAGTATAGTCTAAATTCTATCGTACCTTTTAGGTACTTCATCACATGCTTTGTAGCTATCTGGTGAACCCGTATAAGTTTAACTAGATACTGACATAAGGTGTTCACAACAAAGCATATATTTGGCCTTGTATTCGCCAGATACATCAACGACCCAATCATTTGTCTATACTAAGTCATATCCACTAACTCTGATGATTCATCAAATAACAGCTTCATGTTGGTATCCATGGGTGTGGTCGTGGCTTTACAATCCAACATATCAAATATTTTCAAGATTTCTATTACATACTTTCCCTGGTTTAGAAAGATTCCTTCTGGGCTCTGCCACACTCCAGCCCGAGGAAATAATGCATCAATCCAAGATCTTTCATCTCAAATTTTTCAGCTAGCTTCTTCTTGCAATCTGTAATATGTTTCTCATTTCCAGTAAGAAATAGATCATTCACATACAACAATAGTATGACAGGTTCATCATCCATAACCTTAACGTAAAGGTTAGGATCAACTTTACTTTTGGTAAAGCCCAAGCTTGTCAAGAAGCTATCTATTCTTCCATTCCAAGCTCTAAGAGCTTGCTTTAGTCCATTCAAAGCCTTTTTCAACTTACATACATGAGTCACTCTGTCTTCGACTTCAAATCCTTGTGTAGATCCCACTTCATCATGGAAGCAAGTGCCATGATGGTTCTAATGTAAGTGTACCTTGCTACTGGAGCGAATGTCTCTTCATAATCAATCCCCTCTTTCTGAGAGAATCCTCTAGCCACAAATCTTGCCTTGTATTTTTCAATACTTCCATCAGCTGCATGTTTTATCTTGTAGATCCACTTCGAAGATACCACTCTTGTTTTCTGGTTTGGGTACTATATCCAAAACATCATTCTTCATTATTGACTGGTATTCTTCCATCATTAATTCCACCCACTCTTTCTTCTGTGCAACTTCCTCGTAGCTGGTGAGTTTTTGATCTACAAGATCACACATCAAAGCTACATAATTGGAGAATGGCTTTGATCTCTTGCTTGTTCTTGTGGAGCCTTCTAGAGATCTGTACTTCTCTGCTTCTTGTATGATTTCTCTTACCCAAGCAGGTTTTCTCTTTCGAGATATATCAATAGTAAGGGGTTCCTGAGGTTCTAGCATATCATGATCTTCAGATGCTACTATTTCAGGAGAGGGTTCAGCGTCTATGTTTCTGGGAGGTACATCCTTCTCATGTACTTCTTCAAGCTGACACCTTCTGGATTTCTTAAGAGTTGTCTATTCATCAAATTTCACATCCCTACTAATCTATATATGATGTAATCCTGAAATGTATATCCTGAAGGATTTGGAGACTTCACAGTATCCAAGAAATATTCCCTTCTTTCCAGAAGGATCCAACTTGGTTCTCTTCTCTTTCGGAATATGTACATCATCCAAATATCTTGAGATGGCTCACTTCAAGTTTCTTTCTAGTATACATTCTTCAAGAGTCTTGAATCCAAGAGCACTGTGAGATAATCTATTATGCACATACACAGTTGTTCTTGTTGCTTCAGCCCATAGATGCATGGGAAGGTCTTGGTCATGAATCATTGTTTTCATTGCTTCCATAATGGTTCTGTTATCACCCACCTTGTAGTTGCCTGCGTGAGGTGGATCCAGAATGGATGGTAGAGGGGCAAGCAACTAAGGGGTGGAACCACGACTGCCTAGACTCCCAAATGGATGGTTGTCACGTCAATCAAGGCAGCCTTCACTTTAGGTTATCCAAGTCCAAGACAACAATGGGGGAGACCCAGATCTACTTCCGATAGGAGAGATCGGACCTAGACACCAGAAGAAGATCAAATGGGGCTTCAGGGTACTTAAGGTGCAAGGTGAATGGAAACCCTAGCTCTAGGGTTTAGGTACTAGCAACTTGTGGAGGTGACCACTGTCTTGGGAAACGTAACTGTGACAGGGTAAATAAGGACAAAGTTGGGACTATCCAGTACCTAGAAATCAGACTCAATGAAAGGTATCTGAGCTATCAGTAAATGTTGGTAAAGGGCAAAGGCTAAGAGCCTAAGGGCAGCGCTAGCTAGGAGATCAGTGCTTTGTGTACATTGCACAATGGAGTCAGCAGTACATCAATATTTCAGACAACCCACCTAGGAAACACCTTAATCTACGAACCCAGAAAGTAGTTGGTCCGGAAAAGCTAAGGTACAGGAAACCTAGCTCAATTGATGGCTAGCGCTAGGGCTTAGGAAGACAGATCTGCAACTCTAGGGTTACCTGGAGGCTAGTGGCTCAACGTTGAAGGAGAGGATAGGTCAGGGTGACCTGATCTACAAGCCCAAAACAGAAAATCAATAGAAAAATCAGATCTAGAAAAGTCAGAATCTGATGAGGGGGGCTAGGAGGCTGAAAACCAATTTTTCAGATCTAGGGAAAACCTGAGAGAACTAGCTCAGCGTTGGGGGTGTTCTGGAATGCTCGGGACCCGATCTATCTTCCTATCTTGTCAGATTTCAGAAAAACTCACTTCCGAAAAAGTCTAATTTTCAGTGAGGGCGCTAGGGCAGTTTCAGTCAATTTTTCAGATCTAGGTCAAATGGTCAAGCAATTGGACAACGTTGGGGTTGATTTAGGCTATGTGGGACCCGACCTATCCGTCTGTGAAGTCGGAATTCAGAAAAACTCAAAACCCTAGCAGGTCAATTTTTCAGTGGGGGGCTATGCAGTTTTCTGCTTAAAAATCAGATCTAGGTCAAACTGTGAGGAATTTGACCAGCATTTCAGTTGATTTGATGAAGGGGAGGCCCAATCTATGAAACCCATAAATGGTTTGGCAAAAGATCGGACGGTTCCCTGATTTATTGATTTTTAGGTTTTTTAGTGTTTTAGGAGTTTTCAAAAAAAAAAAATTTCAGCAAAGTACAATGGAATAAGATCAGAAAAAAGAAGAAACTTACCTGTTGGATCTTACTTGGAAAAGCTTGTAGAGGTCTGTAATAGTGACGATCTTTGCTATCCCAATCAATTCTGGAAGATCCCCGTGATTTCTATGGCATACACAAGCTCCAAGCCACCAAAGCGCCCCTTACCCTGCATGAGCAAACGTTAACCATATCAGATTTGCACATACAAAATAAAGAAACTGAATGCTACAAGACAGTAAAATGAAGTAATCATAGATCACAATGAAACTAATGAAAACCCCCTGATCCAAGACGAAGAGAACCGAGCGAGTTGAGGTCCCCCTACAAAAACGCCCTCCTGTAGACAAAGCAATGATAGCCACAAAAATATAGATCCCACGAGAATTTCCACAATGCTAGGAAGCTGAAGACTAGCTAATTACCATTTGAGCACATCAGATGCAAAGCAGATCCAGAAAAATTTCCACAAAAAAAGTATTTTTATTATTCAGATCCCAGAGCCAAAGACCCTTTACAAATGAGAAGCTCTCTCCTTTAAATAGAAATGAGAGAACCTCAATCATAACCAAATCCTAACCACTTTCAAAACGAGTGGCTAAGATTAAAAGATGAAATGTTCTAATCAATGGTTGAGATGAGCTCAACATACAACACATGGATCAATATAACCATAATTTACCACCGAAATAAAGGTAACCCACTCAACAAGAAATAAATGAAAGCACATGGTGGGTCCAAGGAGTGTTTGACTAACCCCCTTTGGGTGTCCCCATGGCACAATAAATAATATAACAATTTAATTCTTTGACTTTTGTGCCTCCTTGAGGAAATCGTGAGCCTCCAAAAAAGAGCTCCAGAAAATAATAAAAAATGCCCAAAAATAGGTGTGGGCCCAATCAGGAGCTGCAACTGCGGGAGGAGGTGTGGAGGACATCACTCTCATCATCATGACTCATCCCATGTCATTTCCTTGCCTCAGTAGCCCAAATCGATTTCTTCAATAGCCATTTAATTATTTTTTAATCTACGTCGGGAAACGTGATCCTGCCAAAACAGCCTCCTAGGGTGCTTGCGGTGTCAAACTGAGCCCAACAAGCTCTCTGGGATGGGGGTACTATGGTACAAACAAGTGGTTACACCCCTATGTTCCATACAACCCCCTAGGAGATCCAACTAAAACATCTCCCTGCTCAGACATATCAACCTGTGAAGAAAAACTGCATCAGAAAGGTAGAATGAGCCTGATCATATCTGCAATTGCCCGGAACTAGCAATAAACTGTCTCATTAGACTCAGAGAGTCCAAATCCATCTAAGGTGTATACTCATACCCCTTATAGGTCTCTATCTGATCATCAATCATATCCAATAAACAATATAACCATCTGTAAATGATCAGAGACCAATAATAACTCAAACTGTCATCCATCTGCTGCAAGTGTAATGGGCTAAGACATTCTCTTAAACTCATTTAAGTAACAATCACAACAAGTAGCATTCATTTCACTGGCGGTACATCAACCAATACATATATAAGGCTTTATTTATTATTACTCAAACTTAGACTTTCAAGACTATACTCACTTCATAACTGTAGCCAATTTGCTAGTGAAGGGTGAAGGGTGAAGGGTGAAAATGATAAGGCTAAGGCAAATGATGACTTCCTACTCAACATCATGACACTTTGGATAAGGAAAGGGAATACTCACTATAACCAATGTCGGACAAACAACAACACAAGGAATGGCAGTGCCTCACAAATGGGTGAGTTGTTTAGAGAGTGCTTATTCAACTTAGGCATCATGTCTACATCAAGCTTGATCCAAGTTCATTAGGATCATCATTTTATTCAATGGCCTTTTTGTCCTATATGACCCTTTTGGGACTTCACCAGTGCTTAAAAGCACAGCTAATCGCAGCTTTCATCCAGAACATATTTTATAAGGTCAGCATTTTTTTATCATTGCTTTTTGGACCTTTTCTTATACTCTTCAAGGAGTATTTTAGCACTTCATTGCTCTTGCCCTCTTTACATATGTTAAGAAACACAGTTTTATAATTGTCATTTTTCATGGGCGCATATTCAATAGTTTCAACATGGGTACTACATGAGCTTACAATTTTAGCCAACAACATCTCAAGTGACTAGGGGGGATTCTGCACAGTGCCAAACATCGGCACAACCGACCAGAATGATTTAGGCATACTATCCAACTTACCAAAGGCAAGTTTTGTCACCAACTCAGAGCCGAGACACAATATAAACAGGGAAGCTTGTCCAAGGAAAGTTCTAGCGAGGAAAAAGATCCTCCATGCCATAAGTCAAGAAACCAGTCAGGTTGAAAACTAAAATGGAAGGAAATGGATGGGTGAAGACAGTGGATGATGGAACCAACACTAGCAAGCCAAAACAATGGTGGGAATGACTACCTCTATTCTCCCTAAGGAGGGTAAAACCAATGAGTATAGATCAAGAACTTCCAAGTCTAAGAAAGGACATCAATACATAGTACAAGATAGAACCAAGTCCATATAATTATGACTGCCAGATCATGATACCACAAGTTAATACATATCACAAGAATCAATATAAGAGCAATAATAATCATAACACAATATAAAATGCCGAGTCATAAAAATCCATCTGAGACACCATCTGTCCAATGAGAAAGAACTAATATAACACTGGGCATCCATGACTGCTTTGAAATAACATAAATGGCTACATCGGTCCTCAAATCTGAGTGTCCTGAGACTCAGTCCTGACATGGGAGAGTACAATAGTCCACTAATACAAAAATGATCCATATAAACTGCTCATCTCAGCATCTCATATGTAAGAGATCTGGCTGAAAAATGTACTGTGTTTGAAAAATAGAATATGGTAGCCTGGCTACTATATATGTGATAACAAGTTCTATTCTTTCTTTCCACGGCACCATTCTGTTGGGGGGATTGTAGGGAGTGGTTAGTTCCCTCTTGATTCCATCTTCTTTGCAGAATGCTTCAAATTCTTTTGAAGTATATTCTCCACCATTATCTGATCTCAGTGTCTTGATTCTTCTTTCTGAATGGTTCTCTATCAAGGCTTTGAATTCCTTGAATTTCCCGAACACTTCACTTTTGGTCTTCAAGAAGTATATCCATGTCTTTCTTAAATAGTAATTAATAAATGTGACATAATATTCATATCCACTTGAAGATGTGGAGGGCATAGGACCACATACATCAGAATAAATTAATTCCTACGTACCTTTAGTCTTTGTTTCACTTTGCGGAAATGGATTCTTGATGTTCTTTCCTCTTGCACATCCTTTGCAATTTCCTTCATGATCAATCTTCAGATCTGGTAAACCTGTTACCACCTTGCTCACATAGGGTAGTGCTTTGTAGTTGATGTGAGCAAGCCTTCTATGCCATAGTTCACTTGAGCTAGTGGTCTCATGGACAAGGTTTGTTTCTGGATGTCCCTTAAGTTTGTACAATCCTCCTTCTTCTTCACCAATGACCACAGCATCTTCAAGTATCTTTCCTTTGGTCCACATGAGTACTTGTCCATCTATAAAAGAAACTCTATATCCTTTCTTATCTAGTGCTAAGATGGAAAGTAGGTTCTTTTTCAAACCTGGTACATAAAGTACTTCCTTATCTTCATGGTTCCAGAATCAAGCTTGTAGCTTGATTCACCAATGCCTTTAATGGGATATTGATAGTCATCTCCTAATGATACTTTTTGAGGAGAGTTCTTTTCTTCAAGGCTTGACAGAGTTTGCTTCTTCCCTGTCATGTGCTTTGAAGCACCACTATCAATAAGCCATGTATCTTGTCCAGGTGTTACAGACCTAGAGAGTGCAGAGAATAGTACATCTTCTTCTTTTGCTTGTCTCTTTCGAGGTCTTTCTTCTTCTTCATCATCCTCATCTTCAGCTAGATGGGCATGATATCTTTTGTTGTTGTTCTTCTTCAATGGACACTCTCTGGCAAAGTGTCCTATCTTATGACAGTTGTAACATTAATATTTGGAGTAGTCTTTCTTCTGATTGTTTTCTCTTTTCCTATGAAACTTCTTTGGAGGTCTATACTCTTTGTGACTATCCTTCTTGGAGTTTGATTGTCTTCTTCTTTTGGTATGGTTGGCTAGAGCTTGATCATCTTCTTTAAGTAGAGCTTTTCTGTTAGCTACTCTAGCTTCTTGGATGCAATCTTCCCATACAACGTCAAAATTCATACTTTCTTTTCTGGCACACAGAGTCTGTATGAATGAATCCCAAGGTCTAGTGAGACCATTGAGAGCAGTCATAACTAGTTACAAATGATAGGAGGGTGCCTTATTTACAAGGAAAAAAAGGCGAACTTAACCCTCCTCTAGGCCAACGTACTTAATTTGTCTTTAAAATGACTTTTAATGGTTTTCTAGGGTTTATCATTTTTTGCATGGTGTGTGTTATTGTTGTAAGTATTAACATGTAATAGTCAAGCAAACTCGCAACTGCAACTTAGAGATGTGGAGAGGTTTTAGTTCCAATGTAACTAGAATCCAAGCAATCACTTCATCGGAGGTTGCGAAGTAGGATGTTAACCGCCATTTAACAATACTATTGTTGGACAAGATTTGTCCTACATTGATTCCGAGTCCCAACTAAACAGTAGTGGAGCAAGGTATATTCCTTTAAGGACTTACTATCTAGCATAAGTCATAATGAGGATTGTATAATTGTAGGACTCCAAGGAATTGCCCCTTAGACTAAGATAATAATATCTTCCCTTAGAATTTACCAATTAGCTTTTCTAGATTTTTGTTGGACTAGGACAATGACTAACTTAAGCTATAGTTGTTGGTACCAGGATCTGCTCCATCAAAAATTTTAGATTCCGGCAGTGCATATGCAAAGAGAGACCCCAATTTTCACTACCAAAAAGTCCACTGGCATCTTTGTCAAAGCTTTGAGTTCCTTATGTTAACTTGGTCAATCTCCTTTCACTCTGGCTTTTAATCTGGCAAGTCTAGCAATTTATCCTTGATCATTTCACCAAGTAGAGTTTTCCCCTACGATCAAGTTTTTATCTCTTTTATGAAGACTATTATTGTCAATGACCAAGTACATTTCCCAAAATGTACGAAATAGACTCTTCATTATTTTAAAAGGTTTTAAGACTTTATTAAAAGGTCAAATGAATATTAATGTGTACACCTTTTAAATTAATTACTTTGCAAACTCCACGTATGGTTAAAAAAAGAGTTTGAAAATCAATAAAAATAAAACATTGGGTTTTATCCAGTTTCCAAGCTCAAGTTTGAAGTTTTGTCAAAGGCAAGTCACATGTGCATGTGGATTCAATCCAATAACCATTGTTTTGTCCTATTTTGCAAAAGACATTTGGGTATTAATCATCGAACCTCACTTCCAAGATATCAGTCAACCATAAGTCATGTATCAAGTGTCCCAAGCCAAAGTCAATGCCAAATCCCAAGAGTCTGTCAAACTTTGTGCACTAACATCAGAAAAAGGTAAAAAGAAGAAAGTTTTTGAAGTACAAGTTATTTTATTTCTTCCTGCATGCAGGATATTACCTGCCACACAAATAGATAAAAATACACAAGTGTCAATCACCCAAGTATCAAGTGTTAAAGCTTGAATGCCGAGAAGAGCACTCAAACCAAGTGCCAAGGAGGAAGTCACGAGGAGCACGCTGTTGGCGAGACCAACACTACAGTCATCGCCAAGTGTCTTGCCAAGTTTCAATATCAGAACCAATTTCAGGAGTGACAGTCCTATGAGATTTGGAAATATAGTCAAAAGGAACATCATTGGTAATGGATCTTCATGCTCAGCATACATTAGAGAATCATTTCCAGAGTAAGAGAGACAGCTTAATGTAAGTGCAGCATCAAGTTTCTAAATACCTAGTGAATTTTGTTTTAAAAATACACCTTTAGCACTTTCAGATCTTGATCACAATGCTTTCTTGATCGAATTCAAAGGCTAAGGGAGATCTGAGCTGATGGTTTGCGGCTGTCAATAAGTTTTGAACAAGCAAAGATTGGTGATTCAAGGAGTTAAAAGTTAGTCAAAGCAGTTTCCTCTAAATTAAAGGTTTGTAACAGTTTGCTCTATTTCTTAGCATCCAGCATATCAAGTCATTATTGAAGCTTATCTGTAGCTGGCTTGACCTCAACACTTGTTAGCTATTGTTCTTTGGGTAGCTCGAGACCCAGATCAAGTCAAACAAACTTCCAAAGAAACAGGCATCAAATCTCTCCTCAGTTTTTGGCTGTCCAGACTCCAGATCATCTTTTAAGATAGAACTATTTTTGGAAAGTAGATCATCTATCCTATAGAGATGTACTACTCTATTGTAATGTAATGAGTGGTGCATATATTATAAATATGCAAAATAGAGATGGAAAGGGCGGTTCCAGCCGAGAGGCTGAAGAAATTGTGAAGGGTCGAGAACCAGCAAGCCATACCTTGGAAGGTCTAAGACATGCTCTGTAATTTCATTTGGAGTCATGTAATCTGAAATGAGGTTTTATTTGCTACAATCCTGATTTGAACTGTATGATGAATCTGGATATTTTGCAGTTTTGTCTAGAGTGAGTGTAGTCATGAAATCCTTCATAATAACGTTTTTATTATGAATGCTCATACTGTGATTTTATATCCCAGATTCTAGGTCTGGAATGTTTTTCTGGATATAGTTCTTTATGTTAATGTATGAAGGAACTGTTTGTTCCACATGTTTTCAAACAGCTTTGAACCTGAGGCATCTTTTATATCATTCTTGTTTCAGTCCAGTTATCCATGTTAGTTTCAGAGCCTGATCTTATCAGCTGTCAGATGCTTGTTCAATTTGTAATAATCTATTGACCCTTTTACACCACCTATTCCAAGCACTTCATCTAAACCAATTATTTTTCCCTGAGCATTAAGATGTGTTAGGCTTGTCTCTCCAGCAGTCAGGAGACAACTTCTATCACAAACATCTAATGTCCACATATTTATAAGTGAGTCAAGGTATAATCCAAGGGGTTAGCTCAAGCAATTGTCCCCAGTGTTGCATCTGGCTAGTTCCATGACAGCAGGTGCCCAGTTCAAATTCCCTAGGTGAGGCACACTTGTCTACACCTACAAGTTTACTAGGGATACCATCCACGAATATGGGGAAGCATTCCTTGGGTTTCCTGCAAGGTTTTTCTTCTAGAGAAAAAAATTGAGTCAAGGTATAAGTTTGCAGATTGAGTTTGTGATATGATGTTAGCCATATAATTTAATAGTGGGTCTTCTTTATTTACTCATTGATCATTCATCCTAATTTATTTTTGTTTTTATTAACTCTATTCTTTCCTGTTTTGGATAATTTTTATCACATTGATGCAAGTATTATCTATACTTCAATGTCTTACTGTACTTTCAGTTTTCCTTTCATACTATTATGGCTTAATGTTAGTTTATTGATGTCAATATCTAAAACTAGATGAAATATTTACATCTGTTCTCATATTTTATAGTTTGCCTTTTTCTATTTGGGAGCTGCAGGTTCAAGGTAAATTATATTTGAGTGTCAAGCCTGTAGAAGAAGCTCCAGAATGGAGGAGGACAAAGGGATTAAAAGCTGCACTTCCTCTCCAGATTTTATTTTCCACAGTTGAAGTAAGTTCACTCAACTAGCCCTTATAACAACCCATTTTAAAGAGGGTTAACATCTAAAAAACATTTAGCATACAATTGAAATAAATCAGATGGCGAATGCAAGAAATGCAAGGAGCATAGTCTTCAGGACAGATATACATAGCAAGTCAACCAGTTGGATGACTTGAAATATGGGTCTATTAATTCACTGAAGATTTAATGAAATTGCAACTGAGTTTATACCTTGTCAAAAACTTTTCAGTTTAGTTTGTAAGCACCATGATCTCTTTTTAGATAATCAATCCTTGGAAAAATCTTGCTGTCCCACCGATTGTGAGCTTCTCTACTTCTCCAATGACTTTAAAGTTTTAACTCAAACTCAGAACCCTAAGATTTTGTATCTCGATTCAAAATGGAGAATGCAAGATGTGCTTTAGGAAGGTTGTCCTTCAGCAAAATCTAGAGAGGTGATTGTGTAAACATGGAAGGCTCTAAACAAAACGATTATTATATAGACTATCCTTTGGAAGTTAAAACTTTAGTTGATTATCAAGCACATAGTTCCAGTTACATGTGCTTGTAAGGCTAGATTTCCCTAATCATAATTGGAACTCTTAAGAATTAATGTAAATGACAGACCTCTTAAGATGTCAAGGTTTAGACCTGCCCAAGCTGTGAGGTGAAATTTTCATGCAATGACAAAAGATGATAGCTCAGATTGGAGATAAAGAAACAGGATTAGAAGGGATTGCTAAGTGTTAAGTTTGGGTGCGCTTTTGTAAAATCAGCATGACACGAATTGTAGTGTTCTTAAATGGAAAAATACTTAGCAATATGTTTACCTTTATGCTCAACATTTTTTCGATGCCTTGGACTCTAGATCTTATAAAATGGGTAGCTATTTCAAATTGATTTCCAAACAAGACCTTTCTTTGTTGTTTTGGCAGTGAGCTTTCAAATTAATTTGATTGAAACTATCTGTGTTTTACTGTCCATTTTTATTGTTAATATATCTAACTAATATGAAATATCAGAAAAGCGACTGATCTGATATCATCTATGCCTGTTTGTTGCAACTAAAATATCAATTCCTTGTGTCCATGTTACTGGAAACACGGAAATGTTTGAAGATAACATAACTTCCCACATATCAATTTTTATATATTTAAAATGCAGAAATGTATGTATCAAAAGAGAACACACATGCACACACATAGTATCGATTGCTTGCATACAGCACATGGCTTTTCAGCAAAATTCAGAAGTACATTTTGTGCTAAACAAGGGCATGACCCTTTCTGCAGCTTTATTTGGGCTTTACATTGGCAAGCTTGAGCAGTTCCTCAAGGAGACTATGCATACAAAGGATGGTTGACTCCTTATCATGTCTCAATTCCAGCTCTGATGACAAGGATTATAAAGGCAACTTGACAGTCATTTCTGTTATCTTAGGAAACTAACAATCAATATTCACACAACAAAGATCATTACCTTCAAGCTTCAACATCATAATGACACTCACTCCAAGATTCATTTCTCCTTCGAGGGGTAGATGGTGGACTCCAGAAACCACCCCTTCCTACTATTTTTGGGTTCAATTTATATGCCCCTCCTTCAACATGCAACTAGCTGTTATCACCAACCTTGTAGCTGCCTGTGCAAGATGGATCCAGGATGGATGGTAGAGGAACAAGCAACTAAGGAGGTGGAACCCAGACTGACTAGACTCCGAAAGAGATGGTTGTCACACCAATCAAGGCAGCCTTCGCTTTATGTTGTCTGAGTCCAAGACAACAATGGGGGAGACCCAGATCTGCTCCCGATAGGAGAGATCAAACCCAGACACCAAATCAGATCAAAACAAACTTTGAGGTACGTAAGGTGTAAGGTGTTCAGAAACTCTAGATCTACAGTAAGTTTTAGTAGATGGATCAGGACTTCAGCAGTATATTGGCTAATCCAAAGCAGTAATCGGATGACCTTTGGGGGAAATGGTTAGATCTAGGGTTTTGGTACTAGCAACTAAAGAAGATGAGCTCTGCCTTGAGAAACGTAATCGAGGCAAGATGGGCAAGAAAATAGTTGGGACTATCTAGTACCTGGCTAACAGACTCAATGAAAAAGGTGAACAGGTGTGATTGTTTGAGTCATAAAGGAACAACCAATTTCAAGGGGAAGAGGTCAATTCAGGGCTAGCGCTAAGGTTGGGAGATCAGTGCCTTTCGTGCATTGGGCAATGGAGTCAGTATACACCCAGCGTTGAGGTGAACCCACCTAGGGTAGACCTTGATCTGTGGACCCAGATAAGTGTTTTGGTTCAGATGGCTCAGTTAAGGCAGGAATTCAATCAAGGAAGGCTAGCGCTAGGGTTGGATGAGATAGATCTATAGATCTAAGGCCACTAGCAGACAACCAACTCAACGTTGAAGGTGAAATGGGACCAAGAGGGGCTGATCTACACACTTGGTTCAGAGAAATTTGGAAAAAGTCAGATCCTGAAAAAGTCAAAGTTGATGATTAAGGCTGAGAGGGTGAAAAACTGATTTCTTCAGATCTAGGGTAAGCAGGATGGATCTAGCTTAGCGTTAGGGGTGTTTTGGACTGCTCAAGACCTGATCTATCAGCCTAGCTTGTCAAATTTCGGAAACAATAAACTCCGGAAAGGTCTAGGTTTTCAGTGATGGCGCTAGGGTTGTTTTCAGTCTAAAACTCAAATCTAGGTCACGCTGTCATGAATCTGGACAGCGTTGGGGGTGATTTGGACTGTGTGAGACCCGATCTATCAGTCTATGTAGTTAGAAATCAGAAAAAATCAAAACCCTAGCAGGTCAAATTTTCAATGGAGGCGCTATGCAATTTTCAGACTAAAATTCAGATCTAGATCAAACCAGCAGGAATTTGACCAGCGTTGCAGTAGATTCAATGAGGGGGAGGCCCGATCTATAAAACCCAGCAGTGGTTTGGCCAAAGATCGGACGGTTCCCAGATTTAGTACTTTTTAGGGCTTTTTCAGTATTTTAAGGATTTTTAGAAAAATGGAAGGAAAATAGGTACAATGGATTGAGATCTGCTAAGAGAAGAGAATGACCTGTTAGATCGTACCTGGAAATGCTTGTAGAAGCCTTAGCAACGATGATCCTTGCTATCCCGATCAATTCTGGAAGATCCACGTGATTTCTATGACGGATGTAAGCCCCAAGCCACCAATGCACCCCCTACCCTACATGAGCAAACGTCAACAATATCAGATTTGCTAAGACAAGATAAAGAAACCAAATGCTATAGGAAAGTAAAAAGAAGTAATCATAGATCACAATGACACTAATGAAAACCCCCTGATCCAAGACGAAGATAACTAAACGAGTTAAGGTCCCCCTGCAAAAATGCTCCATCCAAAACGCCCTCCTGTAGACAAGACAATGATAGCAGAAAAAATATAAATCTCACATGAATTTCCACAATGCTAGGAAGTAGAAGACTATCCAATCACCATTTGAGAACATCAAATGCAAAGCAAATCCAGAAAATATCCACGGAAAAATCTTTCTATTATTCAGATCCAAGAGCCAAAGAGCCCTTACAAATGAGAAGCTCTCTCCTTTAAATAGAAATGAGAGAACCACAATCATAACCGAATCCTAACCACTTTCAAAACGAGTGGCTAAGATTAAAAGATAAAATATTCTAATCAATGGTTGAGATGAGCTCAACATACAATACATGGATCAATATAGCCATAAAGTACCAAAGTGGACTAAATCACACATAAAGAGGGTACCCCACTCAACAAGAAATAAATGAAACACATTGTGGGTCCATGGAGTGTTAACTAACTCCCTATGGGTGCCCCATGGCACAATAAAATAATATTTTAATTCTTTGACTTTGTGCCTCCTTAAGGAAATCGTGAGCCTCCCAAAAACTCTAGAAAATAATATAAAATGCCCAAAAAATAGGTGTGGGCCCAATCAGATGCTGCAACTACTGGAGAAGGTGCGGAGGACATCACTCTCATCATCATGACTCATGCCATGTCATTTCCTTGCCTTAGTAGCCCAAATCGATTTCTTCAATAGCCATTTAATCATTTTTTAATCTACCTTGGGAAACGTGGTCCTGCCAAAGCAGCCTCCTAGGTTGCCTGCGTTGTCAAACTGAGCCCACCATGATCTCTGGGATGGGGGTACTATGGTACAAACAAGTGGCTACACCCCCTATGTCCATACAACGCCCTAGGAGATCCAAATAAAACATCTCCCTGCTCAGACACATCATCCTATGAAGCAAAACTGCATCAGAAAGGTAAAATGAGCCTGATCATTTCTGCAAGTGCCCGGAACTGAAAATAAACTATCTCATTAGACTCAGAGAGTCCAAATCCATCTAGGGTGTATACTCATACCCCTCTCAGGTCTCTACCTGATCATCAACCATATCCAATAGACAATATAACCATCTGTAAATGATTAGATACCAATAATATAACTCAGACTATCATCCATCTGTTGCAAGTGTTATAAGGCTAAGACATGCTCTACAACTCATTTAAGCAACAATCATAGCAAGTAGCAGTCATTTCACTAGCGGTACATCAACCAAATACATATATAGGGTTTATTTATTATTACTCAGACCAGACTTTCTGGACTATACTCACTTCATAGTTGTAGTCAATTTACTAGTGAAGGGTGAAGGCTGAAATTGACAAGGCTAGGGCAAAGGATGACTTCCTACTTAACATCATGACACTTTGGATATGGAAAGGAAAAACTCACTATAACCATATGCAAGACAAACAACACCACAAGGAATGGCAGTGCCTCACAAATGGTTGAGTTGTTCAGAAAGTGCTTATTCAACTTAGGCATCATGTCTACATCAAGTTTGATCCAGTTTCATTAGGATCCTCAATTTTATTTCCATGGCATTTTTGGCCTATATGTCCTTTTGGGGACTTCACCAGTGCTTAAAAGCACAGCTAATTGCAGCTTTCATCCATGACATATTCACATTTATAAGGTCAGCAATATTTGGATATATCATATATTTAACCATTGCCTTTTTGGACCTTTACTTATACCCTTCAAGGAGTATTTTAGCGTTTCATTGCTCTTGCCCTTTTTCACATATGTCAAGAAACACAGCTTTAGCATTTTCATTTTCCATTGGCGCATACAAACATTTCCAATATAAGTAGTACATGAGCTTTCAGTTTTAGTCAACAACATCTCAAGTGACCAGGGGGAGTTCTGCACAGTGCCAAACATCGGGACAACCGACCAAAATAATTTAGGCATACAATCCAACTCACCAAAGGCAAGTTCTGTCACCAACTCAGAGCCGAGATACAATATAAACAGGGAGGCTTGTCCAACAAAGGTTCTAGCGGGGAAAAGGTCCTCCATGCCACAAGTCAAGTAGTAAGTCGGGTTTAAAATAAAACTGGAAAGGTAATGGATGGGTGGAAACAGTGAATGATGAAGCCAACACTAGCAAGCCAAAACAATGGTGAGAATGACTACCTCTATTCTCCCAAAGGAGGGTAAAACCAATGAGTATAGATCATGAACTTCAAAGTCAGAGTAGGGACATCAATACATAATACAAATACATCCAAGTCCACATAATTATGGCCGCCAGATCATGACACTACATATTAATACATGTCACAAAGATGAGTATAAGAGCAATGATAACCATAACACAATATAATAAAAGTTGGGTCATAATCATGCATATAATCCATTTGAACCATCATCTGTCCAATGAGAAAGTACTAATATAAATCTGGGCATCAATAACTGCTCTGTAAATGACTAAATGACTACATCAGTCCTCAAATTTGAGTGTCCTGAGACTCGGTCCTGACATGGAAGAGTACAATAGTCCACGAATAAAATAATGATCCGTCAAAACTGCTCATCTCAGCATCTCATATATAAGAGATCTGGCCTAAAAATGTATTGTATCTGAAAAATAGAATATGGTAGCCCGGCTACTATATATGTGATAACATCTGGCTCCAACTGGGACAAGTGCTCTGCTGAAAAGAACGCTTGAGAACCTCAGAATCTCTGGTCCTTGCACTCTGCTTCTTGCATCCTCGATCAGTCCATCCAGCTCTGCAACCACTACCAAAAATGTCTCTGACTACCTGCAGCATGTCCAGATCTATACCAAACTCACAGACCGGTCGTCAGAACGATATGTGGATAATATATAAAATACTGAAAACAAAGATGCATGAAACTGAAAAGCAAAAAATAAATCCAATCTATAACCATAATTTCAATAAAAGTTTGATTTTTTATTTTGCAGGATAACAAAATCACACTAAGAGCTTCAAAGGTGGAAAATAAGAAAGTTAAACACAAAAGATAGAAGGAACAGGGCTTTGCAAACAAGCAGTGAATCCCCTCGACTGATTCTTGGTCTCAGAAAATTACAATGGCTTGAGGCCCATCTGTAAAACTCAGCCTCTAGCTGCTAATTTTTCTAAACCCCCCCCCCCCAACCCTCTAGCGATTCTTAGCTTTGTTAAAGATAGTGCAGTTGCGAGATCCATTCTTAGGGAGGATGGTACCCTAGTCAATTAACTAGTGTCGATTAAGTTGTCATTGATGCCAACAGTGTCTGGTCATTGATGCCAATTGTTGAGTCCTTGGTGCCCCTTGTGGAGCCCCTGAGAGTTAGTGTTTCGTTTTTGGTTGCCTGTGTCAGAGGAGCCCCTTTGACCTTATCAAAGCCCAAGCTTGAAACCCTTGGAGGCCTTGGAACAATGGAAAAAGCTGTGGTTACCCATTGACTTGGTCAAGTGCCCCTAAGTTGTATCTTGTTCCCATTTGAGTCCATTGTCGAGTTCCCTGATCCTGGTTGATCTTTGGTTACCGGTCTTTGTGCTGCTTGTACTTGTTTTGGTCTCTTGATTGGTTGTTGGATGGATGATGTGGCTCATGTGTGTAAGTCCCTTGATGTGTTGATGCTGGAGCCCATTGCTTGCATTGGATGGTCTTGAGGTTGTTGAGTTCTTGTGGGGTCCTTGAGTCCACAAGCTTACATCTTGATCCTCTTGCATGTGGAGACTTGGGTCTTGGAACCCACACTTATGGTGGTATGTTAGAACCCATTCTTATGGGGTTCTTGGTGTCCTTGGAAGTTTGGGTTTTGAACCCACACATATGGTTGTTTGATGGCCCTTGGACGCTATATGGTCATTGGCATGTTGTAGCCTTGCGATCATGCATATGAAGCCCATAAGGTGTTGCAAACTAGTGGTGAGGCCTTTGTACCCCTCTTTTGGGGTGTTGGTACTATTATTGTGATAAAGATATATAATGGAATGATTGGATATGTTTTTAATGATATGGAGACCTTGAATATGATGATGATATTCTTGAAAAAGTCTTTGTTCCCACTTGATTGGTGGTGTTGGGGTCCTTGATACCCTTGATATGATGAGTATATGGTGGAGCCCTCCTCCTTGTTGATGTGAATTTTGTGGATGTGAAGACCATCGAATCCCTCACGCCTTTGATGATGTCCATTGAAGCCTTTGACTTTGGAACTTATGCATAAGGTAACATGGTCTTTGGCAGCTTTATGTGTGGAACTTTGAAGTCCTGAACAAATTGAAGAATTTAAGGGTATTAGACCAAGAATTTGTAAATAAAACCATCATAGGGAGATAGTCCTCGAGCCATTTTTGTTGATATGTGGATCATCTTCTAACTCCTTATGGTTGAAAAGATAGGAATTTTTGAAGTTGGTGTACCCCACCTTTTTGGGTTAGCCGACCAAACAAAAGAGAATTTAATAATTTGTAATTTTGAATTGTATGTCGGCCAAGTTTGAGGTACTAACTTTCCTCCATGACCTATATAAATAGAATATCAAACATTTCATTTGTTCATCAATCAAGTCTCTCTTTGGTATTTTGCAACTCTTGGAGAAAAATGTGAAACTTTGTGGAGGAGAAATTTTGGGGCATCTTTGAGGATTGAAGAGATTCACTAAAATTGGCATATCTTTATCATACGGAATCAGAAGTACAAAATTATTAGCTCGTTGGAAAGTTTGTTGTGATGACATGATATAGAGTTTCTTTTGGTTTGTCTATTGTTTCTTCATCTTGTGATCTTCAAAAAGGTGTGGTTCATGCTTATGGGTTTCTCTTGTGATGGCACATGTCTCTCATGGATAGAGTTCATCTTTAATCTTAGTATGTGAGCCTATATATTGGTATATATCTTTGAGTTCAGTGAATATGTTATTGAGGCTATGGTGATGGTTATCTTGGAATATATCTTGATGTGATCTTGATATAGATCTTGATGATTATTTTGGATATTGTTGGCATAGATTTTGGTGTTTATCTTGACTATTGTATAGTGCAGTATTAAATGAGAAGTTGGAATGTAAGTGGAGCTGGATTGTTATTGACTGTTAATGACAACCTCTGACAGTATTGTAAGGGACTATTTGCTTGATATTTGTTTAATTTGTTGACTTGATTTGAGTGGAGTGAAAAATCATTTTGTGTCTAAGAGTTTATGAGATTGACTGAGTTTGACATAGTTGGTTAAGTCTTTTATCTTCTTGGCTGAGGTTAGTTGGTTGAGGTATATCATGTTTAACTGACAAGTATTCCTTGACTGTGATTCAGGTTGGTTGTGGTGTCATTGAGTTGAGTGTGATTGGACAAATTTTGGTTCACTGTACATGAAGTCTCTTGGTTGCTCAAATGTATCTCTTACTTGATGAACTAGGCCAAGTAAGAAGGGTTGGTTGACTGTCAGAACACTTGACCAGATTAACACAACTATATGATTGATTTGGAACAGGTACACAAGCACCTTGGTACAGGTTGGTTTAATTGAGCAGGATTGGCACAAGTTCCCTTATGTGCAAATGGTCTGACTCAGACTGCCTGAGTTGTATGAGCAGTTGGTTTGACTTAGGTGGAGTGAGTTTGTTGTGCAGTTGGTTAGACTCAAATTGACTGAGTTGGTTGATGTGAGCAACAGATTGATTGGTACAGCTTGATTGGACATGTTGATGAGCAGTGTGATACAGTGGACAGTGATCACTTGATGAGTAGTGATCAGATGATAAGCAGTGGTTAGTAGTAGCAATGGTTTGCAGTGTGGTACAGATTGTGCAGTGTAGTACAAGTGTTAATTAGCAGGTTCGCATGATCAATGCGGTCATGGTTCAATAGCTTCTATCTTCGTATCACGGTGGCAAAACGGGGCAAGGAAATGGGATTGTAACCGGAGATAGGGAGTTGGAGCTTCCTTAAGGTTGTAGCCTGTAAATTAGGGGGTTGTAGCCTCCTTCCAGTTGTAGTTGGAGAATTGAAGTCATTGTAATAAGGGGTTGTTGCCTCCTTCCAGTTGTTGCTAGAAAAGTATTATTTTAAGGCTTCCGTGGTTTTTCCCCCAAGACTTGGGTTTCCACATAAAAACCTTGTGTAATGTGTTTTTCTATTCTTCCTATGTGATGATTATATGATGATATGTGATGATGTGTTATAATTGTTGATCTAATGATAACAATGTACTTTGCATAATATTGAATAAGTTGTTGATGATTGTTAATGTTGAAAAAGTAACAAAATCTATACACATTGTTCACCCCCCCCCCCCTCTAAGTGTGCTCTGTGTGTCCAACAATTGGTATCAGAGCGGGCCTTCATAGAAAGCCTTACTAGCTTGAAGGAGATCTTTGACACACCATGGGGTTCTCAATGAATGGAGTACCATTGTTTTGTGGAACAAATTACTTCATCTGGAAAATAAGAATGCAATTTTATCTTGAGGCAGAAGGAATCGGTATGTGGCAATTAGTTCTTATTGGATATACTCCTCCAAAGAAAGTGAAAACAACAACTCAAAAGGAAGCAAAGAAGAATAATTCATTGGCTATGGAAACCATCCCTAAAGGATTAACAGATCACCAAAAGAAGAAGATAGGAAAGTGTAGCTCAGCTAAGGAACTATGGCTCAAAATAGAACATATCTACTCCACTAAAGAACAGGAAGAAGAGGTTATGAAACTTATGGTTGAAGATCTGACAGATCTCCAAAAGGATAAAATAGGAAAGTACAACTCAATTGAAGAATTGTTGTTCAAAATAAATCAACTAAACTTAGATGAAGAACAAAAAGCAGAAGAGAACCCCATCAAAAGGTCAATACAAGATCCAGGTAAGTATGAAGGTAAGTCCCCTGAACACTCTGTTTGTATTGCTTTTAAAGAGATATATTTATCAGGTATAGAAGATAAGAGCCATTTTGAATTCATAGAATGTAATACTTCAAATTGTGATGAAAATCCTTGCTCTCTGATAAGTGATAGAAATTTAGCAGATACTTTGTGGGGTCCTTGAGTCCACAAGCTTAGATCTTAATCCTCTTGCATGTGGAGACTTGGGTCTTGGAACCCACACTTATGGTGGTATGTTGGAACCCATTCTTATGGGGTCCTTTGTGTCCTTGGAAGTTTGGGTCTTGAACCCACGCATATGGTGGTTTGATGGCCCTTGGACGCTATATGGTCATTGGCATGTTGTAGCCTTGTGATCATGCATATGAAGCCCATAAGGTGTTGCAAACTAGTGGTGAGGCCTTTGTACCCCTCTTTTGGGGTGTTGGTACTGTTATTGTGATGAAGATATATATTGGAACGATTGGATTTGTTTTTAATGATATGAAGACCTTGAATATGATGATGATATTCTTGAAAAAGTCTTGTTCCCACTTGATTGGTGGTGTTGGGATCCTTGATACCCTTGATATGATGAGTATATGGCGGAGCCCTCCTCCTTGTTGATGTGAAGTCTGTGGATGTGAAGACCATCGAATCCTTCATGCCTTTGATGATGTCCATTGAAGTCCTTGACCTTGGAACTTATGCATAAGGTAACATGGTCTGTGGCAGTTTTGTGTGGAATCTTTGAAGTCCTAAACAAATTGAAGAATTTAAGGGTATTAGACCAAGAATTTGTAAATAAACCCATCATAGGGAGATAGTCCTCGTCAAGCCATTTCTGTTGATATGTGGATCATGTTCTATCTCCTTATGGTTGAAGAGATATGAATTTTTGAAGTTGGTGTACCCCACCTTTTTGGGTCAGCTGACCAAACAAAAGAGAATTTAATTATTTGTAACTTTGAATTTTATGTCGGCCAAGTTTGAGGTACTAACTTTCCTCCATGACCTATATAAATAGAATTTCAAACATTTCATTTGTTCATCAATCAAATCTCTCTTTTGTATTTTGCAACTCTTGGAGAAAAGTGCGAAACTTTGTAGAGGAGAAATTTTTGGGCATCTTTGAGGATTGAAGAGATTCACTAAAATTGGCATAACTTTATTATACGGAATCGGAAATACAAAATTATTAGCTCATTGGAAAGCTTGTTGCGAGGGCTATGTGATGACATGATATAGAATTTCTTTTGGTTTGTCTATTGTTTCCTCATCTTATGCTCTTCAAAAAGGTATGGTTCATGCTTCTGAGTTTCTCTTCTGATGGCACATGTCTCTCATGGATAGAGTTCATCTTTGATCTTTGTATGTGAACCTATATATTGGTATATATCTTTGAATTCATTGAATATGTTATGGAGGCTATGGTGATGGTTATCTTGGAATATATCTTGATGTGATATTGATTTAGATCTTGATGATTATCTTGAATATTGTTGGCATAGGTTTTGGTGTTTATCTTGACTGTTGTATAGTGTAGTATTGAATGAGAAGTTGGAATGTAAGTAATAGATCTTGTTAGTGATTTCTTTGATCAACCTAAGTGTTTTCTTTGAAAACTAGTTTGACAAGTGTTGATCATTGTGTCTTTGACCTAAGTGGAGCTGGATTGTTATTGACTGTTAATGACAACCTTTGACAGTATTGTAAGTGACTATTTGCTTGATATTTGTTTGATTTGTTGACTTGATTTGAGTGGAGTGAAAAATCATTTTGTTTCTAAGAGTTTATGAGATTGATTGAGTTTGACATAGTTGGTTAAGGCTTGTATCTTCTTGGCTGAGGTTAGTTGGTTGAGGTATATCATGTTTAACTGTCAAGTATTCCTTGACTGTGATTTAGGTTGGTTGTGGTGTCATTGAGTTGAGTGTGATTGGACAGAGTTTGGTTGACCGTACGTGAAGTCTCTTGGTTGCTCAAATGTGTCGCTTACTTGATGTTCTAGGCCAAGTAAGAAGGGTTGGTTGACTGTCAGAGCACTTGATTAGATTAACACAAGTATATGATTGATTTGGCACAGGTACACAAGCAGCTTGGTACAGGTTGGTTCAATCGAGCAGGATTGGCACAATTGTATGAGCAGTTGGTTTGACTTAGGTGGAGTGAGTTTGTTGTGCAGTTGGCTAGACTTAGATTGATTGAGTTGGTTGATGTGAGCAACAGCTTGATTGGACAGGTTGATGAACAGTGTGATACAGTGTGGAGTGATCAGTTGATGAGTAGTGATCAAATGATAAGCAGTGGTTAGTAGTGGCAGTGGTTGTGCAATGTAGTACAAGTGTTTATTAGCAGGTCTACAGGATCAGTGCAGTCATGGTTCAACAGTTTTTATCTTCATATCAGGGTGGCAAGACGGGGCAAAGAAAGGGGGTTGTAGCCAAAGAACTAGGGAGTTGGAGCTTCCTTCAAGTTGTACCCTATAAATCAGGGGGTTGTAGCCTCCTTCCAGTTGTAGCTGGAGAATTGAAGTCATTGTAATAAGAGGGTTGTTGCCTCCTTCCAGTTGTTGCTGGAAAACTATTATTATAAGGCTTTCGTGGTTTTTCCCCCGAGACTTGGGTTTCCACATAAAAATCTTGTGTGATGTGTTTTGTTATTCTTCCTATGTGATGATGATACGATGATAAGTGATGATGTGTTGTAATTGTTGATATAATGATAACAACGTACTTTGCATAATATTGAATAAGTTGTCGATGATTGTTAATGCTGAAAAACTAACAAAAGCTATACACATTGTTCACCCCCCCCCCCCTCTAAGTGTGCTCAATGTGTCCAACAATTGGTATCAGAGCGGGCCTTCATAGAAATCCTTACTAGCTTGAAAGAGATCTTTGACACACCATGGGGTTCTCAATGAATGGAGTACCATTGTTTTGTGGAACAAATTACTTCATCTGGAAAAGAAGAATGCAATTTTATCTTGAGGCAGAAGGAATCGGTATGTGGCAATCAATTCTTACTGGATATACTCTAAAGAAAGTGAAAACAACAGCTCAGAAGGAAGCAAAGAAGAATAATCCATTGGCTATGGAAACCATCCTTGAAGGATTGACAGATCACCAAAAGAAGAAGATAGGAAAGTGTAGCTTAGCTAAGGAACTATGGCTCAAAATAGAACATATCTACTCCACTAAAGAACAGGAAGAAGAGGTTATGAAACTTATGGTTGAAGATCTGACAGATATCCAAAAGGAGAAAATAGGAAAGTACAACTCAATTGAAGAATTGTCGTTCAAAATAAATCAGCTAAACTTAGATGAAGAACAAAAAGCTAAAGAGAACCCCATCAAAAGGTCAGTACAAGATCCAAGTAAGTATGAAGGTAAGTCCCCTGAACACTCTGTTTGTAATGCTTGTAAAGAGATATGTTTATCAGGTATAGAAGATAAGCGCCATTTTGAACTCAGAGAATGTAATACTTCAGATTGTGATGAAAATCCTTGCTATTTGATAAGTGATAGAAATTTAGCAGATACTATGGTTCTAGAAGAAATTCAAATAAACAATGAAATTACTAATGTTTCAGAAGAAGTGAAAATTCTTTGTGAACAGAACGAGGTATTGCAAGAGCAATTGGACAAATCTAAGAAAAAGAATCAAGAAGAATCTAAGAAGGCCACACAGACTATAATTGATCTAAAACTCCAATTCGAAGAAGTTACCAAAATTAAAGAAGCCATATCCAACTTTTTGAAAGATAAACTTGAGAAGGTAGCTATAGAAAATGAAAAGCAATCAGAACAAATTCTCAAGCTCAAAAGACAGCTAGAAGATAAGGAGAAAGAATTGAACTACAAGCTACAAGGAAAAGACAGTGAGATAAGTACCTACAAGACTAAAGAAATATTGGCAGAGAAATTAAGAAGAAAACAAGAACTTGAAATCAAATCCTTGAAGGTAGAGTTACGGAGGATGTGTCTGATAAACTTTAAATTTGAAAAGGAGCTCTCAGAACTCAGAAAGGAGAATCATGTACTAAAAGGTCAACTGCAAAAATCCCATGAGGATGATCAGAATTCAAAAGGACAGATGGAAGACACTATCATTGATCTAAACAGACAGGTAGAAGAAGTCAAGCAAATAGAAGAAGATTTGACGAAACAACTCCACGAAAAGATAGAAAATTGTCAAAAGAAAGAACCAAATATCCTCTCTTTGAAGGAAGATCTAGACAAACCAACTACTCAGTTAAAGACAAATTCAAAGATCAAGAAGAACATTGAATATAGTAAAAGATCTATGGAAAAGGAAGAAAAGACTAACAGTTATACACGTATTCTCAGAAGATCCCATGATCAGCAAGAATCAAGACAAGGTGCATCACGAAGAAGATTATTTTCTCAGAGATACCCTCTGATGTTCAATGTCTATTGTTACAAGTGCAATAACTATGGTCACAAGCCATCCATTGCAGAGTGTTGCTTGCCGATGTGCACATCATCAACAGAAATCTTTCGAAAGTTGTTTCCCAAGCGGGAAAGGTGTGGCATTGGGGGCAAGCAAAGAGTAAGGTGTTGTCATTTGATCCTGACTCCTCCGTGTTGTGTTTTAAAATGTTTTTTTTTGGTGTATGATGAGGATGGGTGTTTTTTAGGAGTTTTTAAAAGAGATTTACAATAAATGACCCAAGTAAGTACTTGCTAGATAATTAAAGATGCACAACCACTTGACAATGACAATTTCAAAGTAAAGTATCCATAGTATGATACGAAAATAAATAAACAAGTGCTCTAGATAGATAATAAGAAATATGAATAATTGATAAGACCAGCGCCAAATGGAGTGCTTGGGATGCTTGATACAAGTCTGAGGTGTGCTTGAGAACGTTTTGCAAGTGTTCTTGGTAAATTTTATTGTAAATTTTTAGGGGTGAAGTTTATTATTAAAAGGGAAGGGGATCTCCAAGATATACCTTTTGGTACTAGAGATATGTCCGGATAATATTCTAAGTGGTTTTGTACAAGAACATGTGGGTTGTCAGGAGTCTCTAAAGCGATGTTCAACACTACACCAACAAGGATGTAGCCTAACTGTGCTTTCAAGGTCTCGGTGCAGTGGTTCCCGCATCCCCGGGCAAAATTTCCATTTTCGATTATTAGCAATCAACGACGGATCTTCGTTAGTTTTCTTGGGAGAGTGTTTTATATATGGTTGAAGTGAATTAAAATGTGAAGATTGAAGAATCTACAACTGCTTCTGGGTGTCCCACAAGTGGGTAGAGCATACACAGTGTAGTAAATGTAAATTCCAATTTTAGAAGTTGTGAACAAGAACCATCGAAAAACTCTCTGACAGAGAGCACTCTAGATCTGCCTTATGACAAGATTCAAGAGATTTATGAAAACAAAAAGCTAAAGTAAATGAACTAAAAAAATAAGCAACCAACTTTTCGACAAAGAGCACTCTTGATCCACCTTTCGGTGAGATTCAAGAGATTTTATGTTCTTTTTAGCAATTTATATGAGATAAAGAAAAAACATTTTCAAAAGATGAAGCTAACCTTTCATATTCTACTCTAACAGTTTATTGTGCAGGTATAAAGCAAATAAATGGACAGATACAGGCTTCCCCCAAATGGGGGAAGAGGGGTGTGGGAGCTGTTATCCCACTTGCTTTTATTAATGATTTATTACAATACTAAAATTTTAGAGAAAGAACTACCTTTTGACCCTCAAATACTAGTCGAAATGGCTTACAAATTGCCCGGGAAAGAAGGGAAATGAAGAAGGGGGAAGTGGGTTGGATCTCGAGTGCTCCGAAAGGCTTAAAGCACAAAATTTCGGCAGTGAATCCCTCTCTTTTTTGTTCAACTTATTAAATGAAAGTAACCGGAAAGAAAAAGATTTGTAGTTTTTTTTTCAAAAGAAGCGGAAACAGCTACTCAAGCTTGAATCTCTTGGAAAACTTGGAAGTTTGAAGGTGAAACCATAAATGTTTTGATCTAGATCCAAGAAAAGGAGATGCAACTTAGCTCAACCTTTTACTCGGGATTGTGATCTGCAAACAAAAGCTATCACACTTGCAACAAACATATTAGATCTAGTACTTTTCATGATTAGAGGTTCCAATAGCGAAGTTTTACACGCACGAATTGACACTTTGTTAAAATTGGAGGAACAATGGTAAAAGGCTAAAGATAATTTCAACCAACATCAGGATATCATCAAAAACTGGTTCGACAAGAGAAAATCTGGTACAAGAAACTTTGATGTAGGAGACCTAGTTTTGAAATGGGATGATCCCCATGCAAAAAAGGGCAAACACACAAAGTTCCAACATTTATGGATTAGCCCTTACCTAGTCACTGAAAAGTTAGGCCTTGCAACTTACAAATTGCCAGATTTACAAGGAAAGGAAGAAAGTCTTCCTGTAAATGGCCTTTGTCTCAAACATTACTTTACTTAGAGTCCTAGGAACCCTTTGTACATAAATAAACTTATTGTTACTTGTTATCACCAACCTTGTAGTTGACTATGTGAGGTGGATCCAGGATGGATGGTAGAGGGGCAAGCAACTAAGGAGGTGGAACCAAGACTGCCTAGACTCCCAAATGGATGGTTGTCACGCCAATCAAGGCAGCCTTCACTTTATGTTATCCAAGTCCAAGACAACAACGGGGGAGACCCGGATCTACTCCCGACAGGAGAGATCAGACCTAGACACCAGAACAGATCAAATGTGGCTTTGAGATACATAAGGTGTAAGGTAAATGGAAACCCTAGCTCTAGGGTTTAGGTACCAGCAATTGATGGACATGACCACTGTCTTGGGAAACGTAACTGTGACAGGGTGAGCAAGGATAGAGTTGGGACTGTCTAGTACCAAGGAGACAGACTCAGTGAAAGATAGGTAACTTGAGTTATCAATGAATGTTGGCAAAGAGAATGGGAGTAAGGTCAATTTAGGGCTAGCGCTAAAGATAGGAGATCAGTGTCTTTCGTGCATTGGGCAATGGAGTTATTATCAGCACAACGTTTCAGTGAACCCACCTAGGATATACCCTGATCTATGGACCCAGAAAAGGATTTGGTCCGAAAGATTCAAGTTACAGGAAAATCAGCAGAAGGAGGGCTAGCGCTAGGGTTTGGAGAGGCAGATCTGCAAATCTAGAGCCACCAGGAGACTATCAGCGCAGCGTTGGAGGGGAAATGAGATCAGGATGGCCCGATCTACAAACCCAAGTCAGAAAATTGCAGGAAAGATCAGATCTGGAAAAGTCAAAATCTGATGAGGGGGGATAGGAGGCTGAAAGTCAGTTTTTCAGATCTAGGGAAACCTGGCAAAAACTAGCTCAGCGTTGGGGGTGTTCTAAAGTGCTCAAGCCCTGATCTATCCACCTGGCCTGTCAGATTTCAGAAAAAAGTAAACTCCGGAAAAGTCCAATTTTCAGTGAAGGCGCTAGGGCTGTTTCAGTCTAAAACTCAGATCTAGGTCAAACTGCCATGAATCTGGACAGCGTTGAGGGTGATTTGGACTGTGGGACCCGATCTATCAGTCTATGAAGTCAGAAATCAGAAAAAATCAAAACTCTAGCAGGTCAAATTTTCAGTGGGCGGTTATGCAGTTTTCAGGCTAAAAATCAGATCTAGGTCAAACCAGCAGGAATTTGACCAGCGTTGCAGTAGATTCAATGAAGGGGAGGCCCGATCTATGAAAACCAGCAGTGGTTTGGCCAAAGATCGGACGGTTCCCAGTTTTAGTACTTTTTAGGGTTTTTAGTATTTTAGGAGTTTTCAGAAAAATGGAAGGAAAAGCGGGTACAATGGATTCAAATCTATTAAAGAGAAGAGAGTTACCTGTTGGATCGTACCTAGAAATGCTTGTAGAAGTCTTAATAGTGATGATCTTTGCTATCCCGATCAATTTTGGAAGATCCAAGTGATTTCTATGACAGATGTAAGCTCCAAACCACCAATGTGCCCCCTACCCTGCATGAGCAAACGTCAACAATATCATATTTTCCAATACAAGATAAAGAAACCAAATGCTACAGGAAAGTAAAACGAAGTAATCATAGATCACAATGAAACTAATGAAAACCCCTGATCCACGACAAAGAAAACTAAACGAGTTGAGGTCCCCCTACAAAAACGCTCCAGCCAAAACGCCCTCCTGTAGACAAGACAATGATAGCAAAAAAATATAGATCTCACATGAATTTCCACAATGCTAGGAAGCAGAAGACTATCCAATCACCATTTGAGAACATCAGATGCAATGCAGATCCAGAAAATATCCACAGAAAAATCTTTCTATTATTCAGATCCAAGAGCCAAAGACCCCTTACAAATGAGAAGCTCTCTCCTTTAAATAGAAATGAGAGAACCACAATCATAACCGAATCCTAACCACTTTCAAAACGAGTGGCTAAGATTAAAAAATAAAATGTTCTAATCAATGGTTGAGATGAACTCAACATACAATACACGGATCAATATAACCATAAAGTACCAAAGTGGACTAAATCACCCATAAAGAGGGTACCCCACTCAACAAGAAATAAATGAAACACATGGTGGGTCCAAGGAATGTTTGACTTACTCCCTCTGGGTGTCCCCATTGCACAATAAAATAATATAATATTTTAATTCTTTGACTTTGTGCCTCCTTGAGGAAATCGTGAGCCTCCCAAAAGCTCTAGAAAATAATATAAAAAATGCCCAAAAATAGGTGTGGGCCCAATCAGGTGCTACAACTGCTAGAGGTGGTGTGGAGAACACCACTCTCATCATCATGACTCATCCCATGTCATTTCCTTGCCTCAGTAGCCCAAATCGATTTCTTCAATGGCCATTTAATCATTTTTTAATCTGCCTCAGGAAACGTGAACCTGCCAAAATAGCCTCCTAGGGTGCTTGCGTTGTCAAACTGAGCCCACCAAGCTCTCTAGGATGGGGGTACTATGGTACAAACAAGTGGCTGCACCCGCTATGCCCATACAACGCCCTAGGAGATCCAACTAAAACATCTCCCTGGTCAGACATATCAACCTGTGAAGAAAAACTGTATCAGAGAGGCAGAATGAGCCTAATCATATCTGCAAGTGTCTGGAACTGAAAATAAGTTGTCTCATTAGACTCAGAGAGTCCAAATCTATCTAAGGAGTATACTCATACCCCTCACAGGTCTCTATCTGATCATCAACCATACCCAATAAACAATATAACCATCTGTAAATGGTCAGACACCAATAATTACTCAAACTATCATCCATCTGCTACAAGTGTTAAACGGCTAAGACATGCTCTACAACTCATTCAAGAAACAATCACAACAAATAGCAATCATTTCACTGGCGATACATCAACAAATACATATATAAGGCTTTATTTATTATTACTCAGACTAGACTTTCAGGACTATACTCACTTCATAGTTGTAGCCAATTTGCTAGTGAAGGGTGAAGGGTGAAATTGACAAGGCTAAGGCAAAGGATGACTTCCTTCTTAACATCATGACACTTTGGATAATGGAAAGGGAATACTCACTATAACCAATGTCAGACAAACAACGACACAAGGAATGGCAGTGCCTCACAAATGGGTGAGTTGTTTAGAGAGTGTTTATTCAACTTAGGCATCATGACTACATCAAGATTGATCCAAGTTCATTAGGACCGTCAATTTTGGGACTTCACCAGTGCTTAAAAGCACAGCTAATCGCAGCTTTCATCCGGGACATATTTATTTTTATAAGGTCAGCAATATTTAAATATATCATATTTTTAACCATTGCTTTTTGGACCTTTTCTTATACTCTTAAAGGAGTATTTTAGCATTTCATTGCTCTTGCCCTCTTTACATATGTTAAGAAACACAGTTTTATCATTCTCATTTTCCATGGGCGCATATTCCATATTTCCAATACAGGTAGTACATGAGCTTTCAGTTTTAGCCAACAACATCTCAAGTGACCAGGGGGAGTTCTGCACAGTGCCAAACATTGGGACAACCGACCAGAATGATTTAGGCATACAATCCAACTCACCAAAGGCAAGTTTTGTCACCAACTCAGAGCTAAGACACAATATAAACAGGGAGGCTTGTCCAACAAAAGGTCTAGCGGGGAGAAAGATCCTCCATGCCATAAGTCAAGAAGTCAGTCGGGTTGAAAACTAAACTGGAAGGTAATGGATGGGTGGAGATAGTGAATAATGAAGCCAACACTAGCAAGCCAAAACAATGGTGGGAATGACTACCTCTATTCTCCCTAAGGAGGGTAAAACCAATGAGTAAAGATCAAGAACTTCCAAGTCTAAGTAGGGACATCAATATAAAATACAAAATACATCCAAATCCATATAATTATGACTGCCAGATCATGACACCACATGTTAATACATGTCACAAAAATGAGTATAAGAGCAATGATAACCATAACACCATATAAAAAGTTGAGTCATAATCATGCAATATAATCCATCTAAAACATCATTTGTCCAATGAGAAAGCACTGATATAAAACTAAGCACCAATAACTGCTCTGTAATGACTAAATGGTTACATCGGTTCTCAAATCTGAGTGTCCTGAGACTCAGTCCTGACATGGGAGAGTACAATAGTCCACTAATACAATAATGATCCGTCAAAACTGCTCATCTCAACATCTCATATGTAAGAGATCTAGCTGAAAAATGTACTGTGTCTGAAAAATAGAATATGGTAGCCTAGCTACTATATATGTGATAACATTACTGTTTCTTCCAGTTGTTTATTTTCCTATTTGTTACACCTTATTTCATAGCCTTAATTTGTTTGCTTTTAATAAACCAGCTCAATTTTTGGTGCTTGGAAGTATAGGGATCTGATTAAACTAAAAAAAATTGGATGTTAGGAATTGCTTATGGGAGAGAGAAAATGATAAAGTTTGATCATTATGAGATTCTTTGACTGTTGGCAGATGATGAAAAGGGAAGCTAGTCTTCCAGCTCACATTTGAACCATTATAACCATGTGAAATAACCAAGACTCGTGAGGTCTGGAGTACTATCTTGGGGTGTCATCCATTCTCACATTAATACCTGTCTCAGGAAGCATATCATGATGGACCCATGGAAAGGAAGCAGGTCTGACGGATGTATGGTATTCAAAATGATCCCATTGCTAAAATCAAAAAAGGACAAAAGGCTTAGATTGAAAAGTCAATTTTCTGAAATATTTAGTCTTCAATTAAAGAAATGATGTTGAAGAAATAAATCATCAAAACAAAGGTGCTGTCAAAACAGCAAATATCAGCAAGGTACTTCTCCGTCCGTGAGCATGATAAGCAAACAAATTTGTCACTCACACAAAAGGACATTGTGGATGGAAGAACCTGTATCAAGCTCTCAAAATGAAAGAAGCAATCAAAGAAGACTCAGAAAACTTTTTCAGACATATAGAAAGCATCAAAAGAATGCTTATAGCATGGGAATGAGGAACAAACGAATACATTTGTCTTACTTTGTTACGATCCTGTGGAATTTTATTTGATGGCAACTTAAAGACAGGGAGTAAAATGAACTTCATACTCTGGCCCCAGGAGAGTTATCAAGACACTGAACTCTTGGTTACCCTACTCCCAAAGAAATGGTATAAAATGTGATGCTTGAAAGTTGCATCCCTGAATAAATCTGTTTAAAGAAGTCTCAGGAAATACAGTTAAATAATCATTGAACATTCACAGTGCAGTACCATATGGCACTCTTTTTGTTCAAAGAAGGCTTTATCAGAGATCTATGTTCACCAGCGAGTCGCCAATTGTTGCTACCGCAACTGCTTCCCCAAAATTTGTTGCATTTGGGGCCCCTCCTTACTTCTTTATTTTTTAAAGCACTCTTGCCCTTGTCGCCCAACTCAGTTAAGTCCTCCCAGCATACTTAGTCTTCCCTAGAAACTCGAGCAAAAGGTTGTTTCCCTAACCCTGAAGTGTGATTCTGGTAAAAAGTTACTTAGGCGCGACCAAGAAACAAGCATGTAGAAAAGAACCCGCTTTAATTTAAGATTAACGGCTAAAAATTGCTCTGATCAAGATCCAACGGCCAAGAAAAGGCGGGAGCAGAAGGGCGGAGTCAGAAAAGCCAAGTTCGCTTATGGGAAAAGTTACAAACCCGATTTTCGACTTTCGCATAGATCTGACGGCTAAGGAAGAGTCCGCACAGATCAACGGTGCGGAAGGGTTTGGAAGGGCAAAAGCGAAAAGTTAAAGTTTAAACTTCGTAAAAAATTGGAAAATCCAACTTCCGATTTCCACTTTCCGGAAGGGCGAAAGCGGAAAGTCGGAAGGCGGAAGATGCAAGTTTCTCTTAGAAAAAGGTTACCAACCCGATTTCTGACTTCCGCATAGATCTGACGGCTAAGGATGAGTCCGCACAGATCAACGGTGCGGAAAGGTGGAAAAGAAAAGGGCGGAAGCAGAAAATCGGAAGGCGGAAAGTTAAGGTTTGAACTTCGCAAAAGATGAAAATTCAATTTCCGATTTCTGCATAGATCAATGACTTAGAAAGCTTCTGTATAGATCAACGACTCAGAAGGGTTCGGAAGGGCAGAAGCTGAAAGTCGAGAAGCGGAAAGGCGGAGTCAGAGAAGCCAAGGTTTTGGTCATAAAAAATTGGAATCCCAATTTCCGACTTCCGGATAGATCAGCGGCCAGAGATGACTCTGAGGTAAAATCAACAGCCAGCGAAGGGCGGAAAGGAGCTAGCAGCGCTGCATGATCTAACGGTGTAGATCAGGCCCGATCCATCTAAGAGATGATCTGAGCCGTCCATCCCCTGTTTTGTTTTTTTACGATGAACCTTTGGGGAAACTGAGAATTTTTCCTTTCAAAGCTTAATTAGATAAAATTGTTTGTGTGACAGAGCACCAGCCATTATCTTTTTAATCAATGCATATCATTAAATTGAAGATACTGTGGATTTTGTTGTTCCTAGCTCAGGTGTAGCTCTCATTATGTTTCTTTGTATATCTCAGGTACTATGGTTCATCAAGCTGGGACTGGTGGATTGCGAAAATCAGCGAAAGGTTACATCAGTGGACGGTTCAGATGAAGAGATAGTCATGATTGACGATTGTAAGGGAGTTCCCTGTATGAAGATGCAAAGATGAAGAAAACCGTTGCAGACTGTTTGGAGAGGTTCTAACTATCATTTTCAACAAGCAACCCTGAGTCCCTATTGTTAAATTTCTCAAACTAATCCACCATGCGCGTTCTAGCGTGTTTGCCCGATTTGTTTTTGTGATCATGGCGAATTTGCCAGATCGGATTTTGTTAGGATTTTTGTAACTGAATTTGGCTTTGTTTCGAGGGGAATCTCGAGAGTCCATAACACTATAAATAAGAGGTGCAGAGCATCGAGAAAGGACTTTTTCATGGTGAAAGAATTCTGGACTATTGTTGTAAAAGAGCTATCTCTTTGCTAATAAGACGGATCATTTTGCTGAAACAAGGATCCTACGCAGAGATTTAATCGGGATGTGTGGAATGCATATTGTAGAACTATTTCTTCTTGCTTTTGTACATCATGCAGTGAGATTGTTCTAACCTCCTGGAACTATTTCCTTGGTCATGAATGTCTGCTGTCTGTATAAATGTTTGTGTTGACAGGGTAATAAATGGTTTAATTATATTAGAGCTACCTCTGGTATTCTTTCTGCTGTGAATGTGATTATTGTGTTGGTACAGTTATATGTTAGAGCTTTATGAGCATTTACAGTATATTACTTTGAACTCTAAGTTTGCTCCCTTGTCGGGGATAGAATAGTTTAGTCTAGATCTAGATTAGACCTGCATTTAGCTTAGGCACCTGCATATCAATCTTTAAACAAAAATCTTATAAACGGTGAACTGGGCCGTAATCAGTAAAAGATTAAAGAACTTAATCTACGGTAACCGGAACCATGAACCAGACGGATTCCCCGCACCAAACAGTGTCTAATCTAATTGGGATCGTTCACCGGGGAGAATCCCTACTGTTTGGTACCTGGGATTCTTCCAGGCATCAACATATGGATTACAAGTTTTGAGGTGTTTGTGGTCCTCCATAAAATGGGACCAACAAACTTACAATTTGATGAAAAAAAATTTCCTTTTAAGAAAGGTAAACAGGAGAGGGGGTCTTGGATGGCCCTGTTGCCGCCTAATTCACACTTTAAGACGCAGGAAAGTCACAACCTTTCTAGGGGATGGATTAAGCTTTTGACTTTCTTCTGCATAATAACAACCTTCTTTCTCTTCACTAATGTGAAAATCAGAAAATTCTCCTATAT
>LPNX010855858.1:310799-532830 GCA_001517045.1 Pseudotsuga menziesii
ATTAATTAACTACGAAAAATTTAAACAACATAACGAAACTCCGCAGGACTTTAGACAAGTGTCTAGCATGGTCATGAATCACACTTTAAAACCTTAGCCACCTCATGGAATTGACTGGTAGAACGCCCGTCACCACTTTGGAGGATTTTGAGTGAAAACCAAACCGATTAAACTCGTTTGTTCAACAAGGTCAATTGGAAAGGGAAAAACACTTGATGAGGGGACTTCCCTAACAACCCGTTCCATGGTGTGGCATCCGTACCATATGACCCACACTAGCACGTAAAATTACATTAATTTTCCCACGCAGGGGAGCGGACATTTCGTTTTACAAAGGGGCAATAGCCCTGCAGAAGTGAAAAATCCTCAGATTTTTCTAAGGTACAAATATGTACAACTTCGTGTACATGGAGTTGCCACCTAGTCGAAATAGGTGGGCAACAGGCCCATATCTTCAAAAAATTTCCATAGCTTCCTCCTACATGGTCAACAAAAGACAAATAACAGCCCTGGAAAAGGCACTAAAAATGCCAAATGAGTCGATTAAGAGCTTTAAAAAAGATTCATAATCTTAAGTACTGAAAGATAGAATTTTAAATGAGCTACAAGTACAGATTAGGAAGCTAGATCTACTTGCAAAAATGAATCTTTTTAGAGAATCTAGATGTAGTCTTTCACAAAGCATGCATACTTAAAATAAAATAGCTTTTGATATTCTTGAAAAGGAAAATACTTAGTTTAAGCATGCAAGATAGTAACCAAAGAAGATTGAAAATACAGTGAAGGAGGGAGAGATAGAAAAGAACCCAAGCATGAAATATCTGGATCTATGGAGTCTACTGGTGGGAAGCAGAGGGACTATGTCCTCTTGAGAATGCTAAAGAAAATGGAGGAAGCAGCCAAGCTCAACCATCTCTTCAAACTAGGAAACCTATACAGCTAAACAAGACTTGCAACAAGGGCATCAGATTTGGTACTTCCTACACAAGAGGTTAGAATAGCATGCAATATAACCGAATATAACATGCCAATCCTAAATCTCTAAGCATAGGAAAATAAATAAATGAAATAAACTCAAATCATTCATCTTATGAATTGACAACAATTTTCAAAGGCTAGATAGATGACCACAAGAAGCAAAGTAAAGTTACTACACAATTACCTCATACCATGACAATGCATCCACACACAAAGAAGCTACACACCATGGACCTCCAAACTCTTTCTATTCAATAAAATAGTATTACAAATTAGCTCAAAGCTTGAGTAGAGGTTTCACACTCCAACCATCCAGAAAATGAGAGAAAGCCTTACTTAAATAGGAAAAGAGGGCACAATTCCCAAGGAGGGCGAACTGGCCTTGTGGAGAAAGAGTTGAGTGATGAGTGAGTTAACTAAAAGAGTGTTGGATTTAACTAATGGAGGTGGGTGACACCTCACAAGAGGTTGGTCATCCATCCTCTCATCACTTGCCACCTCTCCCAGAGAAATGCGCCCCTCTCTATGAGAAATGTGCCCCCCTCTTCTTGAGTTCTTCAACAAGATGCTAAGGTTGAGTTAAGTCCTTCTAACTTCACTTGAACTCCCATTTAGCCTGCCACCACTACAGAAGATTGAATGACAGACTAAAACATGTTCTCGACATGTTTCCCTGATTTTTGGGATGTCGATTCTTCCCATTTATTTGGCTTTTTATTCACTTTTTCGAGAGAAAATAAAATTAAGTGATTAAAAATCACTAATTTTACTCTCAAAGTGGGCACATAGGTAAAGTGGGTGCTCTGAGTTAGAAAATGAGCACCCCCATGGCATATTACGCTTCCTAGTACTACTATTTTAACATATTGAATTTTTACAATTAAAATATCCCATTTTACGGGAATTTTTTTATTAACGGAAAAATTTTAAAACCTAAGGGGGACTTAACACATGTCCAATGGACTCTAGGATAATGAATAGCATGGTAATATGCATCATACACTAAGCTTTAATAACCCCCTAAGGCCTAACCACCAGGACAATTACTTCGGCTTTGGAGGATTGAGTGAGAAAACTCGAAAATTATAAATCGCTAAAAAACAATATATAATTAACAAGTAAAAAAAAACACTCTAGAGTAATGCACTGATGACAAGTCTTCGTAGGCCAATCCCATTACAAAGATTCATCAGGCTTCGTCATTTTATTACAATTCCCCCAGGGGGTATGGAACATGCGTAAAAGAAAACGAGCCAAAATGGCCGGTTGGACTTATGAACTTTGAATTTTGAACAAGTACCTATTCAACCTTTGGTGGCTCAATTGCAAGTCCATTCGAGTGCAACTTGGGGGGTAACAGGGTGCATCAATAGAGAACTCTAAGGAAGGAGGCTTCAATATCCAAGTTTAAATGTTGTTAGAGAGAAGAGATTGTAGCATGCAAAACAATTTACAACCCTTTGTCCAACTAGTTGCATTAATAATTGGAGAGCTAAGTAAGGTTATCAATTACGACCTAAGTGAGAGTTTGCCATGCATTGGTTCCTATGTAGCATGGTCACAACATAGAAAATCATGGATGTGAGGGGGGATGGGCATGGAACTCAACATTAATGATATTGGATAGAAATGTTTTTTTTTTGCATGCACGGGTTTTGAAAGCATAGTGGTGAATATTCTCTCTGAGCGACTCCAACCTCTCTGCATTAGTATGCGCTCCAAACATTATAGTTGTCAAGGAGAAAAGGTGTCACTAGCATGTGAAAGAACCAAATCTTAGCCCAAATATCCTGAAATTGAAGCTGAAACATTGTCTGTTGAAGATTGTTGATGTTTCATAACCTCTACTCAATCTTGATTCTACTGTCCGTATCATGCTTAAAGATGAGATTGAGAGTACCACTCCAAGGTAAGTGTAGGATGTCACCACTTCTATCTCCTTTCCTTTAAAGTTGAGGATGGTGTCAAATGTCTCTTTCTTTGAGGTGTTTAGGCCATTATCTTTGTCTTTGCAAGATTGACCTAAAGACCATGATTATCACAAAATGAGCTCAAAGAATTGGTTGTTTTTGGAGCCCTTCAATTGTGTGGGATAGAAGGATAATGTTATGTGAAAACAGTAATGTAAATCTAATAAAGGCATCTACCTGAATTACCTAAAGATTTTGAAACGAGATAGTCTAGTTCATCAATATAAGAGCGTGTGTAAACGTGGACACCCATGTTTAACTCTATGTGTATGTTAATTCTTCTTCCCATCTTAATAATGATTGCCAATATTCCTCCCATAGAGAGTCATCGGCAAAAAGATTATGTGTTTTAAGGAGTTCACAATGTTGCATTTTGGTTATTTATTTTTCAACATTTCAGTCCAGCCAATGAGACAAAACTCAGATTTATGATCGATTGTTCCCAAGGCAACACAAAAGGTTTCTAGGCATCTCATGCTTTCAATCATCAAAATAAGCTCTAGGGAATTTAAAAGCATTGGGTTGTCATCGAAATGATTATTGAGTACCTCTTCATCCCCAAGAATTTGAATCCCCCAAATGTTGTTCTACATCCTTGTTGCTTCTGGCAGATAATCTAGAGAATCTGCAACTATAAAATATAAATATGGTGTGAAAGGGTAGCCTTTTCTAAGCCCGGTGGACTAGCTTGAGTGGTTGAGTGTTGTGAGCTGCAAGTAGGAGGTCATGGAATCAATCCTCGAGCTGGCTATCTATGTGAATTTTGATGGCCTTACTTGATGTTCCCGCCAGGTTAGATTGTCAAAACTGTAACCAAACGGTTTACACCAAGTACCATCCTTAAAATGAGGGGTAGTGCTTGGAGGCTAAGTAGAATGGGTACCCGTACCCGGTGGTAGGGTATGCATACCCGTACCCACGTACTAGATACCTCGTACCCATATACCCTATTGCACCCTGTCATACTAGAAACTTGGCTGAAGTACTCGAGACGTTTCTCATAGATTTAGGGGACGTTGATTGCAAAAGGGACAAAGTACCCCTGTTTTGGGGATGCCTAGGGACCAATTTGGTACGAGCCCAGCCAGTTTTGTACAAGTGACATTAAAGTCAGTAATATGAAATTCTTCAAATAAAAGTAATGTAATATTAAATTCTTAAAATAAAAGTGACATTCTCCTTATCTTTCATTCTCTATCCTTTTACTTAAATTTTTACATTACCATTAATTGTTTCAGGATGTTTGAGTGGTTCCAACCTCATTGGACTTCACATACAAAAAGTAGAATTTTAGATCCCATTCAAAATTCCACAAAGTTAACAGTTTTCAAGATTTCTAGATTGCAAGGTTTCCATTGGGTTCTATCATGTATGAGGGTATGGGATTGGAATCAAGCACATCAACCTCTCTATGTACCTTGATGTTGGCAGTGCTTATTGTTGAACTCCTTTGTCGTGACCTTAACAAAAATGTACCCTTCACTCAAGTTAAATCACTTATTAAGCATGGGAAGCTTTTTCTACCTTATTTTAACACTTGGATTAGGAAGTTTCATCAAAATTGTAGGGTGTTGACTAATGTTCGTGGATGATCAACTTCGAGATTCAAGGTAGAGGCAAGGGCTAGAGCCTAGAGGAAGGGGCACAAGGTGTTATTGATGAATAAGATCCCAATATAGGCAAGGATTTTGATATGTAATTATTTGTTGTAGCGTGAATATTTTTGGACTCTATGATGTGTTTTTAGTTGTATGCACCCTTGCTATATACATGAGAAAGTTTGCATATTTGTGTATAATGGTTTGGATTCATATGGATGCACATGAATATATATGTATAGTGAAAATGATTTAAATTTCAAATGTATTATAATTTATAAATTTATAATTATGTATATAGTACCCCTGACGTACCGAAGTTCCCTGTTTCAAAAAGTGGCGTCCCTGTCCACCCACCTGTCCCCGGCCCTGTACCCGTACCCAAGTTTCCTGGCAAGTTAGCTTGGAGGGTTTCCCATGATGTGTATTCCATCAAAAAAAAAGGGCAGCCTTTTCTAAAGGGTCTCTTTAGAAGAATCCAATCAAACAAGATCCCATCAACTGATATAAAGGCAGAGGCATCAGAGAATAAAGTGCACACCACCTCAGTGAATTTGGACCCAAATCCAAGCCACATAAACATATCTAAAATAAAGCTCTAGTCAACTCTGTCATAGGCTTTAATGAAGTCAAATTTAAGGAACAAAAATTCCCAGAAGTCTCTTTGGCCCACTCCATACATTCTAGCATTGTGACCAGTGTGTCTAAAATAGATTTTTCTTGAACAAACGATGTTTGCTCATGTCTAACAATGTGTGATTTCCCCAACCAATATGGCCTAAATTTTTCCCAATGGTCTACTAGATTGGCTAAGGGCTTTGTGAAAGTTTCGAGCACTTTAACTTGCTGCTGCAGATTCAAATCACCTTCTATGACTGTTCAGACTGTTTCCTATGGTTTAGTTCTTGTGTGTTGGAAACATTACATAAACAGACTCATATCAAGGAATATCTCTGTTCCTGAGATCACCAGTAAGTACTGCTCTAGACCATACTTCAGAAGAAATCAGGTTTGAGCTCATTCACTGTAGGTTTGGTTGACACATTCTAACAAGCATGTTGAATGCCATTGGCTGTAGCTGATTGTTAAGTAAATCTGGCTTGGAGTTTACTCAAACACTTTGGTACTAAGCTGCTATAGGTTGCATCCTCTTTTAAAGACTGAGTTCTGCCACCTTTACCAGGGTATTTGGTAGAGGTAATTTCACACACTTTGAAGACTTTGGCTGTAGCTGACTGTCTAAATATCAGATCTTATAGAGGTGCTGCTTTTAGCTTGTTTGTGGTTATTTAAGTGGAGTTTCACATGTAAGATATTTCATTCATTGCATATAACATATATTCCACTAAATTAAACACAATATCAAATTCAAACCAGCAATCTCAGCTTGTATATTTCATAGAAATAAAGAGATTACATGCCTGGGAATAAGGGTGGAAGCTCTTACATAAAGACACCCTCAGCGGACCAGAACTGCTGCTATATTTGTGGCTGCCTTTACCCAAGAGTAACTCGATCCTTTTGTTAAGATTTGTAAGCACTCAAAACAAGTTTGAAGGCTGCTGTAGATGACCACAACTTCCTTTGGCAGGATGCTACAGGTGTTCCCTTCATTTCATGCAGATTTCTCCTCTAATGGCTGTCACACACATGAATCCCCTTCACTTGGCAACTCTTCTTCAAGATGGTAAGTCGCTACACTAAGAGATGACCATAGATTTGATGCCCACGATTTTGCTAACCAGCAGAGAGTGCGCCCTCGTGTAAACCCAGGAAACTCGTCTTCTCTCTTCCTTGTCCACTAAGCTCAAGTCACAAGAAAAATGGATGATCTCTTTAAACCATTGCAAGAGTAACTCGATCCTTTTGTTAAGATTTGTAAGCACTCAAAACAAGTTTGAAGGCTGCTGTAGATGACCACAACTTCCTTTGGCAGGATGCTACAGGTGTTCCCTTCATTTCATGCAGATTTCTCCTCTAATGGCTGTCACACACATGAATCCCCTTCACTTGGCAACTATTCTTCAAGATGGTAAGTCGCTACACTAAGAGATGACCATAGATTTGATGCCCACGATTTTGCTAACCAGCAGAGAGTGCACCCTCGTGTAAACCCAGGAAACTCGTCTTCTCTCTTCCTTGTCCACTAAGCTCGAGTCACAAGAAAAATGGATGATCTCTTTAAACCATTGCTCTCTCTCTGTTTGCCTATGAAATCTCTGCTTCACATACAGATCTGAAGATGAAAGTAGGATCTCTAAACACAGCAGTGAAGTACTATGAGAAACATGAGATGATTCATCCTCCTTTGGATGGCTAGGATAGATAGTCTCACTATCGAAACCATTCACCTCCTCCCAGGGTTTCGTCCAAGAGAAGTTTGAAGCTCAAAAGCTCTCAATCCAAATGTTTAATAGACAAGAATGAGAGAATGAACTTTCATGTCCCTTTTATAATTTTCACTTTCCCCTGTTAGTGACTTTTCAACTTCCCTTCAACACTTTCTCTATTAAGAATATTATAAAGTGACTTTATGGAGAAAATCCCCCTTTTTTACACCTTTTAATTTCATGTTGAGCACTTTTTTATTTAACTTTTCATTTCCGCTCACTTTATCACTCTATCATCCCCTAAGATATGGCCCTCCCCGCTCTCAAAAATTCAACCCCCTGTCCCCCATTTCCAAAATTCTATACATACATACATATGCATATCTAGACATATATTATATCTGTTGAAGTTACATCCAAAATATAGATATACTTGTCAAGATGGAACATGACTTTTAACTAAAAGTTACTCAGCATAATAGAATTTCATTCTAATTTATAATGCAACCTTGGAGAAATCAGAAACTTCAGATGAAACAAGTGAAATTGTGTTGTAGGAAGAAGAATTGAATCAGATCAACACACCTCGATATTCAGCAATGGCCTCAGGCTACGAGTTACCACCAAATATTGCAATCATTACACTTCAGGTATATTCAACTTTATTTTTGTAGGAACAATGAAAAATTACTCTTACTATTTTTGTTATTAGCTGTTTTAATGCTTGATGCTCATGAAACATACATTTTGGAAAGTAGGAATTGGAGGATCAACATACATTGTTGCGTCTGGCACATCTTTATGAGGTAATTTTGAATTTTATATGAATAGTTAACTTACTGTTTTCCATAAATAGGATCTGCAGTTTCAGCTTAAGCTGAAAACTGTTGGCAAAGGTTCTGTTATTTATGTTACATTCTTATACAGGTTGGAGAAAGTGACAAATTTTCAAGCATTGCAAGAGTTGATCTTCAAAGTCTATTTTCAAAACGCAAGGTAAACCCCTTTTTTGAAATAGACTCCACTGTCCTTCAAGATCCTACCTTCTATGCATTTGCAACTGCCCATAGCTTTATAAGATTGCATGTGTACACTTTCCTCAAACTTTTTATTGGCTGTATAGAGCTAACTTGAAAAAACCAATATATACCATGTACATTCGTTTGCACAGCTTTGGAATCAAATATTTACTGTGCATTTTGTTAAGTTTTCTAAATTGTTTAGATGATATTCTAAAACAATTCACAATAGTAGGATCACTGAAAGAACAAGCACAACAACACAATGAACACAGAGATTTTCCTCGGGGAAACCACAAGGGGAGAAAACCCCACAAAACTTCCTCAATATGGAACTCAACCAAGATACCAATGCCACGACCTCAACTTTGTTGTTTTTTCTTGTCCAAAGGAATTTGTGGAAAAGAGCATGAATTTTTCCTTCCTAGTTCCCAAAAACTCCTCTTGTTGTAGCCATGCATGGACTACCTTTTTTTTTATCAGTAAGAAGAAGATTTTCTATTATCAGTAAATATGAAACACTATTACATATCCGCAGTATAGTTGGGTCTGCCCAAGATCTGGAGTCAGACTGTAATCAGGGGTTAAAAAGGGAGAGATACATAGCATAAGCCAAATTGAAAATCTGACCATGGTTTCGGCAGCCGAACCTTTGTATAAAGGTGGCCTGACAAACTGTAAAATATAAAGAGAAGAAGACATTCAGAGAATTAACAGCACCGGAAACTAGAGCAGAGAAGAAAGGAACATAGTTAGTCTCTCATAGCAGATTTTGCTTCATCTTCATTGGCTTTACTGGTTGCTCCTTCCTTGGATTCATGATTTAAGCCTTTGCTTCCCTGCTGGCGCTGAAAAGGTGGCTCAGAGAGGCGAATGATTTCTTTCATGTGGCCAAGGTTGCTTTATGCGTCTTCTTTGAACATACTCACCGTGAGTTTTACCATATCACCATAACTTTTTCGTTCATGCATTGCGCTGAACAGTATGAACTTAAGTCTCTAGTAGTTGATGACTGCATCAGGTCCAAGTTGAGGTTGAACTCACCGAACAGCTCATTCTCCATGGCGTTGATAGAAGAGCATATGTGTTGAGAAGTATTTGCGGCGGCGCAGAAGATCACCTCCCAATCTAGGTTATCAGTCTCCTTCTGATGCGTCGACATGCTGAAAATCCTTGTAAGAGCCTTCTGGATCGGTTTTAGAGAGGAAGGAGAAGAGGTCAGTATATTGCCTTGATTGTATTGCTACCCCTACACAACCCCGGAGTTGGTTGCCCGAGCGATCCTGCACCAGCTGCAAAATGAATACTGTATTGATATGAGATTACCTGGCTCGGTTGCGTTGTTATAAAACTCCTTCGCACTCTCGCCATTATGCTCAATGTACCTCCTCCATGTGATCCAATGCATGTTGAACTTGCCGCAACCACCCCCAAAGTACTATATCCATGTGAATCCCTCCAGATCAGTATGGGTCTGCATTTGCTTGCCGTAGAAACGTACTTTGGTCAGTAGATTCATGGTATTAAACGGCTTAGGTAGATGAGTCCGCAGGGGGAGGGTTGCCATTTGTCCTGGCACATGCCCTTCCCCTATCCTGACATCCGTGTCCTCTTTCATCTGCACCCGCATCCTGGACAATGAGATCTTGAGAGACAATATTTTGCCATCTTTCTCTGCACATTAGGTCAAGCATCTCCTCCCATCTTATCTATTGGATATCTCCTTCATTTGTTACTCCATGATTGGCGATGGAGTCCGCAAGTTTGTTAGCTTTTCTCCGTACATGTCGAAAGATGACTGTCAAATTTGCTAGTAGTATTGATTCTAGAGTGCCAAGTCTGCTTTCCATTTTCCAATTGCTTGCCACTTTGCTTCCCTTTGAGCCCGCTTGTATTTTGTTAGCCATGTTGATGATCAAGAGGGAGTCGCCTTCTGCTATAAGAAGAGTCCAGTTCTAGTTGATAGCCTAGGCAATACCCACGAGAAGTCCATCTAGTTCAGCAGTATTGTTGGTGGAGAAACCAAAGGAGCCCCAAAAGACGCCTTGGATTTGACCTCGTGAATTTCTAATCACCCCTCCAAACCCTGTTGGTCTTGGATTGCTCTTAGAGGCACCATCAAAGTTTAGTTTGAAGGTGCTTGGTAGAGGTGGTGACCAGTGGATCGAGGAGGTTTTTTTGAAAATGATCGGTTTGGGGTTGCCAATGTAGTCCGAATTGGAGGTGATGTCCCAGGATTGAAGAATTTGTATTTCATTAGGATCAGAGGTTAGAGCTTGTTATCCCAAACATTTAGTCTGAGTGTTTCCAAGATATGTTTTTTCAAGATATTCCAAACCTCTTCTTCTTTTCTAGATTTGTCTTCAAAGATTCTTTTATTTCTTTCAATCCATATTTCCTAGACAACGAATCCTGGGAAGAGCTCCCATATTCTTTTGAGCAAACTTCTGTAAGGGTTATGAGCCAAGTTAGTGATAGAGAGGTTTGGCTGGCCTTGGACTCTATCAGATCTTTTGAAGGTGTTTCCCCCTTTTTTCCAGATTTCATCCGCAAATTTGCATTCGTTAAGAAGATGATTTGTTGATTCTCCTTCTTGTCTGCACATGGAGCACCATGCAAGCCCACTGTCAGTATGTAGGCCCACATGCAGCACCATGCAGGCCCTTTTCTTAGCCTATTGTCCCATGTCAGTATGCGTCTACGCAACAAAATCCATAAGAAGGAGGATATTTTTGGCCAAAGGTTGGCTTTCCATATTTTCTTCCATTTTCCTTCATTGGGTTCATTAGAGAGATTGTTGAGTAGCAAAGCAGCCTCTTTCAAGTTGAAAGTATTGGTTTGGGAGAATCCCCATCTGATTTTATCATTGCCATTGTAAACTCTGATTTGCCTAGTTTGAAGGGTTTCCCAGAATGATTGAATATCCTCTTCTGGACTTAAAGTTTGCCACAATTCTAAATTTTTCCTTATACTGAAGTGTTCTTCTGTGTTTTCTTCTATCCACATGTCCTTGACCTTTGTTTTGTGCATGGATCTGAGCTTCTCCCATAGCATTGGGGTGTTGAACTCTTCCGTCAGGGGGGTTTGTTGGTTCCATGAGTCTAGGAGGAAATTTGCTAATTCGCCATTGCGAATTTCCCAAAAACTGTATTGTTGTATAATGCCATGATTAGCTTGAGCTGAGTTCCAGATGTGTGACCCTTTACGGTTTCCAGAGAATCTGATAAGGTTTTGTTTGTCCCATAACATGCCATAGGATTGCCCAAGGTTCAGAGGAGTGCGTAATCCATTTCCACCATATTTTGGCATTGAATATTTGATTACTGGTTGCAGGATCTTTGAGCCCTAAGCCTCCTGCAGATTTGGGTGTGCAAACAGATTTTTAATCCACAAGAGAACATTTTTTATGGCTATTTGTCCCTCCCCAGAGGAAGGTGCGCTGAATGGCCCGAATTTTTTTGATAATTGATTTGGGGGCTGCCAAAACAGAGAAAAGATACATGGGCATAACTTGCAAGACCGCTTTGACCAGGATAAGGCAGCTAGAGAGGTTGAGGGATCTGAAGATCCAGCAGCTTAGTTTATGTTTCATTTTGTCAAGAAGGTCTTTCCAAGATATTTGTTTGACAATGGATTCAGCTAGAGGGGCACCCAAATACTTGGTGGGTAGGGAGTCCTCAGGGTACTCTAGAATATGGAGGATGTTGCGTTTGGTGATTTTGTAGGTATTGAAGAAGAAGATTTGATATTTTTCTTTGTTGATATCCAATCCGCTAGCTTTAAAAAAAGTTTGCAGACTATTTTTAAAAGCTTTGGCCTCCTGTACCGAAGAGCAGCCCATAAGTAGGGTATCATCAACGAATTGGTGGTGGGTTTGAGAAGTCATATGGGGGTGTAAGGTGAGACCTTTTAGTTCAATAGTTTGGTTTTTGGCTTTAAGAAGTCGCCCTAGACCTTCAACCATTAGGATAAAAAGGAAGGGAGATAGGGGATCTCCTTGTCGTATTCCTCTGGTAGGATGAAAGGTGTTTGAAGGGGTGCCATTAATTAGAATGGAATAGAAAGTGGTCGAAATTAAATTGAGGATCCATTTAACCCAGTGATTACAAAAACCAAACGCCAGCAGCATCTTTAGAAAAACCCAGTTGAGTTTGTCAAAAGCTTTTGAGAGGTCCAGTTTGATTAACATTTCACGTTTTTTGGTAGTTCTGAGGGAGTGGATGATTTCATGGGATAGGAGTATTCCATCAATGATTTGTCTGCCTTCTGCATAGCCCAATTGTTCCGAAGAGATTAGAGAGGATAACAGAGTTTTGAGTTTGTTGGAAATGGTTTTGGTAATGATTTTGAAAATCACATTGCAAAGAGCGATGGGTTTGAATTTACCTAGAGAGTTGGCTCCATTCTCTTTGGGGATCAAGGAGAGAAAGGTTGAGTTAAAGGCCTTCAGAACTTTCCCGTTCTTATGGAATCTTCAACAATTTCTAAGACCTCTTCCTTAATAGTGTCCCAGCAAACATGAAAGAAGTTGGTAGTAAAGCCATCCGAATCGAGGGCTTTATCATTTTTCATTTGCTTCACAGCTTCTTCCAGTTCAGCAAGCTCTACAGGTCTTAGTAATAGTTCATTTTGTTCATGAGTAACTAGAGCAGGAATTTGTTCTAGAATCTCCTCCATAGCCCTGTTCCTATTCGTGGTAGGTTCTTCCATCAGATTTTTGAGATGGTCGGTGAGGATGTCATCTATTTTTTTATGGGTTTCTACCTCTGTTCCATCTTCTATTTTTAGGCAAACAATCTTGTTTGTCTACCGGTGTTGAATTGTTGCTCGAAAAAAGAAAGAAGAGTTTCTTTCACCTTCTTTTAGCCACATATTTCTTGATTTTGATTTCCATAATATTTCTACTTGAGTTTCTCTGGTGTCCAAATCTTCCTATAATTTTTTTCTTCCTCCTTGAGGGATTTGGCGTATCCATCTTTTATAATAATCCTTTGTATGTCTTCAAGTTGAGCTTCAATACGCTGCTTTTCCAAATGAATGTTGTCGAAGTGCTCTTTATTCCACATTTTTACTTGACCTTTGATGTATTTCAATTTTTGTTGAAATTTGTACATTAGAGTCCCCTCAGGAGGCTGGAGTTCCTTCCACCACTACTACATGAGAGTTTGGAAGTTTGGATGGATGAGCCAAGATTTCTCGAATCTAAAGGGTCTTCTTAGATGTTCCCCCATTCTGCTCCAGTCAAGACTAATGGGCCAGTGATCAGAACCCGTTGGTGGTAGAACAAGAGTGGATATGTCAACTCCTCTTATGAGGATAGATTCTGAGATCAAGAAGCGATCAAGTCGAGAAGCTATGAATCTATCTCCTGAACGTTTGTTGTTCTAGTTGTAGATGTTATTCATTGTGGAGATATCAACCAGAGATAAGTCATCAATCGCTTTGTCAAAAGAAGCGTTGTGGGGACTTAGGTTATGCAATCCTCCTTTTTTCGTTTAGGTTGTGTATTAAGTTGAAGTCTCCCCCTATGATCCAGTGTTTTTGTCCAACCCAACGATGTAGCATATGTTAGATTTTTATCATTTAAGCAATATGATCTTAGGATCTTATCTGAGAGAATAACATGCACAGCAATAAACACAAGAGACGCAAAGAATTTTCCTCGGGGAAACCATAAAGGAGAAAACCCCGCAACTTCCTCAAAGATAGAATGAGCACCAATGGCAGCAGTAAAACCCAAAGACAAAAGATGATCTCCAACAGTTGTTCTCTCTCTCTCTCACTTGAGAGCGCTTCTCCTCTATCACTCATGCGCCCCAGTGATTGAGTGTATGTATGATGAATAGAGAGGCTCACTCTCTATTTATATTCTTTCGTTCACTTAATGTCCACTCCAACAAGTCAGCCTCTCTTAACAATTACTTACTAGGGCCGGAATCTCTAGGAGAGTCTAATAACCCTAATGCCTCACAACTGTGGCGACTTTGCCCTCCGATCAACAAGGAGGGTTAACCTTAACTCAATTGTGGGGACTATTGCCCCGACTTACAGTGGAGGGTTAACCTCAATGACTTTACATGACTTATTTACATTATTGAATCTCCCGATCGGAACATCGGAGCATGACATGACTCGATTACATTACAGATACTTCCCGGAATAAACATCAGGATACAATACATAAGATATACAAGTGAATACATTCCGAAGTTACAAATACATCAACACTCCCTCTTACCTAGGAAGGTATTTTCTTGACACAATTTATCAGCACAAGTCTTCTTCTCTGTATCACCTGTATCATCATCAAGTCATCTTCATCGTCAAGTCATCTTCATCGTCACGTCATCTTCATCAAGTCTGGATCATCACTTGATCTAGAGTATCACTGGATCATCATCAAGTCTGGATCATCACTTGATCTGGATCATCATCAAAGCTGGATCATCATCATCATCACTGCTTTCGCTATCTCAATCAAATGGTGCTATCTCTTCATTCTTCTCGTCACAGGAAGTTCTACAGAGCCAGCCCTTTTTCATGCTGGTTGTAGGCCTAGCCTCCAGGTAGGTCTTCATCTTCTTCAGCACTTATATCTGACCATGAGAGGAACACATCCAAGAACCATGTCAGAATGGCCCGCCCAGCACTTACATCTTTCATTCTCAAAGAATGGCTCTCAGCTCTAGGCTGAGTGTCAGTCCCAGACTGAAACAAATTCTTGGTAACTGACCAGGTGCCTCCATTCTCCCAGAGAATGGCCTCTCAGCACTAAGCTGAGCTTCAGTCCCAGACTGAATCAATTTCCTGGTAACTGACCAGGTGCCTTCATTCTCCCAAAGAATGGATTCTCAGCGCTAAGCTGAGCTTCAGTCCCGGACTGAATCAAATTTCCTGGTAACTGACCAGGTGCCTCCATTCTCCCAGAGAATGGCTTCTCAGCACTAAGCTGAGCTTCAGTCCCAGATTGAATCAATTTCCTGGTAACTAACCAAGTGCCTCCATTCTCCCAGAGAATGGCTTCTCAACACTAAGCTGAGCTTCAGTCCCAGACTGAATCAATTTCTTGGTAACTAACTAGGTGCCTCCATCCTCCCAGAGAATGGCTTCTCAGCACTAAGCTGAGCTTCAGTCCCAGACTGAATCAATTTTCTGGTAACTGACCAAGTGCCTCCATCCTCCCAGAGAATGGCTTCTCAGCACTAAGCTGAGCTTCAGTCCCAGACTGAATCAATTTTCTAGTAACTGACCAGGTGTCTCCATCCTCCCAGAGAATGGCTTCTCAGCACTAAGCTGAGCTTCAGTCCCAGACTGAATCAATTTCCTGGTAACTGACCAAGTGCCTCCATCCTCCCAAAGAATGGCTTCTCAGCACTAAGCTGAGCTTCAGTCCCAAACTGAATCAATTTCCTGGTAACTGACCAGGTGCCTCCATCCTCCCAGAGAATGGCTTCTCAGCACTAAGCTGAGCTTCAGTCCCAAACCGAATCAATTTCCTGGCAACTGACCAGGTGCATCCGTTCTCCCAGAGAATGGCCTTCAGCACTTATATTTACCATCATGATAGGACACACCATCTATCATTCGAGGAAAGGGCTCTGCACTTACATCTGACCATGGGAAGCCCAGCCTGCCACCATGTCAGAAAGGCTCACGGACTCATCACTTCCCTTTGGAGGGAACCTCGATATGGAGAACACTAAGCTTCTCCCTGAAGTACTCAAACTTCACTCTAACCATTTCTAACATAGAATCATATCAGGACTGATTACGTCCAAGGATAACCTGTGAGCTTCGCCATGACCGATTACATCCGAGGACAACCTACAGAACTGTTTACGTCTGAGCAACCTACGAGCTTCGCCAAGATCTATGCTCAGACAACATGTCTCACCAGCTATGCTAGAACTCCCTCTTTCGAGAGATCTCGATATGGATCACAAACTGGAGCTTCACTGCTCCTCTCTGCATCATACAAAAAATGCAAGTCAGATCAATCAAGTCAAATAGTAGTTTTCAAAAGAAACATACTACCTCCCAAATAGCAAGTGGCAACATCTTTTGCCTCGGCTGTGCTCAACACCATGCAAGACTCCATCTTGCCAAACCAAGAGATCACACCTGATCCCATACTGAAGCAGCACCCCGAAGTGCTCTTCCTATCAATGGCACTACCTTCCCAATATGAGTCCACGTAACCCTCCAGGTTAATCTTTTGATTTGTATCATACTTGAGCCCATACTCAACTGTACCCTTCAGGTACCACACTGCATGCTATGCAACCAAGTGAGCATGTCTCGGATATGTCAAGAACATGTCATCGACATATAAGAGGAGCATCACTGGTATTCCACCTTCAACCTTGAAGTAAACGTTGGAATCCGCTTTACTCTCAATAAAGCCTAGAGCCATCAGTAAGTTGTCCATCCTGCCGTACCATGTCAAACCTCAGGATCTTCTGTAGGCACTCCCTCTGAAGCAGGGCATCATACTCCCTCTGTCTTTCGTACTCTATGCACTGAAACATTCTGTACCGGAGTGACAAGTAGCTTCCTCTGCTACTATTATTCTATGTATCCATCTGGGGTCATTGGATACCAAGATCCTCTATCTTGAACCTTTTTCAAAAGTTCTTCTCGCACCCATCTGTGAGCTTGTCATCCTCTATAAGCTTTCATCTTCAACCTTGTAGCAAAGGTTAAGATCTTCATCACTCTAGGTGATCTTCAAGCTCCTCATGTATGTGTTATCCCATGGGTGTCTTCTGAGCTCGTACAAGGCCTTCTTTAATTTTCACACATGAGTCTGTCTGTCATGTGTCTTAACTTCCAATGGCTGCAAATGTCTCTTTGTAGTTTATGCCTTCTTTCCGTGAGAAGCCTCGTGCTACGAATCTTTCCTTGTATCCCATGATGTTTCCATCTACTGCATGATGGAACTACGAACTTCCCTTCAAGTCTCGATACTTCATCCTAGACATCATTCTTCATTTTGGATTATTAGAGTGAATCTTGAACTGTCGTCACTTGTTCTTCGAAACAAGTCTCATCCTTCTTTTCTTGTAGGTGATTGTACGCAATCTTTCCTACAAGTCAAATGCACCAATTGTATGACTACAAACATTTCATAATGCATATTCATAATGGTAAAATTCTTATGCATAAAGATATAATCATGCAACTATTTTAGCCAATACAACATTCATCCATATCTCACGGAAACTTTCTAGATGCCTTCCATCTCTACCAGGACAACATTGAGATTGTGCACTAATCCAATATGTCAGCAAAGAGGTTTCATTCTAGATAAGTAGCAATGGAGAGTTGTTTAGCACCATGAGCTACTTACCCATCACATGCATATTAGTATTATACTATCATTAATGCAAACATTCTATCATGCATAACACATCAACTGAATATAAACAAGTGTATAACAAAACAATATCATGAAATGACAATTGAATACTTATCTTTATTTGTTTCGTGGGTAGACTCTTTCTTTCGGCTTCATCATCTTCTTCATTCATAACAGCATCATTTCTTATCCAAATGCTCAAGATGGATAAGAGGCTCTTCAAGAATTGAGTTCTTCATATTTCTCATCGCTTGAGGTATCTTCTTTGAATCGTGAAATCTTGATCTTCAGTTGCTCCCATCTTCTTTTCTCTTATTATGAGTCGAGCTTCTTCTTGTGTGTGCTCTTCCTAGAGTCTGCTGAAAGTAATCACTTCCTTCTGGCACACATTCCTTGAATGAATGAATCCCATAATCCTGGGAGGCCATTCAAGGTGGTTATCGCAACTTCTGCATTCTCCACTTCTTCTTCTACCGCTTCAAGTTGTTCTTTGATTTGAGAGACCCTTGTAAAGTATGACTGTATTGTCTCTGCATTCTGGATCTTCACATTCTTCAACTGTTTTCTCAAAGTCATCTTCTGATTTATGTTCTTCCCTTCAAATAGCTTGGTCAAGAAATCAAACATCTCTTTCGGTGTCTTTAGGGAAGACACTTGTGGTATAAGGTGATCCGTGATTGAATCAACAATGATCTTCTTGGCCTTGACCAAGTTCTTCTTGTGTAAGGCTTTTAGCCTCATCTCCCTCTGGAACTGGAACCTCTCTACTTATGTAGGTGTCCAATTCATTTCCTTCATGAACTAGTGAGATCCTATATTTCCATGCTTGGAAGTTGTCAGCCTCACCAAGCTTGTCATCAAGCTGGTGTGATTAGTCATCTTGAAATGAGAACCTCAACTATAAATAACAGAAGATTAGATCTTACTAATTTGAGGTGTCCATCCTGGTTCCGGAGCTGGTTGATCTAGGGTTTGTCAGAGAAACCCTAATTTTCAAAACTTGGAATCTTTCAGATCTAATTGGATAGAAAGATAGACCTCTTCAAGGAAAGTTGTCCAATGTACTCTTTTTCTAAAAACAATGGAGGGAAGCTCCCGGAACAGGAAGCCCTAGTTTACCAATTTCTTCTGCAGAAATGCTTGATACTGTTTCTGTGGTATCTCCGAAATTACTACTCCTCTGTGTCTGAAATTTCGTACTGAGGTAGCCATGTCTGTCCTGGTTCCAACACCACAGGTTTCATCAGAACTGGTTTCACCAATCGGGAATTATGAGCGTTTTACCAAGGTGACTTGTTTCAGGACTATTCAGCATAGCGAAGTTGTACGGACTGCCACGTGTCACTGTTTCATCTTCGGGGTTTGAAACTTTTACCACTGAAATTACAGTCCGTGCCCTTTCTGGAACATCTTGAGAAATTTCATTTGGACCTTCGTAGCCCGAGATATAGCAATTCTCCCTAGGTGTCATGTTTGGGGAGGAATCCTGGGAGAGGCTAGAACCTTAACTTGGAGGAATCATATCTCCTAGAATGTAGCGAATCTAAGGCTGAAACTTGGACACAGTGTACATCAAGAATTTATCTTCGATCTGTGAAAGATTCGACACCTGAGCCTTCTCCAATCTCGAGATATAGCGAATCTACCAAAACTATCAATTTCAGTACTTTAGGGTTTTTCAAGCTCGGGGTCAAACTAGGGTTTGACTTTCCCAGAGTTTTACCCAACCAAAAATCTCGACCCAGGTCTCTAAACTTCGATTTTGATGAGGAGAGCAATCCTATGCTGGGCTCACTCAAAAATTCCTCTTCTGTAAAAATCCCTAATTTCCCACACCAAAAACTGAAAATGCCCGGAATCAAATTCTTTTTCGACAGAAAGATGTGCCCTTCATGGAGAGTTAGCCTAGCCTTCTTTTGTTGATGGATTGTGGAGAGAGACCCAAAAAGTAAGAAGCCCTAGCTTCCACAGCTGCATAGTGTCTTCTTCTCAAGTTAGCTCTGATACAATGTTAGATTTTTATCATTTAAGCAATATGATCTTAGGATCTTATTTGAGAGAATAACATGCACAGCAATAAACACAAGAGACAAGAGACACAAAGAATTTTCCTCGAGGAAACCATAAAGGAGAAAACCTCGCAACTTCCTCAGAGATAGAATGAGCACCAATGGCAACAGTAAAACCCAAAGACAGAAAAGATGATCTCCAACAGTTGTTCTCTCTCTCTCACTTGAGAGAGCTTCTCCTCTATCACTCATGCACCCCAATGAGTGAGTGTATGTATGATAAATAGAGAGGCTCACTCTCTATTTATATTATTTCGTTCACTTAATGTCCACTCCAACAAGTCGGCCTCACTTAACAATTACTTACTAGGGCCGGCATCTCTAGGAGAGTCTAATAACCCTAGTGCCCCACAACTGTGGGGACTTTGCCCTCCGATCAACAAGGAGGGTTAACCTTAACTCAATTGTGGGGACTATTGTCTCGACTTACAGTGGAGGGTTAACCTCAATGACTTTACATGACTTGTTTACATTATTGAATCTCCCGATCGGAACATCGGAGCATGACATGACTCGATTACATTACAGATACCTTAACTCAATTGTGGGGACTATTGCCCCGACTTACAATGGAGGGTTAACCTCAATGACTTTACATGACTTGTTTACATTATTGAATCTCCCAATCGGAACATCGAAGCATGACATGACTCGATTACATTACAAATACTTCCTGGAATAAACATCAGGCTACAACATAAGATATACAAGTGAATACATTCTGAAGTTACAAATACATCAACAGCATATTAAGGGAATCTAAGAAAGAGTGTTTTGGGGATGTTGAGAAAGGTCCATAAACATTAGTGAGAATTCCTTTGAGACTAGTTCCTATGATATGAAATTCAGCAGAAATGGTGTATCTGGTTGCTAGAAAGCTTGTCAGGCTTACTTCAAGTGGATTCCATATGATACCCGATCCTCCTACAATTCCTGTCGCATCTATTGCTAATGCTCTGCTGCCTTTCCAAATTTTTGCCCCTGTTGCTTTAAAGTTTCATTTAGAGCATTTTCTTTCTTGAATAAACATAACAGAGGTTTTTTCTGAGACAATTTTATTTTTTTTAAATGCGCTTTTTTGAGAGTGTATTACATCCTTTGATGTTGCAGGAGATGAGTTTCATTGAGAGGGTTTAACTGGTATAGAGAATGCAGCCTCTACGGTAGGAAATTGGCCTGAAGCTACTTCCTCTTCCCCACTTCTCATTGCTATTTCTCTTTATTACTTCATGTATCTCAGCTTGAGACTTTGGTGAAACCCTCTGCATCCTTTGCCTCTTTACCCTTTTGCGAGTTTGTTGGGGAGTTTTTTGGACATTATCTGAATAGATGTCTGTGTTCATGGCAGTGTCTGCAACAAAAAGGAATTTGCTCATAGTCTATTGGTTGGAACCATTCTTCATCATCTTAGCTTAGATTGATTCCTTTTGGCAGATCTCTTGTTATATCCATATAAACACATATTCTAGCATACGATGTGTATCTCATTCCTTTTGTTTATTCTGAAGTTTTCACAAATTCCCCAATGGTATTACCCATGGCTTCCAAGATGTTCTCATTCCAGCATTCAGAGGGGAGAGAGTAGAACCTTAACCATATTGGGACGAAGGTTAGATCTTCCTTCTCCGGGCTTAAGCATTCTTTCCAAGGTTTCAGAAAGAACCTTACAAAGTTATAAAAATACGGTCCTCCTTCGAATATCATGTTTTTGTCCTCTAGATTAAGGAAAACAACTGTGAAAAAACCTTTGGCTCCAAGATGTAGATCGTAGTGCCCCTAAGGTTTTCAGGTAACATTGATCCACCATGCTAGAGTTTTCTAAGAGGGCCAGATGCCGACGAACTTGCCTATTAGGGCATGATCTTTCATGTGTTGAATGTGAGCTCAGAGCCCTTCTTGATTTGTAGAGTGGGTATTTCCTTTGCTTTCAGTAAGCATTTGCCTGTATTTCTTGATGTAGATTTGTTCTCCATTAGTTTGCCTTTTGCTTTCTTCCCTTCGTCTGTTTTAGAGCTTAAAGCTTGCTGGGGATTCAGATCTATTGTTTTTTCCGAATTCTCTGTGAATTCTCTGTCTAGGAGGGGTTTGTGGCCCCTCCCTTGGAATCCCCCATTGATGCCCCGTGGCAGATTGATCTACTTGACAGCGTGAGATCTGGTATGGCAGTAGTGTGATCGTTTTATGGTAGCATGCAACCTAAACCTGTCAGAACTCCATTGATGCGAACGCCCTAGCTTTCCATCTGTCTTGACTTTTTTCATGCATGGACTACCTTTAAATGCCCCATCAAAATCGAATTTAATACATCCCTCTAATAGGGGTCTCCATGACTACTAGTGCCTCAATTTAGACCCTAGGGCATGTCCATTATCAGGGACTTCAACTTTTTTAAAGCATGAAAGTATAAAAATCAACAATAATAAATCCATAGTTGTAGGAATTTATTTCTAAGTTCACTTCTATTATCTTTTTAGCAATTATTTTTCTTAAAGGAGTCAAATAAAATGAAAGGTTCAATAGAACCTTACAAAAGAATGTTTAGTAAACGTGTGCGTTATTTAATACATCACTCCAGTAGGGGTCTTCATGACTACTGAGGCCTCAATTTAGATCCTAGGACATGTCCATTATTAGGGACTTCCACATTTTGCAAAGCATGAAAGTATAAAAATGAATTATAAATATTCCATAGTTGTAGGAATTTGTATCTAGGTTCAGTTCTGTTGTCTTTTTAGAAATTATTTTTCTTAATGGAGTGTACACCAAAAAGAAATTGAAAGTACGGTTCAATAGAAGAACCTTACAAAAGATTGTTTATTAAACTTGGGCATTATTTACTCCCATCATCCCCCATGGTATGTGTCTGTGTGCATGCACGTATTGAAATGTATCATACACAGCATGTTCCCTAGAATTTGTAGCTTCTAACATTGCCTAATTTCACATATCTATTTGTTTATCACTGAGTAGGATTTACGTATGTCACCACTTTAATTTTTCCCTTCATACTTCTGGTCTTATCTTCCTTGCCTTTGTGAGAGTATTTTATTTCTCTCTAACATATTTAATCCTTTCATGTCATTTCTATTTCATAGTCTGTTCGAAAAGTTGCCATCTTTTTACTTGTCATTCTCTATTCCATGTAGACTCAAAATCAACGATTGCTGAGTCGTTGTTAAAGTAAACTTTGTCTAGTTCCAAGTTTGGAGTAAAATTATAACTCTTAACTAGTATTCTTACAATGGTAAAAGGATGGGAATATTGAGAGCATACCATCTACAGTAAATTTGTTGCTAACGCTGTCAAAACCCGTTATTTCCTAATTTATATCTCTCTTTTTCTCATTTGAATGCCTTTCAATTTTGTGGACTTTTGAGCTCTACCTCCTTAATTGATCTCTCTCGTGTGTACAAAATGGAGAATAAATGCCATGCATTCACATTATTCCTTTTTTCTTGTAAGTGAAAAGAACAAATTGAGGGAAGAAAAAAAAAGTATCTTTCCTGATTATATATTTGACAATGTCCAGTCTGCTTGTCCATTATTGATTAATACTTTTGACATTGTGAAATATATTTTATATGTTTTGTATGTTTGTGTAGATTAAAGAAATTGTGGAGCTCAACCTCTCAGCAGCTCAAAATAAGTCAGAAATGAAGTCACTGGATTGGCGAGTTGAAGGAGAAGAGAATATTTTCATCAAGCCCTCTAAGAGAAACAAATTAAAAGATGAAGAGAACATTATAGAATTAGCACCCATGGAAATAAGGACCTTTCAACTTGAGTTCGATGATTCAGCAGTTGTGGTATCTGTGTAATAATAATCACAGAACTCATGTTATGGACTTAATTGGTGGATTGTTAAAATGTGTTGTAACTAGATAATAGTTTTCTTTTATAAGCAATTGTTGGTGCATTAAACAAACGTGTTGCATTATGGAAGCATGTGACCTTCTAAAAGTTTTTCAAAAAAGCATTACCATGAATTTACTTAGAAAACAAAAAGATATATGCAGGGAGATTGGTCTATCCTCCTCTTTTGTTTTTCTGTTATGAAGGTTCTATTTATTTTCCCTTGCCATTGTTAGTGGAGATGCAAACAATGTTTGAAGTAGTTAAAGAGTAATGTGCCTAGGCACGGCATCCCTATAATAGTTGCTTTGTTTTTTTACAATCGTTGATCAACAAGTTTGGTGTGTACAAGGACGGGACTTGAAATCTGGTTTTGGTGCTTTTTGTCTATGGTTAGTCCACGTGCTTGTCTCTAGGAGATTGGATTTTTTTATATTAAAGTTTAAATAATTACTATTTATATAATATGCATTCTTATTTTTAACATTGTTTTATATTTGTATATTACAGAGCTTATGATGCCATTTCATTATTTGACTATCAAATCTTATGCAAAATTAAGATAACTAATCAATCATGCTTTTAGATAAATTGCAAAAAATTCAAGAAAATGTATGGTTTCTTAGCAATGAAGCTAAAGCTTCTCATAATATAATTGGAAATGTTAAATGTGGTGTCTCGAACAATTCATTATAAAAAATTACAAGAATATAACTAACTCAGTTTATTTTCTGCCAAGGATGCCTCATATCACATATTTTGTTTAATTACAACTACAAAAAATAGGCGTAGATGATGTTTCAATTATTTTCCCCTTTTCATTTAAAATCCTTTACTTGAGTCAATTTGTCAGTGATGCTCACCATCATCCCATTTCCATGATAGCTATATTTGCAAATCTGGATTACTAAACCAATCAAGTGCCATAATCTATTTTTGACACTCCTTAAATCTAATATGGGTGAAAATTGGTCAATAATTCAGCCTTTGTGTAGGTGAATTGACCATTCCTACATTAGTGCACATGGTTGATTCAACAAATTATGATTGTACTATCACCAATCCAAATCTTGCACATGGTTGACTCCATAAGTTGAATTATACTATCATCAATCCAAATCTTGCACATGGTTGATTCCACAAGTTGAATTACACTTCCATTAATCCAAATATTAGGTGTTCTTACCATCACCACATCAATACTTGCTGGTTAATTTCAAATTCAAATGATCTAACAATTTGAATGATAAATGCTTTGGACATACTTGAGCTAGAGTAAAAACCAATGGCTCCAAGTGCACTTGATAGTACCAAATGGCTATGTGAGTGAATCCTCATTTGCTATCTACAAATATTGTCTTCACATTAACATCAATTTTTCAAATCTACAGTTAATATCCCAAATTGAATGTTATGCCCATGACACATCAAGTCAAAATCTTTATGGAACAAGCAACCAAAAGTAAATCACAGAACTTGATTTTAACACAACAATATAAACCATCATTTGCCAATATGCTCAAGACACTAATGTTACCTCTCTAGTAAGGAAGGACTAAAATGACATCACATTATTTCCATGTTATCCCTATCTATGTAGGCCTTACAATCATATGCCCATTTACAACACTTTTATAACAATGGGTGCAATAACACACTAATTCAAAAAATTGACTCATCAACATACATTGGTCTTTAACACCTGGTCTTGTCTTGTTGTCGCATCCACTTTCAATAGCCTATTTGAGCAAGAAGCTCTCTGTCCTTATTTTCAAATGTTTCTTACTTGTTAGATCCACATGGCATTGCTTTCGTACCATTAACAATGTCTCATAAATCTCTTAAATTCAAGGCACACCTAGGATTTTCATATCCTCCCCCATAGTCTTTGTGATTTGGAATAAAAATTGTTTCCTTACAAAACCCTTACACTTTTTGTCCTTGCATTTATGTGTTGATAATTCTCAGCACACCCCCTCTTACTAAATTAGTATTTGGCAAGCATCCACTCCCCTTTAATATGTACTTAGTGTATTGTTACTTACATGTTTCCAATCCAAATTGTCACTACCACTGCAACTTTAAAATGAATTAAAATAGTCAAGCTCAAAAAGAAAGAAATAAAGAAGCAAAAGAATAAAAAGTAGTGGGGGTGCTTACATATCCAAGTGGATTGCAACTACAAACTTAAATGCATTGAAGAACTCTGCAATGAAAACTTTGTTGATTAGGTTTCTTAAGTAGAAGTTACAAAAGAGGGTGGGAAAACCCTATTTATACAATGGGAGTGTAACGTCCTCGACCCTCCGATCGGCAAAGAGGACACTACCATGCATCAAATCATCTGGGCATCTAGCCCCCATGAACATGAACATACATACATATAATGTTGAAGCAAGATACTTAAAAACATAAAACATACTACGATGCATTAATCATTCATATACATAGCGGAAGCAAAACAACATGCATTCATATACTATTTCAGCATTCACATGTACATTATGATTCATCAATGGTATATATGATTGCAGACACAAGTCAGGCAAGAATACTTATCTTAATAAGAACTTGTCCCACAACCAGCTATGCCGCTGCAATGTTCCACCCAACCATAGGCCCGCGTGCTCCTTAATGTCTCAGCAACGCTGCCACCCCCGAGCTGAGCATGATTCCCCAAGGAATAAGGAACTAACAGGCTTACACATAGTCAAGGATAACAACAAAACAAGGGTACACAGTTCATCCAAGCCAACACAGTTGGGTTTATCAGGCGAACATTGGAACAGCCAAGCCAACAAAGTTGGGTTTATCAGGCCATCCAGGAGCTGGGAAAGGCTAAATGCTAAACTGGTGAGCTCATTGAAGAGCTAAAGACACCTACACCAAAACCAACTTGGCTTCTATGACACCACACACACCCAACACAAGGTAATTAGTCCTTTCTTTGCAACGCAGTCCCTCATACCTTGATCTCCCTTCCAGTGCTATTCAGGGGTTGTGGAGAACAAAGCCATCCCTCTAGCTCTGTCTGTGTGGTTCCCAAACACACCAGGTTTGTCAAGCACATCAGGCCCTCATCACCACTCCAATGCAGTCCAAAGGCCAACCACTGCGTTCATGCAGCAAACCAGCAATTAAAGCTTTAACAGGGGAAAACAAACCCCCGAATCGTTCTTGGCCCTATTGTGGCCAAAACGATTCCACAGCGATCTACAGCAGCCCAAATCGCAAAGGCAACTCAGCCAACAAATGTGGGAAACAACAGCCAACGAACCACAAAAGAAAACCACAGTCCACGATCAATAATGAAATATCTGGACAACTACAACAAGAACGCGGGCAGGAAACCGATCCTCAACATAGACAGGAGGAAGACATGTCACCAAGGAAACCACGGAAAACATCCCACAGTAAAAAACCACGGCAACATTTCACAGTCCGACAATGGTGGAGTCAAAACACAAACTTTCTGCGTGAACAAGAGGGAGAACCGATCCTCAGGCCAACAGTCGGTGAGGAAGAGGAGAACGAACCCCCACATAATGGATTGTAATCCCTTTTAACTTTGCTCTGCATGGGGAAAACGAACAACTCACGATCGGGATAGTGGACAGACCATCCGCAACCCAAAAGGCGCGTCGTGGAGAGAGTGCAGGCGTGAGCGTAGTGGTTTTCCTGCCAGCAAATAGATGCCCTAACTAACAACAGAACAATTAAGGTGGTGGTTGGATGAGACAAGGGAAGGTGAGCAAAAATAGTGGTGACACATGGCTTTTCCCATGGAATCCAGGTTTATCAATCCCCCCCTTGACCTTAGGAAATCATGCCCCTTCTCAATTTGGTTGTAGTGAACATAGCCGGTTGGGGTTATTTAATTAAAATGCATAGTTACATGATGCCACAACTTAATATATGTCGTATGTCCCGATATACCATCGGTGACAATTCCAATCCGAAACATAGCATAACAAAATCGATGGTGGGGCCTTTGCCTTTAGCTCCGCACCATGATTATTTACAATATATGTATCATGTATATGTAATGCAAACGGGGTCAGGGGTGTTACAGGGAGAGACACTCTAACTTAAAGCCTAAGTTATTAACAAGAGTAGTTAGGCTATTATCACATGTAAGTGGCATTTTACAATCATTAAAGTGTGATCCCTAAAAGACTTAAGATGCATTAATATAATATTTTGAGCTTGTAACAAAATGGCTAGAGTCTAATTGCATAATAAAAGTAGTGTGTTAAGTAACATAACATACCGTCCTCTAAATGAATCTTTGTCCTCAAAGCCATAAGGTCAAAGGGTGGCCTGAAAATTCTACTACTACCTTTGAATGTATTTTTACTACCTTTGAAATCCAAAATATGTTGTATAATAGTGCAAAGCATATAGAAACATTTGAGATTATCAAACTTTGATATGTAACTCACATTTTGTACTCCAAATAATTAATGCATTGCGGTCACAAAAGAAAGTATCATCCCACACAAGCAAGTCACCACAAAAAAGAAGAGGAAAGATATGAACCGTTAAAAACTTTAGTTAAGCAAATTCCAATGCACCAAAGCCATTTCCATCTAATGCTTGAAATGAGAAAGGGACGTTTTTTCTAGTCAATGGTTGCAAGGCATCGTACAAGGACACTTATAGGAGAACAAATTTGCACTAATTTATATTTTTCCAAATACAATGTTTTTCTTAGTTTGTTTGTTTTTCCTATGTATACCTCCCAAGTTACCCTTGTGTCACTGCCTCGAGTTTCCCATCAAAGTGGGTGTGAGAGAATTGCCCTTCTTAAAGATTCCCTATGCCAATGTAAAAAGTGTGTATTAGAAGCCTTGGACAAACATGAGATCCTTGTCACAAACATTGTAGGTCCCTATACTTTAAAAGGTCCTCCAAAAGCTTTTAAACTCAATATCAAAAGGGAGTTTCATGGTCATTCATTAAAAGTGTACCTTACATTTTTGTAGTAAAATAACAGCGAAAGCATGGGGTTGATGAGAAGGCTAATACCTCCATACAACACAAGTGGGTTGTGAATTCAAATTGGCCTTTCTTCATGGTCATGTTCTTTAAATGAGAGGAACTTCCCCAATGATGGTTGTAGCACAACCCCACATAATATAGTGGTTGGATACCCAAGGATCATCCACTTCAGTATTTGTAACATAAAATTTGTCCTAGAGGGAACCATTAATGTAATTTCCACATTATAGAATACACCTCACTAATGTATTTGTGGCCTACCCTAGGATGTTGATGGGGAAGTGTTCATAAGTATTAAGATAGAGGGAAATTTTTTCACGGGTTTCTTATGTAAGATGTTTGTGCACTTCTAAGATCGATTGCAACTAGGGCCTCGCATTGTTTAATGCATCCAACAAATTTTAAGATATCAAGTTGACCAATTCAAATCAATTACAACAAGGGAGACTGAGGGTTCTTGTGTATGCTAGGGTTGGGGAATGATTTATCGATTTAGCATGGTTATCTTATTATTCATGTGCATTATTCCTGAAGTATTCATGTATCTTGTCAAATTGGTATAAATCTTCAACCATATAAAGTTTTGTAAGGATACAAACATGGTCATAGTCACCCACTTTAATGGATATATGCCTTGAGAACAATATTCTCTAGTGAACTAGATGAACTTGTTTGCTATAGTTTGTTGAAAATGCTCAACAAGGTTATAAGGATCCAAATGTGGTTCAACCAAGACACTAGGAATCATTTGATCAAAAATATCAACCATGTATATGTAAAAGAATGGTTATGGGGTTGGAGAGAAAAAAATCCAATGGAGAAGATCTAAGTTCAAACTATTTGTCGCCGCATGTTGATCACTTTGCTTTATTCTTTTTGCTTTGTTTTTCAACTAGTACGTTATGTGTACTCAAAAATTCATCATAGATAAGGAGAACTTCATGGAAGAGAAGTAGTGAGATTTGCTTTGCCTCTTATAAATCCTCTTTTATGGAGATTCATCATAGTGAGAATTACATGTACAAAAATGGAACAAAAGTAGTTATCCTCAAATAGTTGAAAGATATCTATATATTATTATTCGCATGCCTCTTTTAGATCCAACTATGCATCTATTTATTTTCTATAATATTCTCTATTGAATAAATAATAAATATAATATACAAGTTAGCTGGAATAAGGAGTGTATCAATGTGCTTTCAAGATTGGTTTGATCGTCGTAATTGGAAACCCTTTCATGCAATCTCATTAGTGGTTATTGTTATCACTCAACTTATTGTTGCCCCACAGAGATATCCTATTCAAGACGATACAGGAGACGAGCAACCAAAGAGGTGAACTCAGAGGACCCTAACCCCTGGATATGGATTGGTTGTCACGTCGATTAAGATAGGCCTCTTCATTTTATGCCACTGGTAAGCTGATTGACAAAGGTGGAGACCCTAAGCTAAGACAACCAAATAAAGATAAAATAATGGAGCACAGAAGGTTTATAGCCAATGAAACCCTAAATCTGAGATAGGTAGCTACTATGTGAAGGATGTTTTGGATTATGATGGTTTATGTTCAGTGACTATATAGATATGGTATAAATTTAGGATGTGAGTGTCAGTTCAAATTATCAATGTCACTACCCTAGGGGGGTTGAAGGTGGAAAATGGTGGTTTGCCCATAATGGTGAATCGAGTGACAGTTAAGGTTCACTAACACTTGGTTTTGATGAGAGATTTGACAATATCCTAAAGCACAAGCAAAATCAGAACTTATAACTTAGAAAAACGACAACTCTACCAAGGAGGGTGAATTGCCTAAAGGCTAGTGTCTAAATTTGAGTGGGAAAATTGAGTCCAATGATGGCATCCTAGGATATCTATGGGGTTTTGGGGGATGGCCACAAATACCCAAATGTTGAAAAATCAAAATTCTAAGTGTTTTAAGGCCCGAGAATTTTTATGGTTACTACAAGTTAGGGTTTTAGAGAGTGACAAATGGATAGGGTAATGAAATAGAAATCGTACCTTATGATGTGTACCTGGATACTGTATATTAATGCTAGGATGGTGAGGGTTATCCCTGTAAAGATCAAATCAAAGATTTGTTGAATATATAACTTAATCCAAAACACCTAGGTGGACAAGTGTGCCCCTCTTCCTACCAAGCCAAGGAAAATCAATTAGATCGACAAAGAAAATGAACTACTACAAGAGAGAATAAATGATAAGAGAAATGATTGATCATAAGACAAAATCATTCCCTGTATAATCCAAATTCGAAAGAGAAACGATCAGTGGGTTCCCCCAAATGGTGTGCCCCTCCCAAACAATCTCTCTACTTGCAATAAAATATTTATCCACGGAAATAATGCAAGATTCTCACAAAGATCTTCCAGTGTAATCGAAAAGTAGTTTCAATCACAATTGCCAACAATCAACCCAGAATAACACAAATATTTCTCACAAGAATTTTATCTATCTCAGTAGCCAAGAGCCAAAAGTCCCTTTACAATGAGGGGTCCTCTCTCTTAATTAGATTCAAGAGAGACCAAATCACTAACCACTTTTTGAACGAGTGGACGAGATTAGAAAATACAATATTGATCATCGCCGGTGGAGATCATTTTACTTTTTACATACGTGGATCAAGATGACCAAATCAAGGGGGGCACACTTTTTTACTATAGTTCCTTAGTTGCATCAAGATAAATCATAATGATGAAATATAACATGTGGCACATAATGAGGGGATCACCTTAGAGACATAAATCACCCACCCCATGAAGAAGTGTTCCCTCTCAAGGAGATTCCCTCCTTAGGACCAAGATACAACATGATAAAACTATTGATGTTGTTTGTAGCATCCCAAGGTATTCTTAAGATTTCCTAGAGAAAGTGAAAATAAATGAAGAGCACAATTATCCCAATGAAATGGGTAAAATAACCCTAGAAGATAAAAAAGACATGTCAGCTTAAAAGATAAAATAAAAGTCAAGCCCACCTAATTGTGGAAACTTCTAGTGAAAAGAAGAATATAAATAAAGTGCTCTCACACTTCATTATCACACAACAAGTTCACATCTCTCTCTCTCTCTCTCTCTCTCTCTCTCTCTCTCTCTCTCTCTCTCTCAAGTGGTGCACACTTCTCTAAGAGGACAAGTGAATATTGTTCTTAGGTTGTAGAAGACAAATTTTGCGGTTTCTCTCTTTGGCATCATCTTTTCTCTAATGTACTTGTTCTTTGTACTGAATCTCTAAATAAGAAAGGCTTGCTAGGTTTTCCTGAGTATGGGTTTTCCTAGGGTAAACTATTGTGTCTCTATTTTGTTTCTATGCATTATTATCTTTTAGTGGTCCTTACTTGTTTATGCAGCAATTGAAATAATGTTATGATTATGGGATCAATATAGACAATGAAATTATACTGCTAAAGCTATGAAAATCTAACAAGGTATCAGAGCAGTTTTGAAAAAAAGGCCATTACACAATCCAAAAAAACAGATCCAGAAAAAAACAATCTGAAAAAGTAGATATGAAAAAGCACCCAAAAATTTAGGGGTCAAAAATATAGGTACCGAAAATTGGGGGTCAAAAATTTAGGGACCGAAAATCGAGGGTCGAAAATGTAGGGTCAGAAAATTGTAAATATTAAATTTCAGTACTTTTTTGTGAAGTTTGAATTTTCTGCAAGGAATTTCAGATTTTGGTTTTCATTCTCTAGTCAAGATGGTTGTTGGACTCATAGTAGAAGAAGATTGGAGGGAGTTTCAAACTTTCGATCTTGGAAGAGAAGGATGCTCATGCCCCTAATGAACATGATCTCAAGGATCATATACTCTGAGATATTTCATAACCATAGGGAGTACTAGAAAAATCAGTATTTAAGAAGAATGAAGCCACAACGATGAGGATTTTGATCGAACCAGTAAAAGACCATCTTGTACCTCTTATTGCAAGCTAGAACACTTCTAAGAAGTTGTATGATTCCTTGAAGTAACTATATGAGAATGAGAATCCTAACAGCATTTTGGCCCTAAAAGATCAACTTCGTCAAGTGAAGTTCACAAAGGATTATTCAGTTTCTTTTTATTTCTTGAAGATAGCTCAGAACAAAGAGCATATGGAAGTTGTTAATGAAAGTGTCCCTGACAGAGATCTTGTGTTGACATCTATGGGTGGACTTTCTTCAGACTGGAATCCAATTGTGAAAGGGATATATGGTCGTGGCCAGTTACCTAGTTTTTATCAGTTTTGGTCAAAATTATTCAAGAGGAAACAAGGGAGTTTGCCTCTAGCTACAAGGAAAAGGAAGAAGAACTAGTTCTTGCTACCATAATCGGAAAAAAGAGAGGAAACTGGAACAAGGGAAAGGAAGGAAAGTCAGTGCAAAATCCAAATATCGAGAAAGATAAATCCAAGCTCAAATGTTTCAATTATGGCAAGCTAGGTCACTTTGTTGCAGGAAGAAAGGAAAAGGCAAGCACCATGCCTCAACTGCTAATGTTGATGAAGAGGATTCACCAAATAAGTCAAGGACTGCAGAAGATTATGACCGTCGAAAAGAATATTTCTTTTAGTGCACCAATGATTGTCATTGGTGATGTATGAAGACCTAGGTTGAAATGAGCTTCTGGCAAGAAAGAAGATGAAGATCGGAGAAATCCCGTGATTTTTGCAAGGAGGTAGAGATCAAGAGGGTGCCAACACACAAAACAACAAACGATAAGTATTTGGATTATCAATTGCTCTTGTAATGTTTTGAACATTTTTCAGTTGTATGTAGATCTATATTCCTAGAATCAAGAAGTATGTCATAGTGTAGCATAATGAGCATACGATATAGTTTTCTTTTATTGATGAGCAGTAAGCTCATATAGTGCATATTATGATTGAGTAGATAACCTATAGTGTTGCATAACATTCCATGAGACATGGATGGATGTTGTGTTGAAGCACTGGCTAAGATACTTACATAACTATATGAACTATTGCATTGAAATGTCTATTAGGATTATTATTAATCCTCCCTTTGTATCCTTTTCCATTTATAGTCTATTATATTGTTTTGCCTAAATTAAGGGAACTTCATTACTGCACTAGAGTGTGGGGAACACACAGAGAGATTATCTGCCACTTATTGCATATGCATGCATGAGTTGATGTACCTCTGAGACCAATCCCTACCTTTTAGGAGCCACTATGAGTGCCACCAGCAACCTCCATCAGTTGGTTGTGGTAGGTAAGTAGTTATGCTTAGTTAATCTCCAGTTAGATTTTTTCAGTTCAGTTAGCGCCAGTTTTGCATGGCTGCATGAGGGTAGGTGCCTTTTCTCACCTAGCTCATCAATTTAACTGGTTTAACTGGTTTTAACTTCTTATTAACTGAATTAGACATGTGGAGTTAGACTAGTTGCTCCCATGCAGTGATTTAGACACTCTTCGTTAACTAGTCAGTCAGGTTTAGTTGGTAGATATCTGCATGATTGGAATTCTATTTATTGTAACACAATTGTATTACTGAATATAGAAAATGGAAGGTTTCTAATATTGTTCTTCATTAATTCTTCTCAATATATTCTTGTGCAATCTATGTGAAGACTATTTTTGGCCCAAGATCTTCCTGCCAGAATCTAATATGGTATCAGAGCTTGGTCAAGCTAAACAAAAATTGTTTTTCTAGTTTTGTGCAGGTATTCAATTCTCTCACCAGCAGCACAACAACAGAGCATGGATCTATCTAAGATAGAAACCTTGACTTCATTAAATTATTATGAATGGAAAGCCAAGATTGAGATACTATTGCGCAGCAGAGGTCTCTACAGAGTTATTATGGCCTTAGAAATCGAGCCCAATGCTCTTGCTGATAAAGCAAGGTGGCATAACATGAAGGATGAAGCTTATGGCTTGTTCTCTCTCTCTCTCTCTCTCTCTCTCTCTCTCTCTCTCTAGAACTTCTTTTTCATATTGATGGATTGACAGGACCTAATGAAGTGTGGATCAAAATTGAATCCCTCTTCGAAAAGCAAGATGATCTTAGAGGACATCAATTGGAGAATGGGTTGATCTCATTGAGACCAAGTGAATTCGAAACCATTAAAGAATTTATCACCAAGTTTAAGTCACTGGTACTTTTGCTCAAGCAATGTGGGATTACGAAGGAAGAAGATCAGTTAATCCTCTCCATTCTATCAAAGTTGGGTCATGAATACTTATATTTTGTGTCAACATTATATGCTACTAAGCTTGCAGTTCAAAATTGGAGGATGCATTCATAGATTCTCTCACACAAGAGAAGATCAAGCTGCTTCAAATGGGAACTCTCAAAACCTCAAAGGATCATGCACTTTCTGCTCTTGGAAGAAATAATCTCAAGTCCAAAGGAAAGCTAAAAGTGAACGATAAAAAGGCAAAGTCAAACTACGAAGATGAAGGTTCTAACTCTACTGATGAAGGCTCGAATTTCAAGAAGAAGGGAAACAAGGAAGGAAGATCTCAATGTACCTATTGCAGCAAATATTCTCACAATGAAAATTCTTGCTTTAAAAATAAATTGACATCATGACTCAGTTGCTCGAAAGAAACAACATTGATGTACCATATTTTGCAAGAAGGGAAAAATCTGTTGATCCCTAGGGGCACTGTAACACTGTGCAATTCGAAGGTAATGATGATCATGTTTTGGTTGCTAAAATAAAGTATGTTTATGATATCTCTGATTTTTATACTCATTCTGATATATTAGAATCAGAAATCTCTTTGCCTCCCCTTGAAAAAATACCTATCAGTCTCCCAGAGCCATCTCCTCTCAATGCTAGTTTTTTACCACTAGTTTCTGATTTGTCTTCATCTAAAACCTTCAAACTCCATTTAGATTATTCTTTCTCTGATTTAGAAGATGATTTGTAGCCTGATATGCAAGTTATGACACCTTTGTCCCATCCATTTGATACTCAGGAGACCCTATAACTCACAAACTCCTCAATTGGTAAACTAGTCAATTTCATGGTTTCCTATATTGTATCACTAGTGAAAGTTGTTATCATGTCTTTGCTTTGTATAACTGGTTGGTTTTCCTTATCATTGGCTATAAGTGGGTTGTTGTTAAAAACATTTGGGTTTGATATAACTTTTATTAGTTTGAATTTTAGATCCTTATGCTCACCATATTTTCCCAATTGTCAATGTAGACTAGTTGAACCTAGTATTCCTAATGTAACTCATTCGGGTTTTGGAGCCATATACCTTGGTTGCTTGCTACTCCATATTATTTAATTTCTGATATATCATAGCATAGTAATCTCTATTATAGAATTAGAAAGGTTTCACATCAGTTTGGAAAGAAGGTTCATGATTGGGTTCACCATTATGAAGCTACACTAGAAATTGAATGGAAAGAAGGTTCATGGTTGGGTTCACCATTATGAAGCTACACTAGAAATTGAGCCTGTCGATTTTAATTATGTTCTTTGGTTAGGAGATGATTGCACAGATCTCTTTTCCATCTCTGGTTTTTTGTTCAGATCTGATAAATTATGTTGTCACATCAAAGAGCAGTCATATGATTCTCATTCATCACCAGAAGATGAGCTACAAGGGGTTTCTCCTCATGCTTTTTGTCTACACGGCATTGAAAATATGATACATGATCAAGGCATCTACAACAACTCTACAAAGTTTTTCACCAAGAAGCAGTACATCCAGCTTATTCAAGTGAAGAACAAAGACAGAGTGAATATATTTATTTAAATTATGTGCCATGTCCATTTTTTAGGAAGAATTTTACCCATGCGGTTTTGCCTTTACCCTCAATTTTTCATGGATAAATAAAATTTTGCATTTTAGATTGTAATGGGTGACCTTTGGTCTTAGTTACCAAGACTCGAATCATACAAAGTTAGGATTAAAGGGGGGTGTTAGTATTATTATTAATCATCCCTTTGTCTCCTTTTCCATTTATAGACTATTAAATTATTTTGCCTAACTTAAGGGAACTTCATTACAGTTGCACTAGAGTGTGGGGAACACACATAGAGGTTATCTGGCACTTACTGCATGTGCATGTATGAGTTGATGTGCCTTTGAGACCAATCCCTACCTTTTAGGAGCCACTATGAGTGCCACCAACAGCCTCCATCAGTTGGTTGTGGTAGGTAAGTAGTTATGCTAAGTTAATCTCCAATTACATTCAATTAGATGTCTTTCAGTTTAATTAGTGTCAGTTTTGCATAGCTACATGAGGGTAGGCGCCTTTTCTCACCTACCTCATCAGTTTAACTGGTTTAACTAGTCTTAATTAATTATTACCTTAATTTTACATGTGGAGTTAGACTAGTTTCTCCCATGCAGTGATTTAGTCGCTCTTAGTTAACTAGTCAATCAGGTTTAGTTGGTAGATATCCACATAATTGGAATTCTATTTATTGTAACACAATTGTATTACTGAATATAGAAAATGGAAGGTTTCTAATATTGTTCTTCATTAATTCTTCTTAATATTATCTTGTACAATCTATGTGAAGACTGTTTTTGGCCCAAGATCTGCCTACCAGAATATAATAATGTCATGATCATGCAATGTTGCTAACTTTCTGACTGAATTTGACTTGTAAGGAAGACCATATGTTAAGACCTACAAGAGGAGGAGGAGGAGACTTCTTATGCAGGACAATGATGGACATGAAGATCCCATTGGTATTCAATGTTTGAGAGGGAGCAGGATACCCAGATGTAGAGGGAGACGAGTGTCAACATACAGAGGGAACATGATGGTTTCTATGAAAGAGGAAGTAGTTGTGATAAAGACATATGTAGACCCATTACCCACAAGTCCAAAGGATCTCATATGAATATTGGTGGTTGGAACAAGAGGCTCCAACAAATGTTGGTCTCTCTACTACAGATGTTCATTTTCTCGATTCAGATTGGGTTAGGATTGCAGTTGACAGAAAGAGAACCTATGGGTGTTGTTTTAGCTTGGGGTCATCTATGGTTTATTGGTTTAGTAAGAAACATACTTATGTGGCAATCAATTCAGCCAAGGCATAGTACATCGCAACCATTGCAGCTAGTAAGGAAGCTGTGTGACTTCAGAAGCTGCTTATATACTTGTATGATCATGAGCTTGATGTGACAGTGATATTTTGTGATAACCAAAGATGTGTAAAGTTATCAGAGAGTCCTATGTTCCATGACATATCCAAACATATTGAGATTCAATATCACTACATCAGAGACATAGTTCAGAAGGGAGTAGTGAAACTCTAGTATATCTGCACAAATGCGTAGGTTGTCGATATCCTTACCAATCCTTTGTCCAGAGTGAAGTTTGCATACTTCCATGAAAGGATTAGGGTGGTAGAGATTCCCTCACTTAGGAATGGATATTGATGAGCAATATGGCTGTTGATAAGGCACAAGTTGAGTCTTGTTCCTGACTCCTTTGAGGGGTGTATCACTGTGAGGGATGGTTCTAGTGGAAACAAATCTCCAATGTGGAGATGAATCCTTTGAGGAGTGTATCCCTGTAAGGGATGGTTTTGGTGGGAACATTCTCCTATTTGGAGAGTGAGTTGAGTTGATCATACTCCTTGATGGTTTGCGATCATACTCCTTAATGGACTGAGTCAAGTTGATCACATGAGTTGATTTGATCATACTCTTTGATGGACTAAGTTGAGTTGATCGTACTCCTTGATAGACTGAGTCGAGTTGACCACATGAGTTGAGTTGATTGTACTCCTTGATGGATTAAGTTGAGTTGATCGTACTCCTCAATGGTTTGTGATCGTACTCCTCGATGGACTAAGTCACGTTAATCACGTGAGTTGAGTTGATCGTACTCCTCGATGGACTAAATTGAGTTAATCGTATACCTCAATGGTTTGTGATCGTACTCCTCAATGGTTTGTGACGTACTCCTCGATGGACTAATTCGATTTGATCATAAGAGTTGAGTTGATCGTACTCCTCGATGGACTGTGTTGAGTTGATTGTACTCCTCAATGGATTAAATTGAGTTGATCGTTCTCCTCGATGGTTTGTGATTGTACTCCTTGATGGACTGAGTCGAGTTGATCATACTCCTCTATGAACTAAGTTGAGTTGATCATACTCCTCGATGGACTAAGTCGAGTTGATCACATGAGTTGAGTTGATCGTACTCCTTGATGGTCTTGTGTGGAATGAGATGAGTTGTGTGTGGAATCCTAGTCTTGTGTGGATTGTATTTATCACACTTCTTGACAGGCTGAGTTGTGTGGATGGAACTTTATTATGATGACAAGATGTACAAGACAAGTTGTGACAATCATATAATATTTAAATGACATGAAGAGAGTAGCGTTGAAGAATACCTTCCTCACTAAGAGGGAGTGTTAATGTTATTTGTAGCATTGGAATATATTATTAATATGTCCTAGATAAAGTAAAATGAAATGAAGAGCGCAATTACCCCAATGAAATGGGTAAAATAACCCTAGAACATAAAATAGACATGTCGGCTTAAAAGATGAAGTAAAAGATAAATAAATGAAATTCAAGCAGGCCTAATTGTGGAAACTTCTAGTGAAAAAAAAGAATATAAATAAAGTGCTCTCACACTTCATTCTCTCTCTCTCTCTCTCTCTCTCTCTCTCTCTCTCGTGATGTGCACTTCTCTAGGAGGACAAGTGAAGATTGTTCTTGGGTTGTAGAAGACAAATTTTGGGGTTTCTCTCTTTGGCATCATCTTATCTCTGATGTACTTGTTCTTTGTAGTAAATCTCTGGATAAGAAAGGTTTGTTGGGTTTTCCCAAGCTGAATTATTTTTTCTCTATTTTGTTCTAGTGCATGGTTATTGTTTAGTGATCCTTACTTGTTTATGCAGCAAATAAAATAATGCTATGATTATGGGATGAATATAAGCAATGAAATTATACTGCTAAAGTTATGAAAATCTAACAAAAAAATCCTTTAAAAGGAATAAGGCATGCAAGACACATGGAAGGCCTCATCTCATCATAAAACATCATCCTCAAGTCATTTCCTAGCCAACATTAGCCATTTTTCTGAAGTAGTCGTGGTCATTTTCAAGTGAATAAAATGTTGATAATCCCTACTATAGAATAATTGTGCCATCAGTTCCATTTTATTTGTCAGAATCCTAATCTGAGTGAACCAAGTGAATAAAAAACCCCAAAAACACTAATGGTGACTACAAATACCACATATATCCATCTAAATATGCATTTGGAAGCCCACACCATGTCCAATAATAAAAATATGGCCATGACAATAATAATAAACCATAATATCACTATATAATAACCAAAAATCACCAATTGAGTGTGGAAATGGTGCACTAGACATATCTGAATGACAGTATACAACCTCAAACTTTGTAGTCCAACTGTCTCGGGAATTGTGTTGATCAGGTCAAACTAGGTTTTACCAAGTCAAAATAATCAAACTGAAGGTTGAGCAATGACCTACAAATTTTTGTATGCACAAGGGATGAATGAAGCTCACATTATTATGTTAATATCCAAACTTAAAACATTTCAAGTACAAAAGTGGTGATCAAATAAGCTCATAACTTAAGTTAGAGTAACCATCAAATCCTTCATTAATCCCCCTACATATGCTCACTTACAAAATTAACCAAACTGCTAGGATGGGTGAGGTGGATAAAAACAAGGCTAAGTTCAAAGGGATTGACTTTTTAGACTTTAGCCATATGATCTCTCATAATATCAGGGGATACGAAGCACCACAGTAAGAGTATGCATAATAGAAAACAATTAGGGAAAGGAGGTGTATCACAAATGGGTAAGGTGATAAGGAGATCTCCAATAGAGTCTAACAATCATCCTTTCCATAATTCAATTGATTTTACTTTCAAAACATTTAATATTTCACAATATTACTAGCCAGACTCCAAGGGCATGTGCCTTAGATAGCCTTGCGAGCCCTAGATAATCACTCGGCCTATCCTTGTTGCCAGCGAGTGTCCATAGCCCGGACAAAGTTGCCACCTATTTTCATGTAGGGGCAAATGGCCTTACATCATACAAAGGATGGGTGCTCATCCCTTGGCCACTGAATAGTTTATTTATTCCATTCCATCTAGGCCTAGTGTTTAAAAATCACAACTAATATTAGTTGGCCTTGCATCCTTTAGATATAGCTTTTATTTGTTTCGATGCATTTCATTTCATAAGGAATAAATTGCTTCGAAGACTAAAAGAGACACTTTCATGCCCCAGAGATAAGACACAAGCATGTTAATGTTTGAGCAAAATCAGGGTTGTTGTTGGCCCTAGGAAAAGTCAGACATAATTCTTGCTTGGGAAGATGAAGATTCTGATAGCGCGACAGAAGAAGTTGCGACAAGAGAAGTCGCAACGAAAGAGGAATAAAGCAGTCAAAAAGCAGAGTTCGAATGATTTGGCAAGAAGAGTTAGTTAGAATAAAATCTTGCTTTTAGTCATTAAAGCATAAATGTAATTCGGGCCAATTGTGCCTATTTTTGGATGTAACTAAATGTACTAGAATAGAAAGTCATCATGTCGACTGACAGTTGTGAGTCAGTTGACAGTTGAATCAAGAATAGTAAAAACAGAAAGGATTATAAAAGCATGAACCCAAGATGTGTGTGGGTTAGTTAGTTAGTTTTTGGATCAATTGGAGTCGAAGGCAGTGAGTTGAAGGCAAGGAGAGAGTTGATCCAGGTTGTGTGTGGATTGACCATTTAGAGAAAGAGAAAAAGAGAGAAAGACCAAAACCAGAGAGCATGAGATGAGAGATGAATGTATGAGCTGTAAGGAATATCTAAAGAATAGTCTGCAAGTTGAGTGCACAGACCAAAGGTGCCAAACCAATTCTCATCCCAAATGAAGAGCACCTTTGTGGTTTTTCCCAGATGGATTTCCACGTTATATCTTGTCTCTGTGTGTTTTGTATCGAATGCATATTTGATATAGATGAGCTTAGCTTAATGTGTCACACATACTTAATAGTGAATGAAATTATAAATGTGTTGCATCTCTAACAAGTTAATATGTGTTAATGCTTTATACTATATGTCGATAGATATGTCAACAGAATGGTAGATGGTTATCCTTGAATGAATAAATAAGAACATAGGTTTAATTCAGGTTTTAGTCGAGTGAATTAGTATTGTTGTAAGGAAGAAATCCCCAACATAACTGCAGAAACCGTGTTTTTGCAGTCCCCATAAGATATCTCGGGTGAGACTTCATCTACATCGCAGGTGTTGTCGATGGAGTCCTACTCTGTTGGGTTGATATCTCGGGCTTTGTTTACAAACAAGGAATTTGAACCTAGGTCGACCGAAATTACGCCAACAAATGGTTCTGTTTTCGGGATCGTGAATCATTTTTTTGACGAGGATATGTTTTGGTACCCGACAAAGTCGACAATTCAAGATTGGGTTGATTATAAGGCACTACAATTTGCACAGGAGGAAATTGAAGGACTTCGGTGGAGCCCGACTGAGTGGTTGGATCGATTCCTTTACATAGACACTCATGATATTTTCTTTTGCAAATTTCCCATTGTATTACATGAGTGGTTGTTGAAGCTAACAACCCAGAGGAAATTTTTCCAAGGAGGAGAGACAATAGAGTGGTATCTTGAGTTGATCCAGTGGCTTAAGAGAATACACAGTCTTATATCTAGGGTTGTCGACTTCTGGGTCAATACTATTTTGGGAGGATATATCACATAAATTGTAGTCGACACAATTAAGTCATGCAATGAAGCAGAAAGAGAATTTTTCCAAGGACCACGAGGTCAATATATAAAATATTTAAAATTATGGATTAAGATGCTGGTGTGCGAGAAAGGGATCTTGAGAATGGAGTCTGACGAGTAAATAATTGTGCGTGGAGATCTGGGATATGCCGCGAGAAAAATTGCGAACAGAATCGATGGGGATAAAGTGAGATGTTTTCTAGTAATAACAACATTGAGCTAGAAGGTGAACGCCTAAGGAGTGGAAAAATATTTTAGTTGGGAAAGAGAATAAGGACTACAACCAAAGGAGAGGACTACAAATTGATTTTGCACCTTAACGGAGGATCTTGCGACGAAGAAAAGGAATACCAGTTGATATCTAAAGAAATTGGAGAAGAAGAAGCACTAGATCCAGGTCAAGATTATGGCATACCCACGACCCTGCGTACATTACCCAAGGTAAGATCTAGAAACACATCACCCAATGGTTTTATTAATCTGACTAATAGTACTAGTGTAAATTGCAGTCAGGGAACTCCCACTAGCGAAGGTATTAATTCAACGGTACCAAGAACAAACTGAATTGCTAGAAAAAATATAACGTTACAAATATTTAATGGAAATGGGTTAGAAGACCTTGAGCAACATTGATTTCTATGCAAAGCTGTATGGATCGTGCGATGGGTCCAAGATGAGGCCATAAATAAATCCCAAATGATCAAGACCCTTAGAGGTCATGTGCTTGACTGGTACATGAAATTTTCTATAGTACCTACATGAATCCCTCAAAATACGTTAGATCAAACCCGAATGGGATTGATAGATGTGTTCAAGAAACCAAAATCTGAGTCACGGTGCATTAAGGAGTTAAAGGAAATTAAACAGTTTCCTACATAATCCATATGGGACTTCGACCAAAGATTCAAGACTTTGATGGCTAAAGTCATTTTTCAGATGTCAAATGTCCAACACAAAGAATGGTTCATTGCAGTGATGCTTTCGCATATATGTGTTCCTCTAATGCAGTAGAAGACCATAGCACAGAGTGAGGCTCTTGAGCTCGCCATGAAGTTGGAAGCCTCACTAGTCAAAGAAAATAGTGCAGGTATGATGTAGATCCAGTCACAACTTGTCAACCTTACATTAAAACTTCAGGATATCAAGAAAGTAAAGGAAGTACAAGAAGATCTATGATGTATCATATGTAGAACCGAAGGACATCATAAAGACAATTTCTCGGTGTTTATGAATTATGTCACATCAGGAGCACCAAACCCGATGAATACACAAGGAATTCCTTGGTTTATAATATGCCATACTATAGGACATTGATTAGAGGAGTGGCTATACTTACAAAAGATAGTAAGTGTACCAACTAGCTTAGATTGCAAATTGTGTCGATCAGTAGGACATGATGAGAAAGATTGCAGAGCATATCATCTGCTGCAATAAAAAAAGTTGACACATATCTGGTGAAAAACAATGAACAAATTCAGGTTGAGTGAGCTTAGGCTCAATATCCACAAAATCAATATGCTTAACCTCAATAGCCTCAAGCACAATACCCTAAACCCAGGGGGGTGTAATTTTCATAGGTTGAGGACGAGGAGGAGCACTTGGTCATGGAAGAGGCCAAGTGATATGTTATAATTGCAGATACCCTGGACACTTTGCTAGTGACTACACAAATCCTACTACGACTTGTTCATATTGTAAATATTTTGATCATACCATCGAAGAGTTCCCTCAGTTGATTGCGAAATGGCATGTCAAGAATGTGGGAAACCAGAATCCACCTCAGAATCCTAATCTGAACATACAAAAGATCTATGTTGAGCTAAAGGAGCCAAGTATTGTTGTCATGAGTAGAGGAGGTCTTGCGACCAGAGCTGATCAAGAAGCACCGTATGGACAACCGCGAGTGCAACTGGTAAGACAAAAGAAAGTATCATTCAATGTCCAAAAATAAAAAGAGTATTCTTGGACGCACGACAAGAATTCGTCGATATAAATAAAGCGTCGACCTCTATAGCTATATCATCTGAAGGACCAATCCTGGAAATTCCTGAGAGATTTGACCAACTGTTTCGACAGAAAACAACGGGAAAGGTTAGTAAATTAAAAGAGTTCTTTAAAAAAAATTAGCGCTAATACAAGATAAAGATGTCGTCGCGAAATTGATAAATTTGATAGAAGACCCTCAAGAAGATGTGCGACCAGAAAGAAGGGTTAATCATATTGGGAAAGTATTGAAGACTAATCATGAACTGAGATTGACCGCCCAAATAGGAGATTATGACATGGACTATATTATTCTGGACTTGGGCTCTGATGTGAACATTCTTACGAGATAAACTTGGGAGAGTATGGGAAAACCGAGACTAGTATGGTCTCTTGTACACCTAAGATTAGCAAATCAATCAAAAGTTTTACCTATCAGTCAACTGACTCAAGTTCTTGTCGAGGTAGAAGGACTTCACACTTATGCATACTTTGAGGTGATCGACAATGTTGATGATACGAATCCATATCCTACACTTCTTGGGATCAACTGGGAAACCAATAACCAAACTATTATCAATTTCAGAGAAGGATACTAATGTTTGAAGATCAAGAGCTAAGGGTGGTCGCACCACTTGATCCTTTAGAAGGCCATAGGTACGTCAAGCAAGTAAATAATGAGGGACAAGACGGATACTTAGACCATATATACAACATTATGACTGCAATGGATGATTATGTGAATCCAATGGCAGATGGAAAGCTCAGTTGGTGGAGCGTTAGTTCCTGTACATTGGATTCTGGAGAAGCTTTAGAAAATTAGCAGAACTAATTGTATGAAGTATCAGTGAGACGACATGCAAGAATTACACAATTCATACGATGGGTAAGTATCGAGGTATGTGATCTCCCTACCTACGAGGATTTTCCTAACCTGTAATATTTTCTTACATAATTTGAAGAAAAATTCACAAAACCACGACACCTATTAGCTATGGATTTTTCATTGAAGGCTACGATTGCCCAATGGTGGGTCGCACATAAATAGTCTATTTTTTAATGGCCCCAATGTGAGAGATTGCTGGAAGTCTGGTTTGGAGGGAAGATGATATACACTGGTCAGAAATACGTAGGACTAACTATTCTTGTCGAGCACATTGAGAATTGTCGTGCGACATGGGAAGCATGTTCGCAACAAAAATGGGTCCATCAATTTGTACACACATTAGATATGATACCAAGGAAATGGTATACATCAGTCAAGTTATGACGAGGGATAGTAGAATGGGAAGAATTAGCTGCAAGTTTCACTTGGACATTTGAATTTGTTGATGATCATCCATCGATCAATGTTTCTCTACAAGTAATCAAGAAGAATATATTTGAAGATATTCCTATGTCAACGACAAATTTTAATCAGAGCATCAGGGTAGTCTAGCACTAGATGGAGTGCTATAATGTAACAGACGAACCAGATGATGATGATCCCCGCGACATAAAAATTCTGGAGTTTGAAGGTACTCACGCGATGGAAGGGTCGGGTGTTTCGAGCGATAAGTTTCTCAATCCATTGGAGATAAAGAAAGTAAACATTGGCTCTGTAGAGAATCCAAGGTTTGCCAATATTGGATATTATTAGGACGATGAAACTGTCGAAAAGATGACAGACCTATTACATGAATTTCAAGATATGTTCCCCACTAATTTTTTGAAATGAAGGGAATTGTTGGAGATCTTGGACAAATGAAAACCATTGAAACCCGACACAAAACCTGTTAAGCATCGACCATGTCAGCTCAATCCACAGTATAAAGAAAAAATTAAGATAGAATTAGATCGAATGCTAGATACGAGCAATATAGAACTTGTTGAAGAATCTGAGTGGATCATCCCAATGGTAGTCCAATATAAGAAGACTGCTAGTGAAGTAAGTATTTGTGTCGACCTAAGGAAGTTGAATGACGCTTGCCTACACGACCCATTTCCTACACCATTTACAGACAAAGTATTGGAGAGTGTCGAAGGCCAAGAAGTATATTCATTTACTAATGGATTCTCTGGATACCATCAAATCAGAATTGCGAAAGAAGATCAACATAAAACAACCTTTGCGATGGAGTGGGGTTGTTTTCAGTATACAATAATGCCATTTTGGACTCAAGAATGCTCATGTTATCTTTTCCAGGATATTTGTGGTTGCTTTCAAATATTTTATTCACAAGTTTCTTAAAGTCTATTTTGATGACTAGACAGTATTTTGACTCATTAAAGATCATATTGTGAGCCTCAAAATGATGCTAGAACGATGTCGACAGTATCAAATTTATTTGAATCTAAAGAAGTGTATTTTTTTTGCTCCATTTGAGCTATGTTGGGTCATGTGGTTTGTCGTGATGGTATATTGGTCGATCCTACTAAAATTGTGATCATCATCAACCTACCACCACCCGCGACGGTAAAGCAGTTGAGAACGACTTTGGGACACATAGGCTATTATCGAAAGTTTATCAGAGGATACGCAGAGGTGACTGATCCCATGGAGAAGTTGTTAAAGAAGGATGTTAAGTTTCAGTGGACGAAACAATGCCAAGAGAGTTTGGATCTCCTGAAGAATAAGATGCTTACAACTCCCATACTAGTTTTTCTAGGCTAGAAGAAGGAGTTTCATGTGCATGTCGATGTGTCGTCTGTCGCACTCGGCATTGTACTTGCAACCAAGTGATGGGGCTATTGATCATCCTATTTCGTTTGCTAGCCGAAAATTGTCAAAAGCACAAAATAATTATACCATGACAGAACTTGAAGGCTTAGCTATGGTGTATGCGCTTCAAAAATTCTGACACTATCTCCTGGGTGGACATTTCAAGATGTTCACAGACCATTCAGCGTTGAAATACATGGTAAATAAGCCAGTGTTGGGGGGTAGATCTTTCGATGGATTTTCCTCTTCCAATAATTTGATTTCAAGATCATTGTTAAACCTAGTCGATTGAATTTAGGACCCGGCCATCAGTCACGACTAGAAAGTGGAGAAGAGCCTGGTAATCTTGACGATAGTCTTCTAGATGCACAATTGTCTATGGTCGAGGTGTTTGATGACCATTACAAATATATTGTACAATTCTTGAGTAGGGGATATGCACCGTACATATTCACTAAAGCGCAGAAGAAACAATTAATCGACAGAGCTCTAGACTTCCAGTTGATAGCTAGACAGTTATACAAAATGGGACCAGATGAAATTCTTCATCATTGCATTTTGGAGCACGAGCGACCAATGATATTGAATGAGGCACATGTTGGTGTCGCAGGAGGCCATTATGCCGAAAAATATATTGTGTGCAAGATATTACAAGTAGGATTGTGGTGACATACTCTGCATGCATATGCTAGAGAATATTGTCGCAGTTGTGATATCTTCCAAAGAACCAGAAATTCATTGGGATGAGATGAAATGCCACTAGTACCTCAGATAACTTTATAGGCATTTGAAACATGGGCGGTTGATTTTGTTGGACCTATTAATCCACTAGGAAAAAGAACAGGTGCATGATACATTATCACTGCGACGGGTTACCTGACCAGATGGGATGAAGCAGTGCTAGTCAAGGATTGTACTGATGTGACCACTGCCAGATTTTTGTACGATAACATAGTGACCTGTTTTGGATGTACGAAGATTTTGATAAGTGATCAAGGCACACACTTTGTAAATCAATTGATCAATGAATTAACTGAAGAATTCTAGATCCAGCACTAGAAGACAACGTCCTATCACCCACAAGGAAATGGTGTTGTTGAGGCCTTCAATAAAATCATGGAGAATGTGTTGACAAAGATCTATAATGTGCAAAGAGATGATTGGGATCAGAAAATCCCTATAGTATTATGGGCATATCGCACCACCTATAAAAATTTGACAAGTCAAAATCCATTTCGACTGGTGTGTGGACAAGAGGTTTTCATGCTAATGGAATATATTGTACCCAAACTACGAATAGTTGCAATCGTTGAAATGACTAATGTTGGGGTTGTCGACGAAATATTATTGGAGCTTGTGTAATTGGAAGAAGACAACTTTGTCCCATGTTATCATCGAAATGTTGAGAAGGTGCAACAGAAAGCTTGACATGATCAGCATAATAAGAATAATCAATTTCGAGTCGGAGATCTTGTTCTTCTGTACGACAACAAGTTTTTGAAGCATCCTAGGAAACTTAGAACACATTGTATCGAACCATACATTTTTATTCAGAACACTAAAGTAGGAGTCGTGCAATTGAAGAAGTTAAATGGAACTCCTTTCAAGGGATTAGTGAATGGCATTCGGTTGAAGCCTTACCAGGACATCTGCCATGTCATCGAATGAGAGTTCAAAAAGAGTAAAAAAAAAGACAAAAAGTCACAAATTTACGAATGTTGTTTATGAGCGTTATTTCTAAAACATTATGTGTTTTTGTTTAAAGTTTACAAGTGTGTGGTCATAGACTATATTCCTGACAAAAGAGAAGGAAAAATGGTGTAGACTGTTTGTTTGTCGAAAGAGGAAGAAAAGGGTCGCAGAATGTCTATTTGTCGCAGCGGAAGAAAAAGTTGTCGTTGATTGTATGACTGTCGCAGAAGAAAAATTGTCGGTACAAACTCTTCATCTGTCACAAGGAAAGAATTGTATCGTAAGCCATAGGATTATCACAGGAAAATAATTGCTATCGCACAATGAATTTTGGTCGCAAGTGACAGTTGTCTAGCAGTTAATGTGAAGGGAACAGGAGATTTTGGCGGCGGGATTTTTTGTCACTTCCACCATTAATGCACGATAACTACCATTGAACTGATAGGTGAAGTGATGGTTTGACTGGCGGTTTCCTTGTAATGATTAGAAATATTTCTCCATGTGACGAAAATCATTCCCACCTTTCCATTTATTACCTGATCATGTGACTAGACGATTGATTGAATGCGTACACATATATTGTCTCTGTGTCGAAGTTTCATTAATTCTATTGCAACCGACCGAGTAAATTGAATTGCATGTCTACAACTGCAGGAGTCAAAGCCATTGTTTTACAGAGTATGGTCATTTTTGTCTCCAGCAAGATCATTGTTCAAGAATCATGCATCAAAATTGGTTCACCTACGCCCATTATGGAAGACATTGCAGTATTTGTTCCACCATCACCCACAGTTACAGGAGAAGTTGTACAATCACCAGTTCTTTTACGACCAAACCCACCCAGCCCATAACGGAAGAAACGTTATGGTCCCCGCAAGAAGGCAACAACGCCTCCACCAAAGGACGACCCAGCAGGATTTGCATCCATGCTGCCAAATTATGTACCGCTTAGACCAGCCGATGTGCCTAAGGTTAAAATAGGTAAAAATTCAAAATATCCACTGGTAATGCATGTCATACCGAAAGGAGTTCGGGTAACGACAAACATAATTCCAAAGTTACAGAAAAATGGGTTTTTCAAACCACGTCTTGCACAAGTTTCCAGAACTGGAAATGAACAAATATATGATGATTTTTTGTGACACTGGAGATTCCCCTATCCGCATGGTTCCAATGGAATGGGCACGAGGATTGGACAAGTTTGGACTATTATCGCTCATGTACATGCCACATTTCGACCACACAACAGAAGTGAATGCATGTGTCAAATAGTTGCTAGTATATTTCCATGGTGGATTTCTATGGCTCGACCAAAAGATTCCAATGGATGTCGAGATGATAGCACCGATCACTGGGATTCCCCTTACAGGCGTCGATCTAGCGCCATTTTTGCTGGGAAAGACCAGGACACAGCATTGACAAATAAGTTGAAAGAGAACTATGAGCTAACAAGGGACACATAAGGCTTTGTTATCGCCTCCAACAATGATATTGTTATTCAGTTCGCAGTGAAAATATTATCTAGCAAGCTGCTGTGCAAGATGCGAACTAACCAATGTACCGTAAGGACAATTGTTGTGGCAGAGTAGTGTCCAGCGGGGGTCCAACTTAACTAGCCAACATACTTGCTAATTGAGTTGTTAGTAGACGACGAAGAGGTGCAGGAAAAAGGTATCCCATTTCATCATTCTTGGCTACTAATTTTGATTTCTTTTGTTGCATGGGCAGAACCACCAAACTACCAAGGGGTAGACATACCAATCCCATGTTGAGGAGCTCGATACCAAAATCTCTGGTTCAACAAGGAGTTTCCTAAGAGGAAAAGAGATAATAATATTGAATTATTTTTACAAGGAGAGGCCTTGCGGCATTATATTAAGAAACAAACCAGACTTACCAAGGAAACCAACCGTTAAGCGATTTCGGAACATTGTCAAACTTTCGGTCGAGGCCCATCATATTTTTGGAGCCTCGACAAGATCCACAAAAGCAATGTTTTTCCACGTAGTTTCAACTATTTGCTGCTGAAATTGACGCCATTATTCAGGTTTGGTCGGCATAATGGAGAGTTCCTATTGTATATGATCAATTTTCTACAGAAGAAGAGTCGTGATAGGATGACCCATCGACAAAGAAAAATGGAGATCAAGGGGGGGATCCACCAATTGAAGAAACCCAAAGAATCTCTCATAGTCTGGATGATTTTAGAACAACCCCAATAGATCTAGTGTTGGGAGAGAAGAGAAAGAAATCCGAGAAGTTTGAGAAGGGTTGAAAGAAGAGGAAGGTTGACCCCTCATCTGAAGTCGTCAACCTCGCCAATGATGATTACACTCTTCTGACGAAAGCAATGATAGAAGTTGCCAATGAAAGTTGGAGAAAAATAGATGAAAGACATACATAATTGACAGGTAGCATTGTAGATTTACTGCAAACACATTGTAAAGCAGTAAAAGAAGTTCGAGTGGTGGCTGACTAAACGCCATACTTAACTGTGTCGTTGGATGAAGTTGGTCCATATGAAGAGATACCTATCGAGGGAAACCCATAGAATCTCTCATAGTCTGGATGACTCTAGAACAATCCCAACAGATCTAGTGTTGGGAGAGAATAGAAAGAAATCCGAGAAGTTTGAGAAGAGTTGAAAGAAGAGGAAGGTTGACCCCTCATCTGGAGTCGTCGACCTCGCCAATGATAATTACACTCTTCTAACAGAAGCAATGATAGAACTTGCTAATGAAAGTTGGAGAAAAATAGATGAAAGACATACAGAATTGACAAGTAGCATTGTAGATTTACTGCAGACACATTGTAAAGCAGTAAAAGAAGTTGGAGTGGTGGCTGACTAAACGCCATACTTAACTGTGTCGTTGGATGAAGTTGGTCCATATGAAGAGATACCTATCGAGGGATCGATTACGCCAACTCCACCTATAAAGATTCAATTATTGGGTCAAGAAATCGACCTAGGCACACCAGAATTGAATACTGTGGTCAAGGACCTTGGTCATATTACAATGGATTTTTCTGTGCTACCTATGTATGCAGTGCATTCCATTCAAAATGTTGTAGTTGCAGAAATGAAGAATAGAGAGTGTGTGTTGGTAAATCAGGTCAAGTCTTCATGCAAATATGTTAATAAGATGAAGCAAACAATTCAAGAGGCATAGATGAAAGCAAAAATGTCATAGGACGATAGGCATCGACTGGATGTGGCTGTTACATTGGCTTGTAGTAGTTTTACAGATGAAGGCATCACAGTAGAGATGTTTTCGGAAGCAAACGACTTTCGACTTGGCGAAGTGGCAGAAAACTTCCATAAGCGGACTGCAGATTTAGAATTGAATATAAATCCTAGTACACCTCCATAGGTACTGGAAGAAAGAAGAAAATCAATGACTGAGGCTGCGACAAAGATAGAAGAGGCGGAGGCACTTTGTGCCAGAGCAATTGAGCAAGTTTCTCAGTCATGGGAAGCTTTGATCAACGATGAAGAATTAGAAAAAGTAATAGAGCAGTTGCATACTGTTGAAGTAGACTTCAACAAAATGAAGAGGGATCTAAAGAAGTTGTTGACTATAGAGAAAATGGCCAAGGCGGCCAACATGAAGAAGCTACAACAACAAGTAGCAAAACTACGCACCCAATAGCAAAATAGAACCGACCGAGTCTCAAAAATTCAAGCCGAAGCAGAGAAAGTTACAGGCATCATTCAACATGTACATGAAAAGGTGTAACAAGCCTTGGGGTCGATATAATTGACAACTTTGGAAAACCTCAGTTCTAAACTTGTGGAAAAGTTGAAGTCAACAGAAGAAGAAGTGTGACAACAAACTGAATAACTAGTGAAAATATTTCAGCATTTTCAAAGCAAGGTCGCACTGATGAAGCTTTCAGACTAATGTGGTTCGAGACGAGCCATAGGTGAACGTTGGGGGCCTGTTGGCCCTAGGAAAAGTCAGATAGAATTCTGCCAAAATTATGCTCAAGAAGATGAAGATTCCAATAGCGTGACGAAAGAAGTTGTGAAAAAAGCAACTGCGACATAAGGAACCACGACGGAAGAGGAATAAAGCAGTCGAAAAGCATAGTTCGACCGATTTGGCAGGAAGAATTAGTTAGACTAAAAGCTTTCTTTTAGTCATAAAAGCATAAATGTAATTCGGGCCAAGAGTGCTTTTTTTTTTATGTAATTGAATGTACTAAAATAGAAAGCCAACATATCGACTAACAGTTGTGATTCATTTGACGGTTGAATCAAGAGTACTAAAAGTCGAAAGGCTTATAAAAGCACGAACCCAAGCTGTGTGCGGGTTAGTTTGTTAGTTTTTGGATCAATTGGAGTAGAAGGAAGTGAGTCGAAGGCAAGGAGAGATTCAATCTAGGCTATGTGTAGATCGACCATTTAGAGAAAGAGAAAAAGAGAGAAAGACCAAAACTAGAGAGCATGAGATGAGAGATGAATGTATGAGTTGTAAAGAATATCTAAAGAAAAGTTTGCAAGTTGGGTGCGCAGAACAAAGGTGCCAAACCAATTCTCATGCTAGATGAAGAGCACATTTATGGTATTTTACGGATGTGTTTCCACGTTATATCTTGTCTCTGTGTGTTTTAATGTGTGTTTCGTGTCTAATGCATATTTGATATAGATGATCTTATCTAAATGTGTCGCACATAATTAATGGTGAATGAAATTATATGTGTCGCATCTGTAATAAGTTAATATGTGTTAATTCTTTATATTATATGTTGTTAGATCTATCGATGGAATGGTAAATGGATATCCTTAAATGAATAAATAAGAACAGAGGTTTAATTCCGGTTTCACTTGAGTGAATTGGTATTGTTGTAAGGAAGAAATCCCCAACATAACCATAGAAACCTGGTTCTAGCAATCCCCATAAGATATCTCGAGTGAGACTTCATCTGCATCGCAGGTGTTGCCGACGGAGTCCTGCTCTGTCGGGACGATATATTGGGCTTTGTTGATGAACGAGGAATCTAAACCTTGGTCGAACGAAAGCACACCAACAACTACTTTAAACTTCAAAACTTGTATCAAACAATTTTAGCACTTTATGAACTTTAAATCAACCACATTAGAAACTTTATATCAGCCACGTAATCAACTTTATATCAAACATTTATGAATCTTTAAATTAGCCACATATCATTTTTATATCATCAATATATGGATATTCAAGAATAAATAAACCACATAAAATGATCACCATAAGAGACAAGATGTACCCTGGGAAAACCCTCCAAACATGGAGGATGAAAAACCCAGTAATTCTTTGAATATGATAGATATGTTTTCAGAGAATTATTTACAACACATCAACAAATTGTCTGATAAGAGATGTCACCACAACAATAGAGAAGAGAGATCCAAAGAAACCCTGCAAAAACAACTGAATGCAAACTGTATTGAACAAGCCATATGCCATGCATATTAATAACAATCCAAAACAACCTAGCATGCAGAAGGGGCTGAATTTGAGGCCCGATAAACGCACTGAGATCATACCTAGAACATTCACCAAGAATAGCATGCACTAGAACTCCTCTCATGTAGACATTAGCGCCATCCTAAACTCAAGTTCCCAACTGACACTTCAAATCCTCTTGCATGCACAAGATATTCTCCCTCCTTCTTTAATTAGCTTTAATTGGACGCTAACTGATTTAAACTGAATGTGATCTTCTTGAACTGAAAGTGATTGGTTGAACTAAGCGTGAACTGGTTGAACTGAACTTAATCTTCAACTAGATGTTAGGAGACTAACTGAAATTCTTTGGTACTTCACTATCAGTGTCACCCATGCACAAACACTTTGCATAAATTAAGGAGATGTTCCTTATTTAACTAACACAATCTTTACTTACAACTTAGACTTAACTAAGGCCTTCACAATTCGAGTTCACTTGAGGCGTACATGTGCAATTCGAATTCATTCTCTTTCTCTATGTGTTATCTCATTATCATTAATTAAATATTTTTAATTATTCATCTTATCATATCATACTCAGAAGAATTGTTCCATATCGATGATCATATGTATTGCCCTGGTTCATATAGTCATATGCTAAAGTAATTCACTCTAGGGGTAGTTAATCCCTATAGGAGACTTATAGCACCTAGTGACCATGACTAACAATACATCACATAGTATATCCGCATGACTTGATACAACACAAGTATAGAATTTGACACAACACAAGACCAGTCTTGATACAACACAAGACTCCAATATTGATACAACACGAGATTCTGATCTTGATACAACACAAGATCACAGTACATGCATCTTTCATTAATAGGACTTGATACAACACAATGTCCTAACTTGATACAACACAAGCTTCTTTAACTTAATACAATGTAAGTTCCTGACTTGAGACAACACAAGTTTCTGAACTTGATACAACACAAGTTCATGACTTGATACAACACAAGTCTCGTGGAGAATGACTCCTGGTGTTGTACATTTAACAAAGCAAACATGGATTCCATCATGCATAGAGGTCAAAGTGGGGGAAGGTTCATCAATCTCACAGGTCTAAGTCATAAGTCAAGGATAAAAATCAAGATGGAAGTAAAATGGATGTACGAAGAAAAGTGAGAGGTGATGCCATCAAAGCAAGGAAGTGGGTAAGTCTACATAAGGTAGGCAATACTAGTGAGCATACATAATGACCTTGCATAAAAGATCGTTTGACTACTCATGACACAAGTTTTCCCAAAAACATATAATGTCATTGTCAGCTAATCATGCCAAGTCACAACTTTTAACATAAGCAATAAAGACAATAACTCATCCAAATGCAACCTATATGGCTGCTCAACCATATATTTGTCTATGGTTGCATTGGAAAAGGAAATACATTGGTTGCTTGCTATGCTATTCCATAAAAAGAACCATGACTAAACCAAAATCATCTCAATTGGGTCATGTTGGATTAGTCCTGACAAGGGGAACTTGATAGTTGCTTTACATGCTTTGGATAGCTTTGAAATATAGATTCCCCCTTGATCATCATGTATGTGAAAACATCCTCCACCATGTAAAAAAGCATTGGCTAATAAAAGCAAGGATCTACATCATGGTAGCTCCAACGAAAATATATGTGATAACAATTACCTTGACTATTTGGATAAAAAGAGATGTTTTCATTTTCAAGGGGCATTATTCTTCACCTGAGATAGTGGCCATGAGAGAAATCAACCTATATAAGTCTTATGCACAGTCTCAAAAACATCAAGTATTGAGACATGTTATGTTGTTGAAATTATATCGAAGTTGTTTATGGGATTTTTTTTACGGGGATTATCAAGGGGAGGAGCAACATTGTGATTTTGGTGTTGTGATCCATATCTCAGATAGTTACTTCTTCAAGTTTAAAGCAGGTGTTGGTGGTGGGACAAATAACATAGCCGAATTATGTCCCTTGTTTTCCTTCTAAAGTTTGCTAGTCTCAAACACATATTGGTAGCACATATAATGGGGGACTCTTTATTGGTTATTCAATGGATGAAGAATGAGGCTTAGGTTAAAAACATTAACCCACTTCCATTGGCCCAGCAGATTGAGGATATCTCCTCATCCCTTTTTTAGATTTCCTATCAGCATATCTTCTTGAGTATATAATTCAGAGGCGGATGTCCTATCCAAAGAAGGAATTCTATTGCCATGTGGAACATTCCAGGTGTCTGAATATGAAGGTGCTAATGTTGTGAGGTCCTTGGGATGTTTGGATGACCTCCTGGTAACCTGAAAACTCTATTTCCTTTGGTTATTTATGGCTCATTAGTATGATATACCTTTTTGTAATGATTTGATCAGAAACCATTTACAAACTATTCTATGGTTTTTTTAATTGATCAAAGCTAAATCTTTGTTGCTAGAAACTTCACAACAAGAAATACTATGAAAGTATCTTTTTGTTTTTCAGTGTTGAAGGTGCCTTCAAAATGTACTTTGAATTCAACTTGAATATAAGAGTACGATTCTTTCCTTGGGAAAAAATTATAACATATGATTGCATTTTCTAATGCCTCCATTTGGTTCTTATTTGAATATGCCCATGTAAACGAAAGATGTTTGCCAATAAGGATTATATCATCCACATAAAGAACCATAATGAGGATATCGTCATCAAATTTTGTAACATACATATTTGGATCAGATATGCACTGCTTGAAATCATTCTTTAAAAAATAAGTATCGATTTTCTCATACGAAGCCCTAGGTGCATGTTTAATACCGTATAAGGACTTGTGTAATTTGCATACCAAAATTGAAGTTTCAATAGCGATAAAACTAGGTGGTTGTTGCATATAAATGTCTTACATCCATTTGGTGAATTTCACATTGATAAGATGCCATAAGAGAAAGTATGGTTCTTATTGTTTTTATTTCAGCAATTGGAGCAAAAGTTTCAATATAGTATATACCTTCTTGTTGAGAACAACCTTTTCCTACTAATCAAACTTTATGTTTTTCAATCTATCCTTTGACAATAAAGTTTGTTTTATAAATCCATTTACACACAACTAAATTATTTCCAAGAGGAAGGGGAACAAGAGTCCAAGTCTTGTTCTTCATTAATGATCCATGCTCAACATTCATTGTGTTTTCCCATTTAGGTTTTTATTTAGCTTGAGCACATATGGAGCGGTCATATATGGCCAATACTTTAGTCATGAGGGCAAAGTCAAATCTAGCTTGTCGAGTATCAAATGGAATACCAATCTCAAAACCTACGTATTCAAGAGTTTTTTGGGCCCAAACATGAAGAGGAGTAGTGGTGGGAACTACTCTTGTATCTTCGGAAAATTTAGGTGATTCACTCGAATAAGTAGGCGACACAGGGTCTAGATCAAGCACAAAAGTACATGAATGGGTAATATATATAAGAGCAACAGAAGATGTAGGAAAATGCAATGTAACATGAGGTTGGGTAGACTCGGGAGGAGGAGAGACTTCATTGAATTGAACATCTTGTCAGTTGATAACACCTTCGATATATAGATCAAATAACTTGTAAGGTTTACAATCCTCACTATGGCCAATGAAAATACATTTTTTAGATTTGGGCTCTAACTTTTTTCCATTTTTCATCAAGAGTAACCTGTAAACAATCTAAAATATTTTGACCAATGAATCATCTTGCTTGATCACATCAATCTTTCCACATATATAAGTCTTTAGCATTGGTAGGTTTCTTGTGTTCACCATTAACTAAGTGCTAGAGATTATTAATCCTGAGAATATCAATCATCTTTCTCTTCCAAGCAATATAGCTAGAACCAACTAATTCTAGAACATAAGCTACCTATAAACTCATAATGAATAAAAATCAAACGAAACCCTAATGCAAAAAAAAAAGACAAGAGTTAACACTAGAAGAAATAGTGAATAAAACTTAAATTTCTCACCAATGACAAAACCCCGTAGTTCCAAACCAACAAATCTGCAAACCCTATGTACGAACAACAAAAAGAATCAACTTACAACGATGTTTTCGCTTTGGAAATTAGTGCACACATTTACTATGAAGATAGGTCATGTGGGTACATGTCTTTTGTGAAGGTCGGTCACATACACACACACCTTTTCTTTTTCCAACATGTGCACATGTTTGTTAAAGCCTTGTAATTGTAGATCTGCGAAAGCCAAAGTTGTTTGGGTGAGCAAAAACATGAACCAAAAAAAAGAAAACAAACATATTTGCTGCAAGAGAGATAAATCTGTGATAGTAGGTTAGTATACAATGGATTTCAACTCAGAACTACAGGGAAAAAAAGTAAAACTTGAAAATTTTCTGAAAAATAAATGGTGAGGGTTATGATTTTGAAAACGAAAATTCAAACAAGTAGAAAAATGCCCAGATCTAAAGAAAAACCTCAATAGTTGTCCATATATGATGGAAAACCTACTAGAGAAGGAGGGCCACAAAAAAATGAAGAATTTGATGCTTGTAACAAAATTTAACAAACATTACTGAAGGAAGCATTAATTGTAGGTCATACAACAACAGAGGATACATTAAAAGCAAATTGTAAAGTAGCAAGAATGACACAAATTTCAAGGTAAAAGTCTAATACAGAATTGAGAAGGCTATACAAACTAAACAACAACAAATTTGGCACATTTTTTGAGAAGAAATTTAGGCATAAATTTCAAGGTGACTATACAAGCTACTATAGGCACTAAAATCAAGGAATTCATACAACATTTATAGTTGTTAGTATTGTTGTCAATTTTGGGCATGATTCCCAAGGCCGTATAGCTGGAAAATTGTTGACACGTGTGGGTCTTACGACTATTAATGAGGCTCTGAAGTTTTGCTGAGTTTGGCACACCTTTCGAGATACAAAGTAGAGATAAGTATTGTTGTTTTGTTTTGTAAATTGTCTCTAAAGGAAATAAATAAATAAATCTCTCTGAACAAGTTTTCCCTTCGGGCTTTTATCCTGGACCAAGTTGGTCAAAAATCACTGTGTCAAAATTAAGTGTGTGGCTGTCCTAATTTTTTGAGTTGTTTAAAGTTTGAAAATTTTCCATGTGTTTTAAGAAAAAAAAATTTCATGCATGTAAAGTGATTTTACAGTTATGGGGTTTAGGAATTAAACTTCATGTGAAAAAAAAAAACTTTGAAACCGGGTTGGGAATGCAAAAAATTTCGTGTGGAATGTTTTATGGAAGCTCCTAGGTCGTCCTAAAGCCAAAGTTCTTTGGTGGATGGTCTTGGAAAATAAAGTGTTACTTTGGGATAATGGAATGAAACATAATTGGGTTGGTCTGAATAGATGCAACTTATGTTCTCAAACTGAGAAAATAATTCACTGCCTTGTTATCACTTGTAGCTTTACAAAGGAAGTATAGAAAGAGATCAAGACAATTCTTAGGGCAAAAGCGAACTGCAATAAGTTAACTATTGAAGGATATTTTTAGGAACTGCTTTTGGATGGTGCAACCAAAACATTTAAAGCAATTCCAAGTCAGTTTGCATATTGGATATGGTGGGCTCACAATTTGTCAACTTTTCAAGAAAAAAATCCCTCCTACAATAATCGCTCATTTGGTGATCAAAACTACGATGGAGTTTTAAACTTGTCCGAAGGAAAAAAATACCAGATCTCTAGAAATGTCAAAACTAAACTGCATGATACCTTGGGGTTATTTCGATGGGGCATGTGAAGGCCACCCAACTTTATGCAGGGTGGGAGCAGTTTTTTTTCCTTGGAAAAAAAGCGTAACTTTATTTCTTCAAACAAAATTACATTCTGTAGATACACTAAAAAGTGTATTTAAAAAAAAAGAAAGTAAAGTAAATACTTCGTGACTATTACATAGAGATCGTCACCATTCAAAATAGTTCTTCACCAGTCATTAAGACCATTACAAAACAGGCATTCAAATGTTCATACCCATCCATGCCACAAAAGGCATGAGTAATAATGTGGCAAGTAGAAGAGCAATAATACTGTAGCATATTCTCCATCCGATGGAAAAAGAAAAACCTATGATATATACTAGAAAATCACCAATATGCAAAATACTGAGCGCAACCCACTCAGTCAAAAGAGTGCTGATAAAACCTGAAATATACCATATAACAGTAGTGTAAATAGAGCAAAAACATGAAGCATGAGCACCCCTGCTCATTCTATGAAGGGAATATGAGGTGGGAGCAATTTTATATGTAAATAATGGGATTTGTTTTAATATGAAATTTGTAGTGGGAAGATGATCCAACACTCGCATGGAGTTGTATGCTCTTTGGATTGTTCTAAAAAGTGCTCTCCAACACAGATGTAACAAAATTCAAGTAATTGGAGACTCCAAGGTTATTGTCGGTTTGTAAAAAAGAAGTCTAGACTTGAGGTTTTGGGACTGAGAAATATGATGTCTGTAGTAGAGGAAGATATATTTTCTTTTTAATGGGTTTCTTTTAATCACGTTTATGGGGAGTTAAATTGAGAAGCAAACAAGCTATCTGAACAAGCTCTTATTCTAAATGAAGGTACCCTTGTTGAAGCATAATATAGAGAGGTTATACTCCAAGATGAACTTGAATTCTCTATTAATTGTTTTTAAACAAGACCATGAAAGGTGTTTATGGAAGTCTATTGTATATGTATTTTTTCCAATTTTTCGCTCTTGATAGGGCAACATTTTTGTTGTTTGTTCAATCTCTACATCTCTAAGAAATTTGTAATGATCATATGATAGTTTATTTTTCTTTGTTAATGCTAAAAGGGAAGGTTTTATATTCTAATCCATAAACAAGAAAGATTTTGGCATTGGGGTTTGGATTTGTAGATCTATTTATGTGCCTTCTATTTTTGAAATATAGATGATTATTTACAAGGGAAAAATGTCAATGTTGAAAGCCTTGCATAGACCAAATGGTAGTTTATTGCTCTATGTTGATGTTAAAAGGAAAGGTTTGAGATTATAGTCTATAAATAAGAAAGATTTTGGCATTGAAGTTTTGATTTATAGATATTTTTATGTGCATTCTCTTTTTGCAATATAGATTTTTTTTTAAGGAAAAAAATGTTCATATTGAAAGCCATATATAGACATTAATAATTTTTTGTTTCATCATCATATTATATTATTGAAAAAATAAATAAACAATTATAAATTATAAATAAATAGAAAATTTATAAAAATAAAAATAAACACATTATTAAATACCAAATAAATTTAACCATACACTCAAATAAACTTAAACATGACACTCTCATAATGTGCTGATTATGAATGCAACGTATTCATTGTGTAGTGATGATGCTAGGGTTTGTGCCACCTGTCGGTGCCCTGGCATAGCCATGGAGCTGGTCCCTTGGGTTTCTTTTCCTGGAAGTTACGGTCGGTGGTTTTCGATGGAACCTCCTGGTAAACCTAGTTCTTCCTGTTTCTTTTTTTGTCTGTTGGTTGTTTGTTTTTCCGTGTTGCTGCTTCCGTGATTTTCGTTTTGGGTCCAGTCCATGCATGGAGTCCATCCCCCAACATGGGGGACTAGTACCAACCATGCCCTAAAAAAGTCAGAACTTCCTTCATTTTTGGCTTTTGAGTATTTTTTATGGTTTTAGTGGACTGGGTCGAGATTTTGTCACTGTATCAGCTGTTGGGCTGACTAGTACGACCATTTTTAGGCTGCCGCATGATAAGCTCTATTTTTTGCACGTTGTTTTTGGGCTTGGTTTCCTGTCTTTTTTATATGTTTTTTTGGTTCTTTTTGTCTCATGATAGCCTGGCACTTGGATGGACTTTGTTAGTAATTATTCATCCCTCATCCTTGAGAAGTGATGGGGTTCTGGAGTTGACCCATCTTTCTCGTTGTTTTTGTGTGCTTTGTTCCGTGGCTATCCTTGAGGTGGTCTGGCGATTTCTCTACCTAGGTTTTTGTTTTACCCTCTTCTGGTGGTGGTTTTGGGGGTTGTATCCCAGCATCGTTGGTAAGAGGGTTTGGTCCCGTGGACTTGTCGGCATGTGCCTTGTCCCCAGTTTCCTTTGCTGTTTGGGTTGACGGTTTCTGGTTTTGGGTATCCTACATCCCTGTGTAGTAACGGGGTTTTGGAGTTGACCTGTATTTCTAGCGCTTTTAGCGTGATTTGTTTCACGGCTGTCTTTGTGGTGGTCTGGCGGTTTCTCTGTCATAGTTATTGGTTTGGCGGTTACTCCACCAGTGGTGGTTTCGGGGCTGTCTCTCGAAGTGGAGGATATGAGGGTTTGTCTCGTGGTCCTAACTATTTCTGCCTTGTCCCCTCTGTGCTCGGGTTCTTTCGTTGTTAGGGTTGACGATTTCTGGTTTTGGGTTACGGCCTCCGGACGTATTAGCCATGCCACCTTTCCATCATGGTAGACTTCTGTCCTCAGGAGCGGGTCACTGAGGCACGAGTTGACTCCTCTCCTTGCCACGAGGGTTATTTTCGTCACCACAACAAACAGAAAGATAAAGCCATTAAGGCTCAGGGTGGCTGCTTCAGTTTTGTGCTTGGGCACGATGTGTTCATGGAACGTGTCGGGGAGCTGTGTCACAGAGCACTCATAGGCATAATGGAGTACTATTGGATGGGTAAGAAGGACTGGGTCGATTAGGCTACAACCCATCGGAATCCCCTGATCAATTACATCCCTACTATTAGCCTTCTAGCCAAAGGGTGGCTAGTCTTCGTGTTTCTAGAAGCTGAGCATGCTTCGCTTATCCTTAACTCCTTATGGTTGGTGGGAAGGGCTCACTGGTCTTAAACCGATGGCATGCGGCTTTCGACCCTCTGTGGGAAAAGGTGGTAAAGCGTCACCTCTGGGTAATATTACCGGTGCTTCCCTTTCCCCTATGGAACAAGAAGCTCTTGGAAGGCATTGTAAATATGATAGGGTGTTTTGTTGCCCTTGAGGAGAATTTCATGTTGGTATTTGATAAACGAAAGGCTAAGGTGCTGGTCGAGATGGATATATCACAGGGCCTACTGGCAGAAGTGGATATAATGTGTCAAGACCATCTTTACACTTAGAAGTTGGACTATCTCCATGTTCCATTCTGTTGCAACTGTTGTTTCAAGGTGGGCCACCTTAGAAGATCATGCCCTTGGCTGCTGAAGGGTTTGAAAAATTCTCTGCAGACCGACGTCTCTCCCTCCGGGCCTGCTCCGGTCTTTTCCCATACACAACCTTCGGTGGCGGCTCCCCAGGATGATAAGCATGGTATGTATTCCCGTTCTCTCTCGCTTTTTTATGACGCTTCTGTTAATGAACTTATTTTTATGTAGTCTATTGAAGCCGTTATTTCTAAGCCTTCTGGTGCTCTTTGTGAGTCCCTTTCACCCTCTGTTGTTTCCATTGGTTAACCCACACCGCTGCTTTCGCCCTCACTGGGCACGCTGACTGACCCTGCTTCTGGTTTGTCCTAGGCTAAAGCTCCCTCTGTTATGCCCCTTTTTACGCCTAAGGATTTTCCACCTCTCTCCGGGAAGGATCCCTCTCCTAACCCGACCTCTCCCCCCCATAGCCCCTGTGTCGAACCTGCCTTTTCGGACCCGACTTTGAGGAAATCCCTTGCGATTTTCTCAGACAAGACACCTGTGTCTCCCTCAACGTTTCCCTTGGACTCTATCCGCTTCCAAAATGTAACTATCCGTAAGCAAAGGAAGAAACCTCCAAATAACTCACAGCTAAGCCAGGTTACTTTACCTTATACCCCCCTATCTGTCAAAATAAAAGATGCGGCCAAGAACCATTCTTTCTCCCACTCTCGAGCACTTAGAGCGTCGTCCCCCGTTGAGGAAGTTACTTAATGCACAATATCTCTCTGAACATTCGTGACTTTGGAGGGTTAACCAAGCAAAAAACCCTTCGCTCTCTGAAACCTGATATGATACTTGTTCAAAAAACCTTGTGTAGAGCCTACCCAGCCCTTTGGGATTTCTCCAAGCTAATGCCGGGATGGGAATTTTGTGCCCTTGATGCTTCTGGCGTCTCAGGTGGACTTCTAACTGGATGGAACCCCCACTCTGTTAGATGCAAAGCATTTGAAAATGTGGGTGGTATCTTGGTGCAAGCTTGTTTTCGAGATTTTTCTCTCCCTCTCTCGATTTTGAATTGTTATGGCCCTTATAAAAATAGAGAATCGTTCTGGCAGAAGGTGAAAGATGGGGGTTTACCTCTTCTTCCTAATATTATCTTGGCAGGTGACCTAAACTTAACCTTTGGTGTAGCAAATATCTGGGGGATGAAAGCTCACATTGATCCTCTGGCGCAGTATTTCTCCCTTCTTTTTTCAGATCATGGGCTAGTTGATCTGGCACCTCCTTATGCAGGTCCAATGTGGAAAAATGGAAGGGGGGGTAACGAGGGTATCAGTAAACGTCTGGACCGGTTTTTGGTCTCCTCCTCCCTGATTCCCGACCTACTCCGCCATAGGGTTTGGATCGTGTTGTTTGAGATCTCAGATCATTACCCCTTATGTTTGGACTGGGGAAGACAAGCCACTGCACATAATTATCCTTTCAAATTTAATCGTGCATGGCTTCTGGAGGAATATTTCTACAGTTTCGTTAAAAACTTATGGGACTCGTGGGTGCTGGACTCCTCACTGGATGCTATGCAGGGACTTTCCCTTCAACTCAAAACCCTTAAGGTAAGGGTAAAGGATTGGGTCCAGAGACGTTTAGCTGGAATGCAACGTGAACTTAGTGACGTTGAAAAGGAAATCCATTCCCTACTTGCATCAAATCCCTTAGGCATCCTCTCCATGGAGGATCTGGATTCTCTGAAAGCTCTGAGGGAAAAAAATGCAAAGCTTCTGTCACATGAAATCATGACTTGGATGCTCAAGAGTAGGTCAAAGTGGGCTGAGTTGGGGGATGCGAATATGAAGTACTTCCATTCGATTGCCTCAGCTAGAAGGAATCGTAATTCCATTTGGGCACTTAAAAATGAGGTCATTGAGTGGGTGGAAGATGAGACTATGATTAAGGAGCTAGGGGTTAGACATTTCTCTGAGACCTTCAAGGATGATAAAACTTCTAATATTTATGACCAACTGCAGGTTATTAAACTCTTCCCCTCCTTCCTATTAGTGAATGACTCTGTTGCTTTCTCTTCTTTGATCTCCCTAAGGGAGATAGAATCGGCTCTTAAAGCTTTTAAAAAGGATAGTAGCCCAGGCCCAGATGGCTGGCCAGTGGAATTTTTCCTGGGGTTTTTTTACCTTTTAATGGGTGACCTTCTTGCTGCTGCTGAACTCTCCAGGCTGGAGGGCAAGATGGACGGTGCCCTGAACTCCACCTTTATCTCCCTTATCCCCAAAAAAGATAACCCTCTTTCCTTCTTGGACTTTAGACCCATCTCACTGTGCAACCTCATCTACAAGCTTATAGCCAAAATTGCTGCTCTCAGACTAAAGCCGTTCCTTGATAAAGCCATTTTTCCACAACAATTTGGGTTCTTGAGACAGAGGCAGATTGCAAAACCCATTGGTATCACACAGGAAGCACTCCATACCATCAAGAAAAAAAAATTGTGCCATGGTTTTGAAGCTTGACCTTGAAAAATCTTTCGACAAGGTCAATTGGACCTACTTAAGACTCATACTCCTTCAGATTGGGGTCCCTCTGGGAGGGGTTAATTGGATAATGGGTTGTGTATCCACGGTAAACTTTGTGATTTTGGTAAATGGTACTCCTTCAAGTTTCTTCATGGCTACGCGTGGTATAAGACATGGATGCCCATTATCTCCTCTGTTGTTTATTTTGGTCATCGAAGGGCTTAGTCTCCTCATAAAAGATGCAAAGGTCAAAGGTAAAATTTGGGGCATTAAGATTTTTGACTCTTTATATTTGACCCATCTACTCTTTGTAGATGATGCCATTTTGTTTGGCAATGGCACGGTGATGGAATGGATGGCCTTTGATGTTCTGTTGGAAACTTTCTACTCTGCATCTGGTATGAGTATTAGTTTGAACAAGTCCAATTTTCTGTACAATGAAATGGATTTGGGGATTTTACATGATATTCAGTGCTTCTTGCCCTTTAAAGCTGATCCCATTCAGCAAGGTTTCAAATATCTTGGATTTTTTTATCAAACCCCTTGGTTATCGTGCTAAGGATTGGCACTGGCTGGTGGAAAAATTTGAAAAAAGGATCCTCCTCTGGTCAAATAAGCTCCTCTCAATCGGTGGTAGATTGGTACTCATTCAGGCTGTTCTTTCTAGCATACCTTTCTACTGGTTCTCCCTGGTCCCCCTCCCCAAGTCTATCTTAAATAAGCTCAGAAAATTAATTTTTTCCTTCCTGTGGGGAACCAAGGGGGAAAGCAAATGGTTTCATCTCATGGACTGGCAATCTCTGTCTACACCTCTTAACCACGGTGGTTGGGGGATAAAAAACTTAGATTGGTTCAGTATGTCACTCAGACTTAAATCTTTCTGGATGGTCCTAAATGGGAAAGGCTTATGGTCCCAGGTGATCACCACTAAATACTTGAAGAGCACAACTCTGGAGTCATGGCTCAGAGCCAAATGTTTCTCTATTAATGATCCCTCGATTATGTGGAATGGTTTCCTCCACACACTCACGTGGCTGGGTAGATCACTTTCCTGGCAGGCTGGCAATGGAAGAAATATTTAGGTGGGTATTGACCCTATCATCGTCACTAGATTGTCTCCATTTCTCCCTTAGGATCTTATCATCTTTTTGCAAGACTGCGGTATCACCACATTGCAACACGCTCGTAATCCGTTTTCGGCATCCCCGAACTACTAGTTATCTTTTGCGGATCTAAACTTGGGTGGAGCCTGGGCCCTTTCATGGAATGACTATGTCGCAGGCTTGGAGTATGGGGGTATAAGGTTAAAAGACCACGCAGATAAGCTCCTGTGGACTGTCAATCAAAAGGACGGGAACGTTACTGTTGCCATTGTCTATGATCAAATGATTAATGCGACTCTATCTCCAGCCGAGGACTCCTTTGCAAAACGACTCTGGAACTGCGCTTTCCCTTGGAAACTTAAATGCTTTAGCTGGCTATTATTCAATGGTAAGATCCTTACTTGGTAAAACCTCATGAAAAGAGGTTGGTCTGGTCCAAGTATCTGTGGGTTATGTAAGGCAGGAGAAGACACGATAAACCATGTTTTTGTTAACTGCTCATTCACGGTTTCAATCTTCTCCAGATACTGCAATATTTACAATTGCGTTCCGTTGGGGATTGGCATGCCCCTCAGGGACAGTATAGAGCATTGGTTTTCCTCTCAAAATCACCAAGCAACCCACAGGTATCTTCCCTTTTTTGTGTTCTCGTGTATTTGGCTCGGGAGGAACAAAGCTCTCTTTGAAAATAAACCTGTCAGATTTGTGAATGTTGTTCACCATATAGATTACTTTCTGCATTACTTTTCGGTCTTTGGGATAAAATCCAGAGTAAGGAACATTGGTCCGACCCCTGTTTTGTGCTATCCATGTGGGTTCTTCGATGGTGCTGCTGCTAACTCTATAGGAGGGGTTGGTGCATTGATAGCTATCAGTAATCTACATGTACTCACTTTTAAGATGGGATGTGGTCCATCTACCAATACCAAAGCAGAGCTATTGGCCCTCTGGACCCTCCTTATGGTTGCAAAGACGATGGGTCTGCCTTTAAAGAAAATATTTAGTGACTCTCAGGTCATCATAAATTGGGCCTATGGTAAATATAAACTCTCTTCTATTGAACTTACTCATTGGTGTACTGAAATCAAAGACTTGATCCAAGATTCAGCAGATGTTGACATCAGTCATGTATTCAGGGAGCATAACTAGAGAGCGGATTGCCTATCCAAAGATGCATTACTCTTGAACCCCGGTCTTTGTGCTTTCTCCGAATTTTATGACAACACTCTATGTTTGAGTGGTATAATAAAGCTCTTTTAAGAGCTAGTGCTGGAGCTTTGTCTCCCTTTTTCTTTGAGCACTGATAGTTGGGTTTTTCATTTTCATGTCTCGGACGGGGATCATCTTTGGATCCGCAATCCGGGCTCTTCTTATGCTTCAAAATTAGTTGATCTCCATGTCCATATGTTGACCTCTTGATGTTGTGAGATCTTGTGACTCTTCTTCAGCACCTATCTGTGGTTGCTTGTAGCTTTGGTTTTTGGCTTATAACCTGTTAGTTGGCAGAAATGTAATGTAATTCCCTCGGTGGATGGCACAATTGATGCTCTTTGATTCTAAATGAATATCAAGGACAGGTTTTTTTTCTTCTGCTAATATTTAAAAAAACAAAAAAAACATGACACTCTCATGTCTTTAAACATTCAATTCAAATTCAATAATATTTAATTATAATATTATTTTAAACTTTAAAAAATATAAACTAAAATGAAATTGTACATATTAAATTGTTAATACACTCAAATAAACTTAAACATGTACATATTAAATTGTTAATACACTCAAATAAACTTAAACATAGCACTCTCATGTCTTTAAACATTCAATTCAATAATATTTTATTATAATATTATTTTAAACTTTAAAAAGTATAAACTAGAATGAAATTTTACATATTAAATTGTTAGTATTAATCATTTTGACAATTTAATACTAATCATTTGAATTATGTGAATTTAATTGTAAAAATAACAAATAATTAAATTTCATGTTGATCTTGTGTACTTCTCCTACCTGTCAAATCAATATTAAAAAATATTTCATGTCGATCTTGTGTACTTCTTCTACATGTCAAATCAATATTAAAAAATAACAAAAAAAATATTATAATATTTTGTAAAAATGATGTTTTTAAAAATAATTTTACAATGTATTTTTAAAATTTAGTAATTAAAAGTAATAACATATTGGTATCTAATACATAAAATTAAAAATTATTTTAAATTAAATAAAATTAATAAAAAATTGTTTTAATTATTTTAAAATTTAAATAAAAATTTTTATAATTTTTTTTCCAAGGAAAAAAATCTCTTTATTCTGATTAAATAAACATGAACCGCCCTGTAAAAGCATACATTACAAAATATCATGATTGTCTATAATATTTTTTCATTATGAGCTTTTATGATCGAACAAAAGGTTCATTCATTCTTCCTTGCTTTTATGTTTTGTGTCGAATGTTCAATTACAAACATACATATTGATTTACAATTTGATTGTTGTTGATTTCCTTTCACCTCTATTAGGCCTTGAGGGAGAGCGAGGGCCATCTTAGAAAGCTTGTCAGCTTCAGAATTTAGCTCTCTATAAATATGTTTGAAATAGATTGTCTCAAAGGCTACGATATGCTCTGATTGTTTTAAACAAATGTTGGAGATGTGGAGTGTTGATCTGGATTTTTCCATTTGCCCAATCTATAACATAAGAACTGACCTAAGTGCTGCTAGTTCAGCTTTGGTGTTCGAGGCTTGTCGTGGCGCAAAGGTGATCTCAAATTTTATAATTTCGTTGAGGTGATTTTTATTATATATATATATATATATATAATAAAAATACTAAAAATAATAATACCTAATAAAATAAAGATTCAAATTTTCTTTCAAATTTAGAGAGACCTTTTTATCCTTTAAGAAAATTTTAAATTTAATTTTACATTATTAAATCTCAAAAGGTAAACAAAAATTTGTTGTCTTAAAAAAACCCACATTCTCATTGCACTTTGGAGCTCTATCCTATTTCTAAAGGTAGTTATACTGGTTATTTCTTGTGCTTGTTCTTAAGGTAGTTATATTGGTTATTTCTTGTGTTTGGATGGAAGTAATTTACAAAGAATTTTTGGTTTATAACTTTTAAGTATAATTTATAAAATGGTATGAAATATAATTTTATCCTTTTTAAATATTAAAGTAAAATTAGTGTTTTTTATAAAAAAATAGAAAAAAATTATTAAGTTGTTGTTTAAAAATGAAAGAATTTTGATTTTTTTTAATATGATTGAGATTTAATTATTTAATTTTTTATTATAATATAATTTTATTATTATTATTGACATAAAAAATTGATTCAACAATTTTAAAAACATTTTTATTGTACAATTTCAATATTTTTTTTCATCTCCAAATATATTAATATCTAGTGTTTAGTACGATCAACTTATGACCATTGTACATAATCCACTTAATTATTACATAAGAACTCAACAAAAGTATCATGTCAATTACAAAAATTGACATCAAATCTCGATACCTTGTTAAAAAATCTCAATATCATATAAATACCAATAATTCCCACTAAAATTTTATAAAAAATGAATCATAAATATTTTCTCAATCATCATATCTTATATTTTTTGCCATTCTTTTTTTTTTGTCAATAAGAAAAGATCATTCCTTTTTATATTATCAAAGGAATCAAATACAATGCTATAATAACTTCAGTAGCTCATATATCTTGATCTCTGTAACAACCTCCCCGCAATCCTGTAAATAATTACAGAGACATAAACAACACATCTCAGAGTAATACAGAGGCCATATCCAAATCCAGTCCTCTCTAAGTACAAGATCCAAAAAGGAAATAGATCCAATGCCCATAATATAAATACAATACCCTTGCGCAACATACAAAAACTCTAATTACTGTAAGCCCCAAATCTACAAAAATAGATATCACTATAAGAACAAAAGCCAAAAATCACTGCAAAGTAGTGTTTAAACATAGATCTTGAAAGTATCCTCAAAATCAACGCATCCTCTATGTATTCTTGAAGAGACAAATGACCGATGGAAAGCTTCAAAGCATCTTTCGAAAGTCCATCATCAATCTTGTTATGTTCTTGGTAAATATGCTTGCAACTGAAGGATTCATAGGAAAAACGAAGAGCTTTAGTTCTAGACCACGAGTAATCAAGTTCTAAAACTCTCAACGTTACAACCTCATTGATCCAATCAATGATAGTCTTAGAGTCGCCATAAACTTTATGCTCCGGTAAAACCATCGGAGCCCCCAAAACCTTCCCATATTTTTCACCATTCACACACACTCACACTATAGCCCTTTAATATTTCACCCATATTCTTCTCAAAGTCATCATGATTTCATATCCTCAACATTAGTCCATCCTCTATGTATTATTGAAGAGGCAAATGATCGATAGAAAGCTTCAAAGCATCTTTCGAAAGTCCATCAACAATCTTGTTATGTTCATGGTAAATATGCTAGCAACTAAAGGATTCAAAAGAAAAACTAAGAGCTTTAGTTCTAAAACACTAATAATCAAGTTCTAAAACTCTCAACATTACAACCTAGTTGATCCAATCAAAGATAGTCTTAGAGTCGCCATAAACTTGCTGCTCCAATAAAACCATCAAAACCCACAAAACCTTCCCATATTTTTCATCATTCACACACACCCTCCCACTATAACCCTTTAATATTTTACCCATTTTCTTCTCAAAGTAATCATGATATTCCATATATCCCTATTTCTTTAAGACACCTAACCCAATGTGTCCTAACCCAATTTTTGGGGAGTGGTCCTAACACCTCCAGGAAACTGATATGTTCTCTTTCGCTAAATCCATTCCTTCAGGTCACGATCTCCGGTACCATTTGGCAAACATGTATGTTTGCACTCTGTTTGACAAAATTTGTCTTCCAAGTTCCATGCAGAAATGGATAAACCTCCATTATTATTAACAAATTATAAGACAAATTGCAGAGTTTTAAATCAGAACAAGGCATCAAGCTCGAGAATTTGATTAGAACCTTAAAGGAATTCAGGGTCTGGGCATATTTTTTTCTCGGCCATGGCAGGTGCTGCATCCGCTCTATTCATCTTAGACATGAAGGGCCGAGTTCTCATATGGCGGGATTACCGCGGCGACGTTTCTTCATCCCAGGCAGAACGATTCTTCTCAAATCTTCTTGCGAAAGAGGTAGATGAGGGTTTCGTATTTCATAAATTTTCGTTGAAAAACTTACCGAATGAAATGAAATTAGCCTAGATCGTGATCTAGTTAATGGTTAAAAGGGACTTATAGGTACTGCACTGGAATTGAACTCCCGACATTTGGGCCAAAGTAATACTTGACATTTAAAAAAAGTAGGGTTCTTGAAACTTATTTGCTTATCACGGGTTCATGAAAGGATAGATGATTGCAGGAATGTGTGTGTGTGTGAGCGCGAGATCTACTTGGGTTTATAGGATCTCTTTTTAGAATCCAAATTGAAATATGAATTTATGGAAAACTCAATGGAAATTTGATAACAGATGTTGAGTTTGATTAAATTATAGATTTGGGAGAAAATTAGGAAAGAAATGAAAATCAGTAGAGTTAATGATAAATACTGGATGGTAATCATTCCATAGACAGCTTCCTTTTTTCAAGTTTTTTTGGCTGTTGAAATACCATTTTAGACTATGAAACTCTGTAAAGTTGACAATGGGTACAACAAGCGTAAAAAAATTGTTCCATTTTCGGCTTTATCGTGGGCTGGCTGGTGGGGCATGTCCGCCGGAACCCAGGTTCGCTGTGGTAAGTACCGCCACTTACCAGGTGACTGCGGGGCTTGACAAATTCAATTCCAGAGACCACTGACCAAACCTGCTTTGTCCAATATAAACAACTAAATAGTAAGATTTTATGGAAGAATTGAGCATTTTATCTGGCATGCCGCATAACGTGTATTTTTTCAATTCTATCATTGCAGCACACTATGAGCCAATCATGGTTCAGTTTTGTCCTCTTGCCTAATAGTTGTCATAAGACTTCATCATTTGTCATCTTCCTCATAAAGAGCAGTTGCAAAAGAGTGCTATTGTCACGAATCACATATGTTTGTTTTTTGATTTCAATGAACCGGGCTATTAAATAATACAAAAAAATTACAATTTTAATGACATAAATTATCTTGAACATTCCAAACTATGATTTCAAGCCATTAGATGATTAGAGACATAATATGCAATAAAGTTAAACCATGTATGGGTCACAAAATGGCACCAAGTGCACTACATAGATGATAGAAGATAGTATCGTAGTACAAAGCAAAATCAACAGGAATTGCAGTTGGTTATCTGCATGTCTTGATGGATGCAAGCATACCCATTCGTAATCTTCCTATATTTTGTAAAAAATATATTATAGCCATCTTTTTATTGTTGTTTTTTGTTAGTTAAGTTGTTCTTTGTAAAAGGAATCTTGTTTTAGGGGGGATATTACCCTGGAAATGCATATTTCATATGGTGGGGGGGTGTTGGGTAAGACCACTACATAAATACTAATGTTTTAATAAAGGTCATAGTTACATGGTAGTGACCTAATGCTACTATTATGTTACTAGTTACATAGTTAGAATCACTGGTGGCTGCAAAAGACAAACTTACAACTCAAACAGTCACTATGTTGTAAACTTGTAATCGATGAGTGAAATGGGAGGGAGGGTGGTCTGTTTTATAGTGTTAGCATGCATTTAGGGTTAGGTATTGGTTAGTTTTTTTTCTTCTATTAATTAAAAAATCATTTTTTAAGTTTTCTTTTAATTACGCGGAGGTCTCTGTTTTTCCCAGCTGGCTGGCCGGCTAGTTACAGGACCAATCGGGTAAGACCGGTTCAGTCATGAACCTCGACCGGTTCAGGACTCGGGTCGGCCAGTTCATTACTGAACCGATCTCCGGTCCGGTTTTAGGCCCGGTCCAAACCGCTGAGGTGGTTGGCCGGTCAGATCGGCTGGTTCTGATTCAGGTCTGGACGGGTTTAAAAACACAGATAGCAACTCAGCAAAGTACGACAATATCCACTCTGACGACTGAATCTCAGCCATGATTTGCTATGCAAAATGAGGGTAAAAATCCCCATATTCAATCTGGTATAACAAGACCAAAAATAAGATTAAGGTATTGAGGTTTGACAATGGAGGGGAGTATGCCTCCATGAAGTTTGATACGCTTTGTATGGAAGCAAAAATCAACGAGTTAATAGTGCCTTACAACCCTTAGTAGAATGGGGTCGTGGGGGGGAGTAACAGGTCCATCATAGAGACCCCCAAATCTAAAATCTATGATCTAGATCTACCATTGTGTCTCTGGGAAGAAGCATGCCTTAAAACTGTCTATATTCTTAACAGATCTCCTCACAGAGTATTGAAGGACAAAACATTGGTGGAGACATTGACAGGTGAGAAACCTTAAGTAGTACATCTTCATATTTTTAGTTGCCTTGTTTACATTCATACCCCCAATGAGAAATGAGAAAAGGACCAAGTTGGAACACTCTAGTTTGAAGGGTATTTTTGTGGGTTATATTGAGACCTCGAAAACTTATAGAGTTTACATTCCGTCTCAATGGAAGGTATGCTTGAGTAGAGATGTCAAGTTTGATGAGGATGCATGGTCCTCAATGTCTCAAGAACCAATGGCAATGACGAAGGAGGTAGAAAAGCTTGCTGCCCCAAAGGTTGATCTGCAAAAATCAGAGAAGTCAGAAAAATCAGACTCATATCAGTAAGATTCTGAAGGTGTTGGGGGTGCCTCTTTACCATCTAGTTCAGCCAAAAAATCTAAGTGGTTCACCCAAACACTACAAGAGGTACACATGCAAATTTGAGTTCTCGTGACTTCATTTTGAGTAAGTCATTCTCCCAAGAAATTTCCAAATTATGTGGTACTAATGTCTTCCATTATTGTTGCAGAGCCTTCTAGTTTTGAGGAGGAAACATATCAATAAATTTGGCAAGATGCCATGATGGAGGAGTATAACTCCATCATGAAGAATGATGTGTGGGAGATAATGCCTAGACTAGAAGAGAAGCTGGTGATTGACTCTCAGAAGTTGTACAAGCCTCAAGGTAAAAATTGTAGCAAATGGCAGTGTAGTTGTTGTCACCAAACTTGTAGTTGCCTCTATGAGGTGGAACCAAGATAGCCTCGACTCCCAAATGGATGGTTGTCACGCCAATCGAGGCAATCTTCACTTGATGTTGTCTTAGCCCAAGACAACAATGGGGGAGATCTACTCTCGACAGGAGAGATCAGACCAAAACACTAGATCAAATCAAATGAAGTTGAAGTACGTAAGGTGTAAGGTGAAGTAAACCCTAGATTTATGGATGAAATCACAAGGTGAATTAGGGCTTGGATCAGGGGTTTATGAGGTATGAAATCGATCCAAGTTTGAAATACAAGTGACTTATGAGCCTATTACTAGATCTAGAATCAAGGTACTAGCAAAAGATGACAATATCCACTGCCTTGGGAAACGTGACCAATGCAGGGAGGGTAAAAACAGGATTGGGGCTATCTAGTAACACGGGATAGACTCGAAAGAAGGTATGACAATATCAAAGTACCCGAGCCTCAGGAACAAGATCAAATCACAAGAGAAAATGGCCAAATGAGGGATAGTGCTAGGGTTTAGAGAGCAGTGCCTTGGGATTTGGGCCCAATGGAGTTACCTAAGCAAAACGTCTAGGAAGACCTACTTAGGGTTTGACCCGATCTACATAACCCAGAAATGGTTTGCCAAGAGATCAAGCGGTTTGATCTATAATTTTTTTTGATTTTTTTATATTTAGGGTTTTAACATGAAAATGAAGATGCCAATGGATGGAGATCAAGAAAAGAAGAACTAACCTGTAGATCTTACCTGGATAACCTTGTAGATGCCTTGATGATGCTGATCTATGTCGTCTCGATCAATTTGAGAAGATTTGGAGGAAGCCTCTATGTGAAATGATTTACCCAAGGAAGCCAATGCGCCCTCTCTTCTGCACAACAAACGTCAACCATATCAGATTTGATGCGTCAAGAGAAAAGAACAAATGCTACAGATAAATAGCAAGATGAAATCATAGATCACAATGATGCTAATGAAAACCCCCTGATACAAGTGATGCCAAACAGGCGAGTTGAGGAAGCCCTGCAAAAACGCCCAAGTGAAGTCGCCCTCCTGTAGACAAAACAATGTTTCCAAAAAATATAGATCTCATAACAAATAACCGAATGCTAGGAAGCAATAGACTTTCCAATCACCATCGAAGAAGATCAGATGCAAAGGAGATCCAAAAATTTCCACAAGAATAGTTTTTCTATTATCCAGATCCAAGAGCCAAAGACCCCCTTACAATGAGAGGCTCCCTTCTTTAAATAGGAATGAGAGAACCAAAATCATAACCACTTTTCAAATGGGTGGCTAAGATTAAAAGATCAAAATGTTCTAATCAACGGTTGAGATGAGCTCAACATAAAGTACATGGATCAATACAATAATATAATATATCAATGGACCAAATCACCCTAGGAGAGTGGATCCCACTCAATAAAAAATAAATAAAGCTCATGGTGGGTTGAGGGGGGTGTTAACTAACTCCCCTAGTGTGTCCTCATGGCACAATAAAAATAAATATAATTTTTTAAATGCAAAATAGTGCCTCTTTGAGGAAATCGTGAGCCTCCAAAAGCTTCAGAAAATAATTAAATATGTCGGAGAGATGGATGTGGGTCCATCCAAGTGCTGAAACTGTTGGAGAAGGAGTGGAAGACATCACACTCATCATCAAAACTCATCCCATGCCATTTCCTTGCCTCAGTAGCCCAAATCGAATTCTTCAGTAGCCATTTTTATTATTTTTAATCTGCCTTTGGAAACGTGACATGGCCCAAACTGCCTCCTAGAGTGCCAGCGTTGTCAAACTGAGCCCACCAGGCTCTCTGGGAGAGGGGTAATATAGTAAAAACAAGTGGCTGGATCCCCCCCTCCTCATATAGCGCCCTAGGTGAACCAATCAAATCACTTCTTTGCTTTGACAGGCCATTCAACATGGCAAAACTGCACCAGAATGGTACACTGAGAGAAATCATCACTGTAACTGCTCGGAACTGAAAATAAGCTGTCTCATTGGACTCAGGGAGGCCAAATCCATCTAAGGTGCATACTCATACATCTTGGAGAGATGGATGTGGGTCCATCCAAGTGCTGAAAGTGCTAGAGAAGGAGTGGAAGACATCACACTCATCATAAAAACTCATCCCATGCCATTTCCTTGCCTCAGTAGCCCAAATTGAATTCTTCAGTAGCCATTTTTATTATTTTTAATCTGCCTCGGGAAACGTGATATGGCCCAAACTGCCTCCTAGAGTGCCAGTGTTGTCAAACTGAGCCCACCAGGCTCCCTGGGAGGGGGGTATTACAGTAAAAACAAGTGGCTGGATCACCCCCTTGTCATACAACGCCCTAGGTGAAACAATCAAATCACCTCTCTGCTTTGACAGGCCATTCAGCATGGCAAAACTGCACCAAAATGGTACACTAAGACAAATCATCACTGTAACTACCCGGAATTGAAAATAAGCTGTCTCATTGGACTCTGGGAGTCCAAATCCATCTAGGGTGCATACTCATACACCCTACAGATCTCTGCATGATCAAGAATAATATCCAATATGCCTAGACAGATAGAATAATAATCTGTAAATGATCAAGTAATCAATAATATAACCCAAGCTAACATCCATCTGGAGCAAGTGTTCAAAGGTTAATACATGCTCTACAAATCATTCAAATAACAATTATAACAAGTAGCAATCATCTCAGTGGTGATCTATCAACCAAATATAGAGTTTCATTTATTAACTATAACTCAGACCTGACTTTCAAGACCATACTCACTTCATAGTTGTAATCAATTTACTAGTGCAGGGTGAAGGCTAAAAATCAAATGGTTAAGATAAAGGGTGACTACCAACTTGACACTATGACACTTTGGATATGGAAAGGGGATACTCACTCTAGCATATGCAGGACAAGTAACAACAGGGGATAGCAATGTCTCACAAATGGATAAGTTACGTTCAGAGGTGCTTATTCACCTTGACAAATGCTCACAATTCAAATAAAATACAAGTGAGGCCAACAATCTTTAGATATAACTTTTTAAGAACCATTGCTTTTTGGGCCTTTGAATTTCCATAGCCTTGGTCCATGCATTTATTACACGGATTTTTATTATTGAGGTTTCATGCATTCATGTATGTTTAGAAACACTACTTTTCATGAATGTTTTAAGGTATTCATTTCAATATACTTCACAGCCAATTTCATTAGGCTTGCCTTGCATTCATGTATGTTTAAAAACACTACTTTTCATGAATGGGCTTTTTCATAAGATATTTATTTAATTTCCAGATACATTGTATTGACGGCAGTGCTATTTGCTTCAGGTTTAGCCAACACAACCTAGGCAACTCAGAGCCGAGACACAAATAAACAGGGAAGCTTGTCCAACAAAGAGGCTCTAGTGGAGAAAGGTCCTCCATGCCACAGGTCAAGTAGTAGGTTGGGCTGAAAACATAACTGGAAGGACATGGATGGGTGGAGATAGAGAACAATGAAACCAACACTAGCAAGCCAAAGTATGGTGGGAATGATCACCTCTATTCCCCCTAAGGAGGGTAAAACCAACAAGTATGGGTCAAGAATTTCCAAGTCTAAGTAGGGACTTACATACATAATATCAATACATCCAAGTCCACATATTTATATGACCGCCAGATCATGACACTAGATGCTAAAGCATGTCACAAGAATGAATATAAAAGCAATGATAACCATAACACAAGATAATGTCTGCTGAGTCATATACATATAAATAATCAATCTGAACCAACATCTGTCCAATGATAAACTATTGATGCAACTCTGGGCACTACTGACTGCTCTGCAACGAGCTAAATGACTACATCAGTCCCCAAATCTGAGTGTCCTGAGACTCAGTCATGGCATGGGAGAGTACTATAGTCCATCATCAAATAATAATCCATCATAGATGCTCATCTCAACATCTCATATGTAAGGGAACTGGCTGAAAAAGTGTATTGAAGTCTGAAAAATAGAATATGGTAGCCCGGCTACTATATATGTGATAACAGTAGTATGTACAAAAATTTAAAGCTTGGTTTGTGGCTAGAGGGTTCTTCAAGAAAGAGGGAGTTAACTATGAAGAGACCTTTGCTCTTGTTGCCAAGTATACATCCATCAAATTAATTTTGTCTTTAGCAACAGTCTTTTATTGGAGTTTATATCAAATGGGATGTAAAGACAACATTTCTTAATGGTTTGATTGAGGAGATGGCATACATAAATCAATCAAGAGTCTTTTAGGTGCATGGGCATGAAACCCACATTTGCAAGTTGAAGAAGGCCCTTTATGGCTTGAAACAAGCATCACATGCACAGTACTCCAGGATCAATGAGTATCTTTCAAGTTTGGGTTTCACTAAGACAAATGCAAATTCCAATCTTTACTATTTGGTTGATTATTCTAATTGAATGATCTCATACTTACAAGAAATTGAAAGAAACTCATAGACTAGTGCCAGATAGAGTTGGCAAGAGATTTTGACATGAAGGACATCAGCTTGGTGCGCTACTTTCTGGGTCTAGAGGTGTGGCAAAACCCAGGTGAAGTTTTCCTTGGACAAGGTAAGTATGCAGTCAAGATTCTGAAGAGATTTCAGATGTTGGACTACAAGCCCATGGCTACTCCCATTGGCGCAAATCGGAAGTCTTTTATTGATTCGTATTTGATTGATCCATTTGTGTATAGACAGTTGATAGGTTCCCTCATGTATTTGGTAAATATCAGGCCTAACATTTGTTTTGTAGTTAACACCTTGAGTCAATACATGGTGTAGTGCAAGCATTTTCATTGAGTTGCTACAAAACACGTGCTTTGATACTTGAAGGGCATAATGCATTTTGGACCTAGGTATGTTAGAGATGGAAAGGTGGTGCTGCAATTTTTTTCATGTTCTGATTGGGTAGTTAGTGCTAGTGATATGAGGAGCACTTCGGGATGTTGCTTCAGTTCATGTTTAGGTATGGCTTCCTGGTTCAATAGGAAACAAACTTCAATAGCACTCAATTCAAAAGAGGCAGAATTTATGACAGCGATTTTTGCTAGTTGTGAAGCCATATGACTTCAGAATTACTAGCAAAGATGATAGATCAGACTTTGGATGCTACCTTGATTTATGGCAACAATCGTAGTTGTGTCAAATTCTCTGAAAATCCAATGTTTCATGATCGATCTAAGCATATTGAGATCATGTACCACTTCATCAAAGATCGGGTTCAAAAGAAATCTGTGGTTCTGTGATACATTCCAATAGATCAACAAGTCTTTGATATCTTGACTAAGCCACTTGTGAAAGGGAAATTCAAGATGTTCAAAGAGCTGCTTGGTGTGGTGGAGAATACTTTCCTTAGTAAAAGGGAGTATTAGTGAAGTGTACCTTGGACAGTCTTCTACAATAGTTCAACAACACCGTAGAAGCTAAAGAGGATCACTCTTGCTTTATAGAGGGAGAAGGTGTATGCATGTGTCTACTGGCTAGCCGTGGTTAGAGCATGGCGACAACCAGTTAATCTTAGATGTACGCATGCATGTGTCTGCCAGTTAAAGATTTAGTTTGGGTTAATTTTTAGTAAATTCTCTTTCTGAGTTTGACTTAGGATAAAACAAATTCTCAGTGTAAGTTTGAGTCACATGCAAACCTATTTTATAAACCCCGGTATGCCCTTCTCAGATCTAAAAGAGTGAGGGTAGAGTTACATATGCACCTAATTGAGTCCTGACTCTAGCAGCTAGTAGTTTAGGGGTATTTTCTTGTAGCAGGTTTTATTTATACCAATAATATTTTATGTTGAGAATTAATAAAGCAATAGTAGGTGTTAACAGTGACCTACTGACTTATTGTTATATTCTCTAATTGTACGTTTTCATAGAGACTAGCGTAATTTATAGATTGTTGTTTTGAGTAGTGTTTATTTTAAACTGTTTTAGTTTCCTGTAAAAACAGTTTACTGAGTGCAAAATCTGTGTACCATGTGTAAGATAATTTCTACAATATATGGTTGTCTGAAGTTTTTTGCTCTTATGAGAAACAGTGAAAATTGATGAAGAATGATAGTTTTTCATCAGATTTTTATTTTGTGTTGCCAACAGAGCCACTTTATACTCTACAAGTCTCGGTCCAAATCACCAAGCCTTGGTGTGTATAACCAACTAAGGTACTGGAAACCTATGGGAAAGGGGGTGGGAGGAATACACCATTCCCTATTTCCAAAACTGAAACTGACAGGATTCGGCATGGAAATGACACTGAAACATTTCCAAGCCGTATACAAAAATTGAAACGCTTCCAAGCCATTTCCAACCATTTCAGCATGATCCTGAAACATTTCTTGATTCTCTGAAACATTTTGGCTGCTACAAGGCAAGTTTCCAGCCAGAAAAAATAGATTTTTAACTTAAAAGAAAACAAATAAATAACTTTAAAAGCAAACTATGAAACCTTAACCCTAAATTGAGCGAGCCTCAAAACTTATAAATAAAACTTCAAAGCTTATAAATCAAGATCAAAACCATAACCCTAAATTGATGAATGGTAATCTGAATTTTTATGTTATGGTATTTTTCAAAAAATGTTCAAGGCGTACTTTTGTTTAAAAATTCCACTGGTCTCTGAGCATTTCACTCCATCAAATGTTTTTCTACTATAATGTTAGTGTCACAACCTAGTGTAGAAACAAAATGATTGTGTTTTATTGTCTTTTTTTCTAAGCTTTTGCTTCAATTCCTCAACTTTGTTGCAATAAACCCTAGAGAGTTGCATAAGTGATTTAACAACTTGCATATCAAAATTGATATGGTGGCAGTTTCAGCCCTACAAAACAACATACTACATTTATGAAGTGTTACATGGACCAACACTGATTTCCAATAATCTTCTAGAAAGGTTCAACATTTTTCTTTTCCTTCTTTGAACCAATATGACTGTTGACCTATGACCTGATTTACTCCATTACATTCTCATGCCCCCTTCCTTATGTCGTGGACGAAATGATGATGATGCACGTTTAGTAAATCTTCCTTATGATATAGATGTGATATCTTCATATTATTTCATACATTTTATCAATATAAACCATAAAAGGTAAACACAATATCCAAGAGAAGTCGGTGCTGTCTAGAGATAGTATTATAGCATAGAGTGATTTATTGCATGCCATCACACTTTTCATCACATCACTCAACACTTAAGCTCACTTATTTATACATAAGTGCCTAACCATTCCCCTTAAAACATGGTTTATTGAGTCAACTTTGATCATCCAAGTTCGTCCCAAACAGTTACACAAACCCATGTGTTACACTACACCTGTACCCAATGCATCTTCAGGCGTACCTAGGGAGAGGGCTAATTTTTTCGAACAGGAGGGGTGTTATTGAGCAATGGTGGTCATGGCTGGGCCCTCTGGTTCATCCTGTAGGAGTACTATGGCTTAATGGCACTGTTGACTGCCCTTTGATGGGGTTTTTAACCTCGGGGTTGGTGTCCGGGTCTCCTAAAGGTTGACCACTGGGTCACATGGATCCCTATCATGTTTACGAGCTCTGGTAGCCTCTGCTTCAGCCTTTAGCTACGAGACACTCTTCGTTTGTAGCCACTCTGGACACCCTCTTGGCCCTTCAGTCAGTGGGCACCTGCCTTCTGTGGCCTTATCTCCTCAAAGGAAAGCCACCCTCCATGCCAAGTCTTTTGATGCTTTGAAGAGGGCGTTGAGGGATTTTATAGCATTCTAGGGGTTAGATGGGGTATAATGCCCTTCCTCCAGCTCACTCCAGCCTTTCGTTTAGAGTGATTTGCTTATTTGAGCGTATTTTGGCACCTAGGGGAACAGATACCCCGGGTATCCTACCTTGAGCCTACTTTAGGCCATATTTTATTATTATTTTCTTTTAATTTTAAATTAACATTTTATAATTTCAAATTGGCATGTTTTAAGGCATGTAGGCCTGGATATTTTATAAAAAGTGAGTGTGAGATCATATAAATATATCTCCTCACTTTCATTTTAAGACAAGACTCATTTGATAATACACTATGCATTTGTTTTACCCTTGCTAGGGCTCTTGGAGTGATGCGCACCTCTTGAGGAGACTTCTTTTTTTCTGGTTTAATGGTAATCTCTTGAAGTATCTTTGGTTCTTGCTCTTTTTGCTAAGGTGATGCTGGAATTGTTAACTTAACACATGCACAAGGAGGTATCTATGCTCTTGTCTTGATATTTCTTTGTTAAATGTTGATGGGTGACGCTTGTTTATGGTTGAATGGTAGCCATTAGTGCTGCATTTTGTCTAAACTAGGTCATTTTCAGCCTTTTGTCACCATAGTATTGTGAAGGACATCCTCTAGAAGGAGTCCTTATAAGCTTGGGCCTTAGGTCTCTTAGTTTTGCCCTAGCCAGGCTTTCGTTAACGAGCCCTTGTGGTTGTTGGAGAAGGCCCTAGCTTGCCAAACTTTGGAAAAACCTCTCAAGAGGAAGGTTGGTCACCTTCTTTGATGTCCTAGGGTTAGGGTAAAACCTTAAAACCCTTGACTTTATTCTCATACAATTTTCCTTCAATTTAATTGCATTTTCATATGTTTATATTTGCATTTTACATGGTAGATTAGGGTAATTTTAGGCCTGCAATTTTATGTTAGAAACCCAAAAAATAAAAAAATTATTTTTTTTGCACTTTCAGGCCTCCTTAAAATTCTGCGCCCACCCTTTTACTCAGTTGTACCTTCCTTGCACTTCAATCCATTGAACCCTGCAAAATGACAAGCAAACATCAGTTAGATGGTCACTATCCTTTGTTGGTAAGAATTGGAAGGACATTGTTAATGTTGGTTATGTCTACTGCTGCAAACTATTTATGATATTGCTAGTAATAAAGACATGCAACTTGCTTTCAAAGTTGATGCAAATTGTTTGGTAAATGCTTGGTTACATGCACGTTGTCGTTTCTTATACTAAAGTGAATGCCTAAACTACTACTATCATAATATTAGCAAGCCTGACTGATACATACTGATGTACATGTGCTTTAAATTATTATTTGATAATGATAAATACTTATGATTGCATGTCACACTTATTACTAGAGGAATGGTAACTCTAAGGTACTGATATATGAAATTAACTCAATACTCATGGATGGCATTTGTTTCGTAACATTACACATTGCAAGTAATTGGTTTATTAGATTAAAGATCCTCCATATTTGTATGACATTGCATGCTTGTTATGAGACCAGTATTGGTCATTTGCTTATTATTAAATAAATGCATATTTTACACACACTTACGTAGTACATCTATTCCACTTTTTGATTGATTCCATTAGGCACAGGTCACTAAACACATGCGAGATTTATTTGGTCTCTAAGTGTCTTTTGCAGAGTTACACAGGATTCTCCCCTAGGAGGTTTCGACTTCCGAAGAAGTTTGGAGAAGTGACTAAGATGACAGTGGTCACTTTCTCCACATATGCTTGCCGGTGGCTTGGACTGCCATTTCAACCAGTAACACCATGAATTCAGGCCCTTTATGTGCCGGTTGGTTACTTGACCAATCCTTACAGTGCCCAATCGATTTTCCAATCACTCAATGGACCAACCCAAATACTGTTGAATTTTATAAAAGCAGTAGTATATTTCAATTATATGCAGCGGAAACAAACTAGGATCACTAAAAGAATAACCATGCACAGAAACAAAGAGACAGAGTTATCCTAGGAATTCCTTCTGCTCAAGGGAGAAAAACCCAACAACCTTTTTTACTCGGAGAATCAATTCAAGATATAGTGTTAAATTTTCAGCATTAGCATAAACTTTATAAATTTGTAGATAAACATAAATAGATCAACAGTGTAGTAGAAACACGTTCAGCACATTAGCACACATGGACACAATATTTTTCACTGGGGAAACCTTTAAAGGACAAAAACCCCAAAAGCATTAATAGCTCATCTTGTAAATGAGATGGCTTAAGAAATTCTTCAAAAAGTTCCTCAAATCCAGATTTGGATTTTGACCACAGTAACTGTAAAATTCATTAGTAAAAATTAAACTGATAATTTTACCCACAATTTCCAGAATTACAGAAAATTACCAATTTAGGGCTTTCTCAGAAAAACTGAGATTTTCTCTCCTGCCCGAAAATATCAGATTGCTGAAAACTGCCTGAAAATATCAGACTGTCTGAAAATTGCCCAAAAATATCAGCCTACTGAAAACTGCCCGAAAATATCAGACTGTCTGAAAACTGCTTGAAAATATCAAACTGCTGAAAACTGAATGAAAATATCAGACTGTCTGAAAACTGCCCAAAAATATCAGCCTGCCGAAAACTGCCTGAAAATATCAGACTGCTGAAAATTGCCCGAAAATATCAGACTGCTGAAATTTGCCCCAAAAATGGAATGCTGAAGATAGCTGTGCAAAAATGCTGAAGATGGACTTTGTTGATGAAACCCTAGTTGAGGGTTTGAACATAAGATAGTCTTCTTCTCCTGTGAGAGCAAAAGTGTGTGTAACAAATGAGAAGGCTTGATCTTCTTTTATAGCCTTTGTTCACCTCTAAGTGGACAAGATTAGGAAAAATAAAAATAATAATATTTTTATTATTACCCTAATTTCACTTTCACTTTTACCAAAAAAAAGATACTTTTATTTTTCCTTTGACTTTTATAAGAAGTCCTTCTTTAATTAAGAAAAATAAAAATAATAATATTTTTATTCTTTTCCTAATTTCACTTTCACTTTTACCAAAAAATGTAGTTTTATTTTTTTCTTTGACTTTTATAAGAAGTCCTTTAATTTTGTTTTCCACCCGTGGTCCTTTTAGGTGGACAAGATTAGGAAAGATAAAAATAATAATATTTTTATTCTTTTCCTAATTTCACTTCACTATTACCAAAAATGTACTTTTATTTATTTTTCCTTTGACTTTTGACTTTGGCCTTTTACCAAGTGCCTCTATGGTCATTACCTATGGTACTTTTTTTTCTTTCAAAAGTACATCATCATAAACCAAGAGAGTTATTAATGCTTTTATCTCACACACTGTGTGACACCTAGATCTGGTACTAGGGTAACTTAACCAAGGGTAGCTAATCCTTGGAAAAGCACACCAAGCCCATAGATCAAGGGTCAAAGTGCCACACACATGCCCAGACCCAGTCTAGGGCTTACAGTGTCTTCATTCTCCCAGAGAATGGCTACTTAGAACTAAGCTGAGTCTACTAGTCCCAGATTGGTCTACATCGTGGTCCCGGACCAGATGTCTACTCAACACAAGGTTGAGTCTACCCAGGGCAGATCTGGGTTTATATCATGGTCCTAGACCAGATATCTGCCATTCAACAGAATGGTCACTCAACACTGGGTTGAGTCTTCACCGTGGTCCTGGACTAGGTGGTCCCATTCTCTGAAGAGAAGGGCTCTCGATGCTGCTCAGAAAATCAACACTCCCTCTCAGCGAGAGAGGCATTCTCTGCCATACCAAGCTTGTCACAAAAGTACACGAACTTTGATACTGTTAGAGGCTTGGTCGAGATATTTGCAATCTGTTCATCTGTACGAATGTACTGCAACTTCAGAGCACCTCTCTACACTAGAGCTCTGATGAAATGATACCTCATTTCAATGTGTTTCGATCTGTCATGAAACAGTGGATTCTCTGAAAGCTTTATGCAACTCTGATTATTGCAATGGATGATCGTTGAGTCAAGCTTTCCCTCGAACAGATTAGATAACAACTTTCTGAGTCAAACTGCTTCCTTGCAGGCATCGCTTGCAGCAATATACTCTGCCTCAGTTGTACTTTGAGCTATGGAACCCTGCTTCCTGTTGGACCAAGAGATCATTGTTGATCCCATATTGAAGCAATAACTAGAGGTACTTTTTCGGTCGACTGCACTGCCAGCCCAATCTGAATCTGAATATCCAGATAACGATACTCCACTGTTGGAAGTATACCTGAGCCCATAAGTGATAGTCCCTCGCACATATCTAAGTACATGTTTGGCGGCTACCAAGTGTATGTGCTTTGGATCTGACATGAACTGACTCATTGCATTCACTGTGTAGCAGATGTCTGGTCTCATATACACAAGATACATCAGGGAACCAATGAGTTGTCTATGTAGAGTAGAGTCCACATTTTGTGAACTAGAGGCTGAGTCCCGCAACTTTGTCAAGTTGGTAGTCATTGGTACGCTCATGGACTTGCAGTCCTGCATCCCAAATCTCTGCAAGATATCCATTGCATACTTTCCTTGTGTCAGGAAGATCTCACTTGGCTTTTGCCAGACTTCTAAGCCAAGGAAGTAATGCATCATTTCGAGATCTTTCATCTCGAATTCAGAGGTAAGATCCCTCTTACATTGGTCTATCAACTGTTCATCACCTGTAAGAAACAAGTCATCTACATATAGAACAAGTATCAAGACATGATTATGAACAACTTTAAAGTACAAGTTAGAATCGGCTGTACTTTTGGAGAACCCCAAGCTATGGAGAAATCCATCCATCCTGGCATACCAGACTCTCGGAGCCTGTTTTAGTCCATACAAGGCTTTCTTCAGTTTACATACATGGGTCTTTTTTCCATGAGTAACAAAGCCTTCAGGTTGTTCAATATAAACCTCTTCCTCAATCTTACCATTGAGAAAGGTTGTTTTTACATCCATCTGATGTAACTTCCATCTGAATACTGCAGCAAGTGAGATGATAGTTTTGATGGTAGTGTACCTGGCAACAGGTGCAAATGTCTCGTCATAGTCAATGCCTTCTTTTTGAGTGAAGCCACGAGCTACGAATTTGGCTTTATACTTCTCCACACTGCCATCTGCAGCATGCTTGATCTTATAAAGTCGTCTGGAAGTCACTACTGACTTTCCTGTAGGTCTGGGAACAACTTTCCAAACATCATTCTTCATGATTGACTTATACTCTTCAATCATGGCATCAACCCATACCTGTTTACCTGCTGCTTCTTCGTACGATGAAGGTTCTGAACTGATAAGCTGACTCATAAGACTGGAGTACTTCTGTGGTCTTATGCTTTCTCTGAAAGTCCCTGGAGAAGCTTTATGCTTCTTGGCTTCTTGTACCGTTTCTCGGTACCAAGCAGGTCTCCTTTTGGAAGGAGGAACTTCAAGTAGTTCTTCTAGTGGACTTTCAATGTTCTCAGGATCATCAAACTCTTCCTCCCTTTGAATTTTTGAATCTGGAAACTCAAGTGGAGGAATTGCATCTTCCGATGAAAGCTCTAGTGTTTTACGAAACACCGCTTCCTCATGGAAGATCACATCTCTGTTGACCTCAATGTACCTCTGTCCAAATGTATATACTCGATAAGCCTTCGAGCAATCACTGTACCCAACAAATAAGCCTTTCTTACTGGAAGGCTCTAACTTGGCCCTCTTTTCTTTTGGCACATGAACATACACAGGAGTGCCAAATATCCTCATGTGATCAACTGCTGGTTTCTTCTTGGTGAAGAATTCTTTTGGAGTCTTCTCACCCAAGATAGCATGAGGGCTTCTGTTCTGGATGTACACTGCAGTTCTGGTAGCTTTAGCCCATAAAGACAAAGGAAGATCTAGATCAGTGATCATGGCTTTAGCAGCCTCATAGATCGTTCTATTCTTCATTTCTGCAACCCCATTCTGCTGGTGGTTGTAAGGCACTGTTAGCTCTTTCTTGATTCGTGCTTCTCGACAAAAATCATCAAACTCATTAGATTCATACTCACCTCCATTATCTGATCTCAAGATACGGATTTGCTTGCCGGTCTGATTTTCAATTAGTGTCTTGAACTCTTTGAACTTGTCAAAGGTTTCACTCTTGGCCTTAAGGAAGTAAATCCAAGACTTCCGAGAGTAGTCATCAATAAACAAGACATAATATAAACACCCACTCAAGGAGGGTGAAGACATGGGCCCACAATTGTCAGAATGAATCAAATCCAAAATGTCTTTAGATCTACTCTTGCTTCTGGGAAAGGATTTCTTAGTGTTCTTACCTAGAGCACATCCTTTGCAAATTCCTTCATGCTTTGGAGAAACTTCTGGCATACCTGTGAGTCGTGACCATCTTCTACAATCCTGGGAGAGCTGTGTAGTGAAGGTGTCCAAACCTTCTATGCCAAAGTTCACAAGGATCAACTGTGTGATGTACCAAAGCATGAGTGGAAACTTTGGAGGCCTTGTAGAGGTCTCCCTCTCGAACCCCAATCTGAACTGCCGAGTCTAGATCTATGTCTTTTTCCCATAAAAAAACCTTTTTGTCCACAAAGAGGACTCTGTGGCCCTTGTCTTCTAAACCAGCAACAGATGAAAGATTCTTCTTTAACCCAGGAACATAAAGAATATCATCAATATGAAGAACTGTACCTGAGTCAAGTTGAAGTGAAGTTGAGCCAACTCCTTCAATCTTGTAAGTGGAGTCATCTCCAAGTTCTACCTGAGTGGTGAACTTCTTCTTTCTGTAACTGGTAAGGGTACCACGGTTACCTGTCATGTGCCTGGAGGCACCATTGTCCACCAACCAAGAAGTGGAGCAAGCTGAGAAAGAACTAGTTAGAGCAGAAATCAAATAGTACTCTCTTTTAGGCTCATCCGTTTTATTAGCCTTGGTTTTCTTCTTCTTCTTTGGTTCTTCATCTTCTTCTTCCTTTGCTTCTGCAGTAGATGCTTGAAACTTTCTCTTGGGTTTCTTGTTGTTGTGCCTGCAGTCTCTAGCATAATGTCCAAACTTGTGACAAGTATAACATTCAATCTTGGACATGTCAGAAAACTTACTCTGAGGTTTCTTGCCCTTCTTTTGCTGAGAGAAAGGCTTCTTGAACTTCTTGGTCTTTGCTGCAAGTGCAAGATTATCCTGCTTGAGTACCTTGTCAGTGTTCCTTGCTTCTTCTTGTATGCAATCATGCCGAAGCCTTTCAAAGGTTGGCTGAGTTTCTCGTCCACAGACGGATGCCATGAATGTTTCCCAAGAGCTTGGGAGACCATCAACCATTGTTTGTACAAGATCATTATCATCAACAATAACACCAATAGCAAGGAGTTGATCTCTTACCTGTTTGATCTTGGTGAAGAAGGAACCAACACTTTCATCTTTGTTCAGCTTCAAAGTTCGTAGCCTCTTCTTTAAGACTCTCTTTTGACTGGAAGCCTTCTTTTCATAGAGGTTTACCAATGTATCATAGCATTCTTTAGCAGTCTTTAAAGATGTGATGTTAGGCATCAATTCTTCTTTGATAGAATCATAAATAACTCTTCTAGGCTTATCTTGCTTCCTCGTGTAGGCAAGCCTACCAACATTTGTAGTTGGCTCTTCTGTGACATTAAGAACAATGTCATCCAAGTCATTCTCATCAAGAATGGCTGTCAACCTGGCGTTCCAGGAATTGAAGTTTGCTGAACCAAAGAGCTTCTCTTCCGGTTTGAAACCAACGGTAGCCATCTTTGTCACTTATCCAAATGTTAGATTTGCAAATCTTAGTCCAAGATCTAGTGAGAAACAACAGTAGTATCCCTTTACTGTGTTTTCACATGCTAAGCTCTGATACCATGTTAAATTTTCAGCATTAGCATAAACTTTATAAATTTGCAGATAAACATAAATAGATCAGCAATGCAGTAGAAACACATTCAGCACATTAGCACACATGGACACAATATTTTTCACTGGGGAAACCTTCAAAGGACAAAAACCCCAAAAGCATTAATAGCTCATCTCGTAAATGAGATGGCTTAAGAAATTCTTCAAAAAGTTCCTCAAATCCAGATCTGGATTTTGACCACAGTAACTGTAAAATTCATCAGTAAAAATTAAACTGATAATTTTACCCACAATTTCCAGAATTACAGAAAATTACCAATTTAGGGCTTTCTCAGAAAAGCTGAGATTTTCTCTCTCCTGCCTGGAAATATTAGATTGCTGAAAACTGCCTGAAAATATCAAACTGTTTGAAAACTACCCAAAAATATCAGCCTGCTGAAAACTGCCCGAAAATATTAGACTGTCTGAAAACTGCCTGAAAATATCAGACTGCTGAAAACTGCCTGAAAATATCAGATTGTCTGAAAACTGCCCAAAAATATCAGCCTGCTGAAAACTGCTTGAAAATATCAGATTGCTGAAACTGCTTGAAAATATCAGACTGTCTGAAAACTGCCCAAAAATATCAACGTGCTGAAAATTGCCCGAAAATATCAGACTGTCTGAAAACTGTCTGAAAATATCACACTGTTGAAAATTGCCTGAAACTATCAGACTGCTGAAATTTGCCCAAAAAATGGAATGCTGAAGATAGTTGTGCAAAAATGTTGAAGATGGACTTTGCTGATAAATCATAAAACCCTAGCTAAGGGTTTGAACATAAGATAGTCTTCTTCTCCAGTGAGAGCAAAAGTGTGTATAACAAATGAGAAGGCTTGATCTTCTTTTATAGCCTTTGTTCACCTCTAAGTGGACAAGATTAAGAAAAATAAAAATAATAATATTTTTTTTTGTTTCCCTAATTTTACTTTCACTTTTACAAAAAAAAAGGTACTTTTATTTATTTTTTGACTTTTATAAGAAGTCCTCCTTTAATTAAGAAAAATAAAAATAATAATATTTTTATTCTTTTCCTAATTTCACTTTCACTTTTACCAAAAAGGTACTTTCATTTTTTTCCTTTGACTTTTATAAGAAGTCCTTTAATTTTGTTTTTCGCTCGTGGTCCTTTTAGGTGGACAAGATTAGGAAAGATAAAAATAATAATATTTTTATTCTTTTCCTAATTTCACTTTCACTATTACCAAAAAGGTTCCTTTATTTTTTTTTCCTTTGACTTTTGACTTTGGCCTTTTACTAAGTGCCCCTATGGTCATTATCCATGGTACCTTTTTTTTTCTTTCAAAAGTACATCATCATAAACCAAGAGAGTTATTAATGCTTTTATCTCACACACTGTGTGACACCTAGATCTGGTACTAGGGTAATTTAACCAAGGGTAGCTAATCCTTGGAGAAGCACACCAAGCCCATAGATCAAGGGTCAAAGTGCCACACACATGCCCGGACCCAGTCTAGGGCTTACAGTGTCTTCATTCTCCCAGAGAATGGCTACTCAGAACTAAGCCGAGTCTACCAGTCCCAGATTGGTCTACATCGTGGTCCCGGATCAGATGTCTACTCAACACAAGGTTGAGGCTACCCAAGGCAGATCTGGGTTTATATCATGGTCCTAGACCAGATATCTACCATTCAACAGAATGGTCACTCAACACTGGGTTGAGTCTTCACCGTGGTCCTGGACTAGGTGGTCCCATTCTCCGAAGAGAAGGGCTCTCGATGTTGCTTAGAAAATTCACACTCCCTCTCAGCGAGAGAGGCATTCTCTACCATACCAAGCTTATCACGAAAGTACACGAACTTTGATGCTGTTAGAGGCTTGGTCAAGATATCTGCAATCTGTTCATCTGTACGAATGTACTGCAACTTCAGAGCACCTATTTGCACTAGGTCTCTGATGAAATGATACCCCATTTTCCTGTGTTTCAATCTGTCATGAAACACTGGATTCTCTGAAAGCTTTATGCAACTCTGATTATCGCAATGGATGATTGTTGAGTCAAGCTTTCCCTCGAACAGATCAGATAACAACTCTCTGAGCCAAACTGCTTCCTTGCAGGCATCGCTTGCAGCAATATACTCTGCCTCAGCTGTACTTTGAGCTATGGAACCCTGCTTCCTGTTGGACCAAGAGATCATTGCTGATCCCATACTGAAGCAATAACCAGAGGTACTTTTTTGGTCAACTGCACTGCCAGCCTAAGTCACAGGGTTCGCCGAACTTAATCCTTGAGGTTCGAGGTTCGACGAACCTCAAAAAAAATTTGAAATTCGTTCAGGTTCGTTGAACCTAATGTCAAACCTGAAGCCGAACCCGAATCTCGTCGAACCCGAACCTGAAGGCGAATCTAATGTCGAACCTAAAGCCAAACCCGAACCTAAAGGAAAAAAAAAATTGAGGTTCAATTTTTTTCTTTTTTCTTTTGATTCTATCTGAAAAAAATTCAAATTAAAAAAAAAACTAAAAAAAAAACACGATACCAAGAAATTAAATGTTGTCTATAAATTAAATGCTCTCTATTTATTTAAGCTGTCTATGAATTAAATGCTCTCTATTTATTTATGCTGTCTATGAATTAAATGCTCTCTATTTATTTATGTTATCTATAAATAAAATGTTGTCTATAAAGTAGATGTTCTTGATTTATTTATGATGTCTATAGATTAAATGCTCTCTATTTATTAATGTTTTCTATAAATTAAATGCTCTTGTAATTTGAAATATCATACCTGTAGTCTACATAAGAACACACCAAACAACAAGTAAGAACATAGATTTACCCCTAAGAACAAACTACTGCTGTGGGAAGCATGTAAATCTGTTGTTAAACCACAAAAACCTACTCTTAGAAGTACAAATCTGTAAGCAGAAATGTCATAAACAACAAAGTATATATGACGAAATTATGAATAGCGACCTAAGTGCTTTGAATCCTATGGGCGATGGGGTGTAGAAAATTAGTTAAGGGGGAGTATATGAAGAAAGTTTATATATATAGTTGAACCTATTGTCAAACCTCATCCGAACGTCATCGGAATATTCGAACCTGAACCGAACCTAATCCTTGCCGAACCTGAACCCGAACCCGAACCGTGTGACTTAGCTGCCAGCCCAATCTAAATCTGAATATCTAGATAACAATACTCCACTGTTGGAAGTATACCTAAGCCCATAAGTGATAGTCCCTCGCACATATCTGAGTACATGTTTGGCGGCTACCAAGTATATGTGCTTTGGATCTGACATGAACTGACTCAGTGCATTCACTGTGTAGCAAATGTCTGGTCTCGTATGCACGAGATACATCAAGGAACCAATGAGCTGTCTATATAGAGTAGAGTCCACATTCTGTGAACTAGAGGCTGAGTCCCGCAACTTTTTCAAGTTGGTAGTCATTGGTACTGTTGCCCACCTATTTCGACTAGGTGGCAACTCCATGTACATGAGGATGTACATAATTGTACCTTAGAAAAATGTGAGGATTTTTCACTTCTGTAGGGCAATTGCCCCTTTGTAAAACGAAATGTCCGCTCCCCTGCGTGGGAAAATTAATGTAATTTTATGTGCTAGTATGGGTCATATGATACGGATGCCACACCATGGAACTGGTTGTTAGGGAAGTCCCCTCATCGAGTGTTTTTCCCTTTTCAATTGATCTTGTTGTACAAACGAGTTTAATCGGTTTGGTTTTCACTCAAAATCCTCCAAAGTGGTGACGGGCGTTCTACCAGTCAATTCCATGAGGTGGCTAAGGCTTCAAAATATGATTCATGACCATGCTAGGCATCTGTATAGAGTCTTGCGGAGTTTCGTTGTGTTGTTGTTTTTTTAATTATTTTTTTTTCAAGTTAATTAATTTCACCCCCTGGTGATTAATTAACTCAGTTTTTGATGTAATACTGTAATCGCTCAAGCATGGCATTTTGTAATAGGGGCTATGAATGCAAAGTTAATTGCTATGAAACCCCCTAAGCCACTGCTTTAAGTCCCATGTCATTCTGATGAGTGGTTGAGGAGATAGACCATTTTTGTCTAAGCAAGGTCTATTTTTCCTAGGGAATTAATTAATTTCCCTAAGTCAAAATTCACATTTTTTGATTTTGAAGTAAAAAATCAAAAAATGCCATGGTAAAATGGTTTGGGGGTTCCTAAGCCTAGGAAAACTTATTCCAAATTTTTTCACTCCCCATGGCCTAGATATTAATTTTTCAAGTTTATTTTTTAATTTTTCCTAAGTCAAAGTTGGAAAAATTTAAAAAAATTAAATTTAAAAATTAAATCTAAGGAAAATTATTTTAGCCTAAGTCTAAAGGTTAAAATTTTATTATGGAGCAAAAGGCTAAGTTCTAAGCCTAGAGTTATGTGAGTGGTCTAAATTACCACTAAAAGAGGTGTCCAAGTTTAAAACTCTCACCATATATGGAGGGTGTCATATCTAATGTATAAGAGGGCACTAGTATGAAGAAACTCCACCATAAATGGAGGGGGCGTCAACCTAAAGACAAAACATATGCTAAAAACCCTGGCTAAAGATTGGCATTACATTATAAATGGAGGCGCTATCAAAATGGAGATGGGCGCTAGCATAGTTTAAAGGGGCGCTATTACATGGAGGCGCCACCAAAGTTTAGAGGGCACTATCAAATAAAGGAGCTAGCGCCATATTAAGAGGGCCCATGTCCAAGTAGAAGGGACCCACGCTAAAATGGAGAAGAAGCGCTAATATAAGGAAGGGCCCACTCTAATTAGAGGAGGGCGCTACATATAGAAGGAGCGCTAGCATATTGGAGGTAGCGCTAATGTATAAAGGTCCCACGTTTTTATGGAGGCGCTAGCCAATATTTAGAGGGCGCCACATTAAAAGGTAAGGGCACATGCAAGATAGAGGCGCCACCAAATTTGGAGGACGACCTCCATTTGTAGAGAGCGCTACCCTATTTAGAGGGGCGCTAACATTAAAGAGGCGGCGCTAACATTAAAGAGGCGCCAGTCAAAGATAGAGGACGCTAGTTCATTAGAAGGGCGCCATTTTTAAAAGTTCAACGCTATATTTGGAGGAGGACCCACGTTTTTGACCTAAAAGCTCATCTAAGGGTGAGTTTTAAATAAAAAACCTAGATCTAAAGGCAAATATCACTTGGACATGGATTAAGCTTATGAGCCATTGATTAAAAATTAATCTAAGGATGTGGATTAATTGAGAAGAATAGAAAGCCAAATACCTAGATCTAGTGGTGGAGATTAAACCCTAGATCTAGATCTAATCTCAACCATTTATCTTCAATAAGTTGGGGTTTGCCTCAACTATATAATGAGGGTCTCACTCCCTCATTAATCATGATCATTCATGCTATTGTTATGCTGCCGGAAATTTCTTGCTCTCATATTTTCTTGCTACACTTTGTATTGGAAGCTTTGCCCTAGTTGGGCCATTTAATAAAAATTTCTTTGGAGGGATACTATGCTGCAAATTCTTTCATGATCTACTACTCTTGAGGTAACTTGTGTATTGTTCTAGTTTTGCATTATTGTACTAGTCTAGTTAGCTCTCCACAAAGTATTTTGTGGAAATATTAGAGAGTAAAAGTGCTTTTGCTTTCTTTTGTGAATGATCTAACATTGTCTTTCAAAGTATTTTGCAGGAAGTGTTAGATATTCTCCACTAGCCTTACGATAGTTTGCAGATCTAGACTTTTGCAGGTTGACCAATCAAGGAGACCTCTCCAAGGGCTTCATTCCGGCATATTTTAAATTCGGCCATCTACTTTCAGCCTTCCTAAAAGGGGGTTTTATTCACTGTATAGTGAATGTAACCTTTGTTTTAGGGCCCCAACCTATTATATATTAGTTAGGGCTTATTTTTCTGCTGTTTAAGCACTGTTTAGGTGGCTGGAAACTCACTTTCCAGCCCTCTAAATCTCTTATTTCTGCAATATTTCACATTCAGATTTTTTTATGTAAATTTGTAAATTTTGTATTAATGTTTTAACAACAAACTTTTAGTGTTTTCTGTGATTTCCAACGAAGAATAGCTTGTTGGTTTATGACAGGTTGTGCATGAGTGAAGGAGATTTGATGCCCGAATAGGCCCAGGATCTCTTCAAACTTCAACCGTTTCAAAAGGGGTTCAAACCCTCAACCCTCTCTTTCATATTTTCCTGATTTATTGGAAACCCCAACGAGAGTCTCTTGGGGTATTCTGTAAAGTTTTATAAGCATTTGTAATCCATAAGTAGATAGATTAGGAGGTAGAGTAGGAAGTAGGATAATAGTTGTTTCAAGTTTCTGTTTATGCAATTTCATTTTGTTTTAAAAGTAATCATACAACCCATTAGACCTGTGTATCCTCTATCCGCTTGTCATCTCTCTTTAGGGACTTCAAGCCGGATATGAAAAACAGGAGAAGTGGGGGCTTAGGTAATTAAAATAACTTCCTTTTTCTTGTACTACAATCAAACATTTTTACTTTACAAGTCCAAGATCAGATACCGGCACCTCCCATAAGGGATATAGCTTGGTTGATCTTGTTGATCGCTTTAAAATAAACCTTGCATGTTAATCACCCAGATAAAATTTAATCTTAAAACTTTACCAACAACAACTTCCCACATCCTGCTCCTCTACTCGGTTATCACCCTCCGGGGTACTCCAAGATACGACCAGGGGACAGGGAAATCTTAGTTTAATAGGCATCCATCTAGCCCTTTTTCTGTCAACTAAAAACAGTGACCTCAGGAAGCTAGAAGGGGTAGTAGACCGTGGGTGGTCTCTAGGTGCTTCGACGTCCTCCTTGTTGGGTACCGGGGTATTGGGGATTGACCTGTGAGCTACGGGTGGGCTTCGTTCCCACTTTGTTGAGCGCAACAGCATTCCTTCTTTGACTGAAGAAGTTCTAGATCGGGGTAGTCACACCACCGATTCTAAAACTTAATCCAAGAAGAAAAACTTTAATAAAAACAACTAAAATAAACCAAGAGACATTTCAAAACCGGTTCTACAACACTATCCCTTTTCAAGCATTATTTCACTCCAACATTGCACTACAATTTTTACTTCCAGCACTTTATTTTTTCAGTTACATCTATTTACTTTCAATTCTGCAAATGATCATGTGGTGAATGTTAACTGCTTAAAATCTTTTCATGCTTTAAATTTACTGCTGGTTCAATAATTTTCATTCATAACAATTTTCTGCCATTTTGTAAATCTGTTTCATTGTCCATACATTTGTTTTATTTCATTACTGTTTATAATTATATTGTTTAATCATATGTTTCATTATTAAACACCGAAGCTATAGTTTAATCGCAGATTAAAATCTCTATTTTATTTGTAAAGTTCATAAAGACACGATCTATCTTTAGACTCCATTGTAATAGGCACTGGTCTTGTTTTATATAAGGTCTTAGCCTCTTTCTTTTTTAAACGATCCCTTTAATTAATCAGTGATTAATTAATAAACCTGGAACTTAGTCTTTCCATAGGGAATACCCCCCTTGGCTCTGTTGGGATCTTGCCTAAACGGAGGAGTTGTGGACTGTGGTGACAGTGGTCCCCAGCTCTCACTTGCCCCCAAGGACACACATAGCAGGTTGTGACTTTCCGACATCTTAAAGTGTGAATTAGGCGGCAACAGGTACGCTCATGGACTTGCAGTCCTGCATCCCAAATCTCTGCAAGATATCCATTGCATACTTTCCTTGTGTCAAGAAGATCTCACTTGGATTTTGCCAGACTTCTAAGCCAAGGAAGTAATGCATCATTCCGAGATCTTTCATCTCGAATTCAGAGGTAAGCTCCCTCTTACACTGGTCTATCAATTGTTCATCACCTGTAAGAAACAAGTCATCTACATATAGAATAAGTGTCAAGACATGATTATGAACAACTTTAAAGTTCAAGTTAGAATCAGCTGTACTTTTGGAGAACCCCAAGCTATGGAGAAATCCATCCCATCCTGGCATACCAGACTCTCGGAGCCTATTTTAGTCCATACAAGGCTTTCTTCAGTTTACATACATGGGTATTCTTTCCATGAGTAACAAAGTCGTTAGGTTGTTCAATATAAACCTCTTCCTCAATCTTACCACTGAGAAAGGCTGTCTTTACATCCATCTGATGTAACTTCCATCTGAATACTGCAGCAAGTGAGATGATAGTTTTGATGGTAGTGTACTTGGCAACAAGTGCAAATGTCTCGTCATAGTCAATGCCTTCTTTCTGAGTGAAGCCACGAGCTACGAATCTGGCTTTATACTTCTCCACACTGCCATCTGCAGCATGCTTGATCTTATAAAGCCATCTGGAAGTCACTACTGACTTTCCTGTAGGTCTGGGAACAACTTTCCAAACATCATTCTTCATGATTGACTTATACTCTTCAATCATGGCATCAACCCATACCTGTTTACTTGTTGCTTCTTCGTACGATGAAGGTTCTGAACTGATAAGCTGACTCATAAGACTGGAGTACTTATGTGGTCTTATGCTTTCTCTGAAAGTCCCTGGAGGAGCTTTATGCTTCTTGGCTTCTTGTACCGTTTCTCGGTATCAAGCAGGTCTCCTTTTGGAAGGAGGAACTTCAAGTAGTTCTTCTAGTGGACTTTCAATGTTTTCAGGATCATCAAACTCTTCCTCCCTTTGAATTTCTGAATCTGGAAACTCAAGTGGAGGAATTGCATCTTCCGGTGAAAGCTCTAGTGTTTTACGAAACACCGCTTCTTCATGGAAGATCACATCTCTGCTGACCTCAATGTACCTCTATCTAGGTATATATACTCGATAAGCCTTCGAGCAATCACTGTACCTAACAAATAAGCCTTTCTTACCGGAAGGCTCTAGCTTGGCCCTCTTTTCTTTTGGCACATGAACATACACAGGAGTGCCAAATATCCTCATGTGATCAACTGCAGGTTTCTTCTTGGTGAAGACTTCTTCTGGAGTCTTCTCACCCAAGATAGCATGAGGGCTTCTGTTCTGGATGTACACTGCAGTGCCGGTAGCTTCAGCCCATAAAGACAAACGAAGATCTAGATCAGTGATCATGGCTTTAGCAGCCTCACAGATCGTTCTATTCTTCCTTTCTGCAACCCCATTCTGCTGGGGGTTGTAAGGCACTGTCTGCTCTTTCTTGATTCCTGCTTCTCGACAAAAATCATCAAACTCATTAGATTCATACTCACCTCCATTATCTGATCTCAAGATACGGATGTGCCTGCCAGTCTGATTTTCAATCAGTGTCTTGAACTCTTTGAACTTGTCAAAGGTTTCACTCTTGGCCTTAAGGAAGGAAATCCAAGACTTCCGAGAGTAGTCATCATTAAACAAGACATAATATAAACACCCACTCAAAGAGGGTGAAGACATGGGCCCACAAATGTCAGAATGAATCAAATCCAAAATGCCTTTAGATCTACTCTTGCTTCTGGGAAAGGATTTCTTAGTGTTCTTACCTAGAGCATATCCTTTGCAAATTCCTTCATGCTTTGGAGAAACTTCTGGCATACCTGTGACCATCTTCTGCAATCCTGGGAGAGCTGTGTAGTGAAGGTGTCCAAACCTTCTATGCCAAAGTTCACGAGGATCAACTGTGTGATGTACCAAAGCATGAGTGGAAACTTTGGAGGCCTTGTAGAGGTCTCCCTCTCGAACCCCAATCTGAACTGCCGAGTCTAGATCTGTGTCTTTTGCCCATAAAAAGACTTTTTTGTCCATAAAGAGGACTCTGTGGCCCTTGTCTTCCAAACGAGCAACAGATAAAAGATTCTTCTTTAACCCAGGAACATAAAGAATATCATCAATATGAAGAACCGTACCTGAGTCAAGTTGAAGTGAAGTTGAGCCAACTCCTTCAATCTTGTAAGTGGAGTCATCTCCAAGTTCTACCTGAGTGGTGAACTTCTTCTTTCTGTAACTGGTAAGGGTACCACGGTTACCTGTCATGTGCCTGGAGGCACCACTGTCCACCAACCAAGAAGTGGAGCAAGCTGAGAAAGAACCAGTTAGAGCAGAAATCAAATAGTACTCTCTTTTAGGCTCATCCGTTTTATTAGCCTTGGTTTTCTTTTTCTTCTTTGGTTCTTCATCTTCTTCTTCCTCTGCTTCTGCAGTAGATGCTTGAAACCTTCTCTTGGGTTTCTTCTTGTTCTGCTTGCAGTCTCTAGCATAATGTCCAAACTTGTGACAAGTATAACATTCAATCTTGGACATGTCAGAAAACTTACCCTGAGGTTTCTTACCCTTCTTTTGTTGAGGGAAAGGCTTCTTGAACTTCTTGGTCTTTGCTGCAAGTGCAAGGTTATCCTTCTTGATTACTTTGTCAGTGTTCCTTGCTTCTTCTTGTATGCAATCATGCCAAAGCCTTTCAAAGGTTGCTTGATTTTCTCGTCCACAGACGGATGCCATGAAGGTTTCCCAAGAGCTTGGGAGACCATCAACCATTGTTTGTACAAGATCATCATCATCAACAGTAACATCAATAGCAAGGAGTTGATCTCTTACCTGTTTGATCTTGGTGAAGAAGGAACCAACACTTTCATCTTTGTTCAACTTCAAAGTTCATAACCTCTTCTTTAAGACTCTCTTTTGACTGGGAGCCTTCTTTTCATAGAGGTTTACCAAATATCATAGCATTCTTTAGCAGTCTTCAAGGATGTGATGTTAGGCATCAATTCTTCTTTGATAGAATCATAAATAACTCTTCTAGCCTTACCTTGCTTCCTCTTGTAGGCAAGCCTACCAGCATTTGTAGTTGGCTCTTCTGTGACATTAAGAACAATGTCATCTAAGTCATTCTCATCAAGAATCGTTGTCAACCTGGCCTTCAACCTGGCCTTCCAGGAATTGAAGTTTGCTGAACCAAAGAGCTTCTCTTCCGGTTTGAAACCAACGGTAGCCATCTCTGTCACTTATCCAAATGTTAGATCTGCAAATCTTAGTCCAAGATCTAGTGAGAAACAACAGCAGTATCCCTTTACTGTGTTTTCGCATGCTAAGCTCAGATACCATGTTAAATTTTCAGCATTAGCATAAACTTTATAAATTTGCAGACAAACATAAATAGATCAGCAGTGCAGTAGAAACACATTCAACACATTAGCACACATGGACACAATATTTTTCACTGGGGAAACCTTCAAAGGACAAAAACCCCAAAAGCATTAATAGCTCATCTCGTAAATGAGATGGCTTAAGAAATTCTTCAAAAAGTTCCTCAAATCTAGATCTGGATTTTGACCACAGTAACTGTAAAATTCATCAGTAAAAATTAAACTGATAATTTTACCCACAATTTCCAGAATTACAGAAAATTACCAATTTAGGGCTTTCTCAAAAAAGCTGAGATTTTCTCTCCTGCCTGAAAATATCAGAGTGCTGAAAACTGCCTGAAAATATCAGACTGTTTGAAAACTGCCCAAAAATATCAGCCTGCTGAAAACTGCCCGAAAATATCAGACTGTCTGAAAACTGCCTGAAAATATCAGACTGCTGAAAACTGCCCGAAAATATCAGACTGTCTGAAAACTGCCTGAAAATATCAGATTGCTGAAAACCAAAGTTACATATATCGTGTCGGCGAATATATCGCCGAGGGTCCGGAATGAAACTTATCGGCAGCAACGGCGAAAATATCGGAAAATATCGGCAAATGTCATTTTGCATTAAAAAATACAAAAATAAACATTTTTTTTCAATTTTTTTAACATCTAAAGCAACAACAACATCAAATAAACACATTTCCACATAAATATTAAAATACAACTAATATATAAGATGCATAAGATGTCAAATGGTGGATCATGATCACATATTGACTATAAAGTTATGAACTGAAAAATATTGAAATATGTTCTTGATGGAATGATAGAAAATCACATCAAATGATCAAAATAAATGTCTCTCAAGAAATTAATCATCTCGACTCATGAGGCATCTAGATACTACATGATACAATGATAAATTGTAGAAATCATCGATCCCCTCTACCCCTTTTATAGGCAAGGGGCACCACTCTTCCTCTGGAAGCAGTAGGGGGTCTTGTAGGTGCTTTGGATGAGTTAGGCATCAAATTGGAAGCTCCAACTACTTAAGCTATGGTGAAGGTCCAACTACTCTACAATTTTGATGAAACTTACCATGTTTAATGAGTGGAGGGGACATTTTTATTAAGGTCATGATAAAAGATTTCAATAGTCAATGCCACCAACATCAAGGTACAGGGATGGGTTGATGTGCTTGATTAAATGCCAATCCCATACCCTCATACTTGATAAAATCCAGTGGAATTGTTTAAATCTTGAAATCCTGAAAACTATTAAGTCTCTTGAATTCTAAAAGGGATCTAAAATTCTACTTTTTGCATATAAAGTCCGAAGAGGTTGGAACCACTCTCAAACATCTCGAAACTATTAATGGCAATGTTAAAAATTTAAGTAAAAGGATAGAAAATGAAAGTAAAGGAGAATGTCACTTTTACTTTAAGAATTTAATATTACCATTTATTACTTTAAGAATTTAATATATTTAGTTTTACTAACAGTGCCAAAAATTTAACCCATGAATTTTTTTTTCAAATTTCTTGCAATTTTTTTTAGCAGGGCGATATTTTCCAAAATCTCCTGATATATTCCCAATATATCACGACATATTGAATATATTGCGATATATTCAAAATATTTTTTTCAAATTTCTTGCAAATTTTTTTAGCAGGGCGATATTTTCCAAAATCTCCCGATATATTCCCAATATATTGCGACATATTGAATATATCACGATATATTCAAAATATCGAAAATATCGCGATTTTTTAGTGGCGATATATCGCCAAGGGGAATGACTTGCGATATATCGCGATATCGCCGATATATGTAACTATGCTGAAAACTGCCTGAAAATATCAGGCCGTCTGAAAACTGCCCAAAAATATCAGCCTGCTGAAAACTGCCTGAAAATATCAGACTGCTGAAAACAACCTGAAAATATCAGATTGTCTGAAAACTGCCCAAAAATATCAGCGTGCTGAAAACTACCCGAAAATATCAGACTGTCTGAAAACTGTCTGAAAATATCAGACTGCTGAAATCTGCCCAAAAAATGGAATGCTGAAGATAGCTGTGCAAAAATGCAGAAGATGGACTTTGCTGATAAAACCCTAGCTGAGGGTTTGAACATAAGATAGTCTTCTTCTCCTGTGAGAGCAAAAGTGTGTGTAATAAATGAGAACGCTTGATCTATTTTTATATCCTTTGTTCACCTCTAAGTGGACAAGATTAGGAAAAATAAAAATAATAATATTTTTATTATTACCCTAATTTCGCTTTCACTTTTACCAAAAAAAATGTACTTTTATTTTTCCTTTGACTTTTATAAGAAGTCCTTCTTTAATTAAGAAAAATAAAAATAATAATATTTTTATTCTTTTCCTAATTTCACTTTCACTTTTACCAAAAAGGTACTTTTATTTTTTTCCTTTGACTTTTATAAGAAGTCTTTTAATTTTGTTTTCCACCCCTGGTCCTTTTAGGTGGACAAGATTAAGAAAGATAAAAATAATAATATTTTTATTCTTTTCCTAATTTCACTTTCACTATTACCAAAAAGTTACTTTTATTTTTTTTCCTTTGACTTTTGACTTTGGCCTTTTACCAAGTGCCCCTGTGGTCATTACCTATGGTACCTTTTTGTTTTCTTTCAAAAATACATCATCATAGACCAAGAGAGTTATTAATGCTTTTATCTCACACACTGTGTGACACCTAGATCTGGTACTAGGGTAACTTAACCAAGGGTAGCTAATCCTTGGAGAAGCACACCAAGCCCATAGATCAAGGGTCAAAGTGCCACACACATGCCCGGACCTAGTCTAGGGCTTACAGTGTCTTCATTCTCCCAGAGAATGGCTACTCAGAACAAAGCCGAGTCTACCAGTCCTAGACTGGTCTACATCGTGGTCCTGGACCAAATGTCTACTCAACACAAGGTTGAATCTACCCAGGGCAGATCTGGGTTTATATCATGGTCCTAGACCAGATATCTACCATTCAATAGAATGGTCACTCAACACTGGGTTGAGTCTTCACCGTGGTCATGGACCAGGTGGTCCCATTCTCTGAAGAGAAGGGCTCTCGATGCTGCTCAAAAAATCAACATAAAGTACATCCAGATACATAGCAATAATCCTTTCTTGCATGTCATCACACTTTTCATCATATCGCTCAACACATAAGCCCACTTATTTATGCATAGGTGCCTAACCAATCCCCTTAAAACATGGTTTATTGAGTCAACTTTGATCATCCAAGTTCATCCCAAACAGTTACACAAACCCATGAATTCAGGCCCTTTATGTGCCAATTGGTTACTTGACGAATTCTTACAGTGCCCAATCGATTTTCCAATCACTCAATGGACCAACCCAAATAATGTTGAATTTATAAAAGCAGCAGTATATTTCAATTATATGCAGCAGAAACAAAAGAATAACCATGCACAGAAACAAAGAGACACAGAGATTTATCTTGTGAAACCCTTCTACTCAAGGGAGAAAAATCCAACAACCTTTCTTACTCAGAGAATCAATTCAAGATATTAAGTACATCCAGATACATAGCAATCACATAGAAGACTAACCCCAGATATAGCAACCCCAGAAAACAGTCTTCTCCTTGCTTGAGCGAACTTGCTTGCTTGGTGTGTGAATGAAGGCATCCTCTATTTATACTCTTATCATGTTTGACTTTTCATTTTATTAGGGGTCGACTTATCCAATTGTTGAGGCCGACTTGCCTATTGTGCACAATAATAAATGCTTATAATAATTCTTCTTTGGGCCGACTTGTGTGAGGATACCTCACGCAGCTACATACACCAACAAATACACCGTAGTCAAGTCACCTACTAACCTCCAAATTTGGGTTTCATCTTAGATTCCAACACTTCTTCTAGATGTGCAATTGGAGTATTATTTTGGTAGATGCTAACAATTGGATTCAGCCTTAGACTAATTTTAGGATTTTGAAGTCGATGTTTAGAAGTAGCTAATACGTTCTTGGTTAAATGCTTGACAAGGGTTGGCTTATCTATGGCTCATGGGATGTAAGAATATTTTCTATGACAATATTTGAGTTTTCTAATTTCAATTGTTGTAAATGACATGGATGTCATATTTATATGCACAAACACCATGAGACATAAATAATTCAGATTACCATTCGTTAGTTAGATTTAGAAGCATCCATGTCATTTATAACAATTGAAAATAGAATATTACCCATTTCAGTGCAACCTAGATGACGAACCTTTACTGTGTTTTATTTTATCGAATAAACTTTACTTGTTTGTTAACCAAGCCAAGTAGGCAATCATTCCTCATATCGATTTTTAGAAAAAAAGGATTAGTCAAATGAAAACAAAGAAAAAGGAAATTTAAAATCTCATTAGACTACACACATGCTTAAGATGATAATTCCATGGAGCTTGAATAAGGGATCAGAGATAATTCTTAACTCTCCTGTGCTGTTAACTATAGAAGGGAATAAAAATGAAGATACCTTTGGATAGGCAGGTTAATTTCCACCACTTAAATAGAGACGCCATATGTATAAATTATAATTTTTATGATTTATAATATTGATTCTACAAATAGTTGTAGAGAGACAATACTCAATAATGTGAATGATAAGTTGTATTTAAAGAAATTCTTCGTATTGAAGGTCATGTAATCCTGTCAAATTTGATCCCTGCTGGTTGAGAAATCTTGAGTTGAATTTTGTATCAACTGTGTGAAAATTGTACATTGTACAACCATTTTGAGAGGAAACTTGTTTGCATGAAATCATAAAAATCAACTAGCCCCGTCAATAACTCATCTTTTGGAACTTATGTTATTCATGAGATTTTTTATGGAACCAATTCCTGACATTTAGACTTTTACTGCTGCATTGTGCAGGGTGATGCTGCATCACAAAATCCAGTGGTTTATGACAATGGTGTCACTTATTTGTTCATTCAACACAACAACGTTTACCTTATGACAGCATCGAGACAGAACTCCAATGCAGCTAGTTTGCTACTATTTTTACACCGGGTTGTGGATGTAAGTTTGGACAGCTCTTATTCATTACAAGAAATGATATTTTGTGGAATGCGTCACTTGGATTTATTTTCAAGAATAGAAAAGAGATGCTTTTAAGATGTTCTGATTGAGGCCGTTAATCTGCATTTGGCTTTAAGGGTTTGTATTGGTTGTGCATGTGATTATTCTGCTTACAATCTTCAGTGCATGGCATCTGCATGCAAACTGTTACCTCAAATCGTCTTCATTGATGTTGCAATACTTTTCTTAGGAATCGTGTATTGCATTAATTGAAGAATAGTTCAGTTCTGGGTTGATCTTCGTAGTGTTATGTGTGTGTTTCCTGCAGGTTTTTAAGCACTATTTCGAAGTATTGGAAGAAGAATCTTTGAGAGATAATTTTGTTGTTGTGGTTAGTATGCAAGTATATGAATTTTTTGTGTAGTTAGAAAGGCTCAGTGTGCAGAACTCTTTACTGAAAACTTAAGATTTGAATTTTTAGTGGCATTCTGATTGTTTTTCTTGCTTGCTTGCAGTATGAGCTACTAGATGAAATGATGGATTTGGGATACCCTCAATATACAGAGGCAAAGATTCTTAGTGAATTTATTAAAACAGATGCTTATAGAATGGAAGTCACCCAACGTCCTCCAATGGCTGTTACAAATGCGGTTTCATGGCGAAGTGAAGGAATACAGCACAAGAAAAATGAGGTAATAGGTGGATTTAGATTGATATTGTATTGTACTTGTGAACGGAGAATATAAATTTCATTAGATGGTGTTATTCACTTATTCTTTCAGGTATTCTTGGACGTAGTGGAAAGTGTCAATATGCTTGTGAATAGCAATGGACAAATAGTGCAATCAGATGTAGTTGGTGCTTTGAAGATGAGAGCTTTCTTGAGGTAGCTTTTCTGCCATGAGCACAGGATCAAAAAAATATAGTTTGCTATTAGTTGCTATAGGTGACTTTCTACAGACTGTTAAATTAGTATACTTTGTATATATAAAGTTATTGATATAATGATATCTGGTTGGCAGGAAGTTTGGGCTGTCTTGAACTAAATGCATGGTCTTTAAAGTAAAAAAAAAACTCAAAGACAATCACGTATATCTACTTTTAACTTTAAGTTTTATTGGTTGGAAGATATTTTGGGTTTGCTTCTCATTTTTGTTGAACACTTTTGGGCAGATAACCCAAGGCATTAGAAACACACCACAACTCATTAAAGGATTGACCCAAAACATGTGTTTGGTGAGTACCATTTTACCCAACTAACCATCGATAGATAGTAGAGTGATTACAATTGTGGTGAGAACCACATTTTATAGGTGCTAGGGCTAGATTACATAATCCTAACTCTAACAATCATTGTGAACTCATTAGGTGAGCTAATTAATGACCCACTATTGATGTACTATAAATGACATTAATGACAACTGAGGGACTACTATGTCCAGATTAACCACCTCACTAATCACCACCTTGGGTTCTAACTACCCACCAAGGGTGAGTCATAAATGACATTAACAACCAATAGGGGACTACTAAGTTGAGCTTCACCGCCATTTCACAAACAATGTATACAGCATTCTGCCCAAGGAGGATAGCATTATAGATTTAAACCATAACCAGATTTTTGTTTAATGTGGATAGTAAAAGATAATATCATTGTTGCTTGCAATAGCAATTTAAAAGTGATCCAGTTTGATTGCAGAGTCATAAATAATACCTGTACTACAGTAAAACTCCAAAATAATAGAAGCGAGATATAAAACAGAATTAGATATACGTCACGACTTCTAAGTGTTAAACCCATCAGTAAGCAAACTAACTTCCCAATTTTGCATTGCTGATTCTAACACTAAAAGAAGAACTGGTTTCAGATTTACCTCACTGGAGATGGGAGCACATACAAATAGAAAGCCTTAGAGGGCATTTGATAAGATGAAATGATTTCAGATTTATTTACAATGAGAACCTTGGAGTATTATATATAACCAGGAACATGGCTGCTATGGTTTGCAGGTGAGGGTGTGGTATTGGGTTTGAGTTTGGTTTTTTCTAAATCTGGATTTGCATGTTCCAGGGTGGGGCAGTAGCTAAAGAAAAACCCAGTCTGAAATAAGTTTCTCCTTGTGCGTGTTTATTTCTTGCAGAACATATAAATTCCTCAAACATTGTCTATTTCTGCTCCTCTCATTATAGAAGCTTATGTATCCTTGCCAAGCATGCTTTCCTTGATGGCATGATAATGTATGGCTTATGAAAATCAGAGGAAGATATATCATTCATCAAAGGGTTCTTCCGCTAGATTGTGAACTTGTTGGACAATATCAATGACAAAGGCGACACTCAGTGATGCCTTACTCAAAAAAATAATTACGAGTATGAATTTACTTTTCTGTTAGTTCCATTGCACTCACCTCATAAACTCTGAGAGTGAAAGTTATGCAATAGTGACGTATGCCTAGGTTAAATTGAGTTATACAATTGCTCAGAGCTCTAGTATTGCTGTTTCCTGTTTCAAAATTCAAAACATAAATCAACATTTCATTTAAAGAATTTTTCGAAGCAGCCTAAATGTGAGAGGTTTAATTTTTTTTTTTTTATAACTCAAAACAAGTTTGTACAAGGGATAAAATATTAGATAACAAACTTTGTTAACTGTTAACTGTATTTTGATCGATATTTTTTTTCAGTGGAATGCCAGAATGTAAGCTTGGCCTTAATGACAGGGTGCTACTAGAAGCTCAAGGCCGAGCAGCAAAGGGTGCCATTGATCTAGAGGACATCAAGTTTCATCAGTATGCAGTCAAACTCCACTCCAATGTTCTACTGACACATTCCTTGAATATTGTTTACAAATGACTTTTCATCTTAAAAATGTCGATTGAATTTTTTATTTACCCCTTGGTATATTTTTCCAATAAAACAAAACTTCAACATTGTTATTTTGGCAGGTGTGTTCGTCTGACTCGTTTTGAAAATGATAGGACTATATCTTTCATACCTCCCGATGGGGCTTTTGATTTGATGACATATAGACTTACCACTCAGGTTTTTCTATAACTTTAAAATCAAGGCAATTTTCACCAAATGCCTTTGGATCTGGTGTTTGGACAATTTCCTTCTTGAAATAACATTCATGATTTTTATTGACTCACAGGTAAAACCATTGATATGGGTTGAAACTCAAGTGGAACGACATTCAAAGAGTCGAGTAGAATATTCGGTGAGAGCACGCAGCAACTTCAAAGATCGCAGGTTTCGAGCTACTTCTCTAGCTGATGTATGTTAAGATATTTGTTTTCTGTTGGATTCTGAAATATTCTCTGATAGATCTTTTTGGATTTTTGCACTTCAGATGTAGCTATCTAATGCATTGCCTCTCAAGGAAAGGTCTTGGGATTTCTGGTGTTTGTTTGCATATACTCCTTTGCTTCTTCTCAACTCTTTTCTTTTTGACTTTGCAGTACAGCAACGAATGTTGACATTCAGCTGCCTGTTCCAGCTGATGCTACCACACCTCATATACGAACCTCCATGGGTTCTGCTTCTTATGCACCAGAGAGGGATGCATTGCTTTGGAAAATCAAATCATTTCCAGGTGGAAAGGTATATTTCATAAGTTTCATGGGTCTTTCTCTTCTAACTACATCAATTATTGCCACTGCCCCAGCCCCTATTAGATTGATTTTGTTTTTTTTATCAACTTAACATCTGGGATTTGTTTTCCAGGAATACATGCTGAGGGCTGAATTTGTCCTTCCTAGCGTAACTGCTGAAGACGCAACCCCAGAACGGCACGCACCAATTCGAGTCAAATTTGAGATACCATATTTTACTGTGTCAGGAATCCAGGTCATTTTATTACTTAATTGTAGAGTTCTAGATATGTTTTTCACTATTTACATAAGCTGATGGCAAGAATTGTCTTATATGGTAGGAAGATTCTATGATTGAGCTGATTGAAGTAGTTCTCCGTGGGGGACCTCCTTATTGAGCTGATATATGGTATGGAAGATTCTATGATTGAGCTGATTGAAGTGGTTCTTTGAAGGGGCAACCTCCTTATATAATGTACCAAATACACAAGACAAGATGAGATGCTCTTGAAGCTAGGTTTCGTTGGTATATATATAGGAGAGAGGGTGCAATTACAATTCTAACCGACTATACAATTACAATTCAGTTCATGGCCGACCAATAAAGATAATACTAATATAACAATAGAAATGTAATGTTACAATATATAGGGCTTAACATGCCCTTCCCCTTCAAATGAGTGTTGTCCTCAACACTTGATTAACTTTGGATGTTTCTGTTAAATTTTAGCATTAGCATGAATACTTTAAAATTTCACAGATTATCAGATAACAATAGACAAGTGCAGTAGCAACATCAACACATCAAAACACTGAACACAAGAGTTTTTCACTGGGGAAACTTTTAAAGGACAAAAACCCCAAAAGCATTAGTAATTCATCTCTTAAAATGAGATGACCGAGTCTTCAAGAAATTCTCAAACCCTAATGGGTTTGTACCACAGATAAAAATTCCACATGATGAATTTACAAGAAATTCAAATTAGGGCTTCAAGACCTAATTCCTTTCAGCTGCCCAAGCATCCAAATCTGCAACTCGGATTGCCTGCCAAAAACCCAGTTGTGCCTGCCCGAGTATCTGTTGGTCGCTTGAGTCTATTTTAGCTGCCCGAAACCTTGTTGTTGTTACCCATCAACTAGCTGCTACAACTCGGACTCCTGTAGGAGCTGCTCGGGATAGATAGAAGCCAACAAAAGGCTTCTCGTGAGAGATTGGGGCTGCGTGAGGCTGCCCGTGAAGGGCATGAGCCTGCCTGAGGGTGTTGAGGAGAGGCCGAGGTAGAGAGAGGGCTGTCGGAGAAGGAAGAGTGCTGCCGGGAGTTCCTAACAGCCTTCCCGTGAAGAAATTCAGGATGCTTGTGATCCCTATCAGCCTGCTCGTGAAGAGTCTGAAGGTAGTCGTGAAGGTAAAGAGGGCTAACGTGAAACCCTAGCACATGAAGAAAGAGAAAATGTTGCTGCTACTGTTCTTTGTGGGTGAAACCCTAGTTTAGGGTTTGACTGCAATAATTGTGGGTGCCCTAGCTAGAATCCTCCATGCTAGGGCATAACCACAAAAATGTCCTTCACAATACTAGCGAAATTCTTCCTTGAGTAGCTATAAGTGCAAGAGCAAGTGTGTGTGACAAAATGAAATGGATTGATCTTCTTTTATATCCTTTGAATCACCTGTAAGTGGACCAAAACTTAAAAGAACAAAATAATATTATTTTATTCTTTTATCTTTTTGACTTTTACCTTTGAATCACCTGTAAGTGGGCCAAAACTTAAAAGAACAAAATAATATTATTTTATTCTTTTATATTTTTGACTTTTACCTTTAGTGGTACTAAAGGTCTTTTTGCACTTTCACTTTGACTCCTTAGTGGTACTAAGGGTCCTTATGTATTTTTGACTTTTACCTTTAGTGGTACTAAAGGTCTTTTTGCACTTTCACTTTGACTCCTTAGTGGTACTAAGGGTCCTTATGTATTTTTGACTTTTACTTTAGCCTTCTTCAAGTGCCCTGTAGTCAAAACAAGTGGTCAAGGTGGTCCTTCATCCCCATTCAAAGTACTCATTATAAACAGAGAGAATTACTAATGCTTTTATCTCACACTCTATGTGACACCAAGATAGGGTACTAGGTGTCTTAACCAAGGGTAGCTAAGCCTTGGAGAAGATCACAAAGCCCACATGTCGAGGGCCAGAGTGTCTCACATGCCCAAACCTGGTCTAGGGCTTATAGTGATATCCTGGTAACAGACCATGTGCCTCAACCATAGGCTGCATAATTTGACCCAAGGTCAAATACTTGGTAACAGACCAAGCGCCTCCATTCTTTCGGAGAATGGCCCTCAGTCCCAGGCTAAGTCCCTAGTTCTGGACTAGGTTAAATTCCCGGTAACTGACTAGGTGCCTCCATTCAAAGAATGGCCACTTAGCTCTAGGCTGAGTCCCCCAGTGCTGGATTGGTTCCACATCCTAGTCCCTGATCAGATGTCTCCATTCAACATAATGGTCACTCAGCTCTAGGATGAGTCCCCCACTGCTGGACTGGTTCCACATCTTGGTCCTTGACTAGATGTCTCCATTCAATAGAATGGCTACTCAACTCATGGTTGAGTCCCCCAGTGCTAGACTGGTTCGACGTCCTGGTCTCGGACCAGATGTCCCCATTCTCCTAAGAGAATGACTCTCGATGTTGCTCAGGACAAATCAACAAGTTTCTGCATGAAGAACTCATCTTCCCATGTCGTCTCTTCTATTGGCATGTTCTTACACTTGATGAGGTACTTAGTAATTGCCCAATTTCGTAGTTGCTTGGTCCTTGTGTCAATGGTTATTTCAGGCTCAAGTATCAGTTTCCCTTCTTCATCAATCTCTAGTAAAATAGTCTGGACTGGGATCTTGTCACCTATTACCTTTTTATGCCAAAAAACATGGAAGACTGGATGTACACATGAAGATGGAGGCAACTGCAATTTGTAAGCCATACTTCAAATCCTCTGCAACACCTTATAGGGACCATAATACTTGTGTGCTAATTTATTGTCCTTTTGTTGCATAAGGGACATCTGTTTGTATGGTTGTGGACTCAAAAATACCCAATCCCCCACTTCAAATTTCTTTCACAATGATATTGATCTGCTTGTTGTTTCATCCTATTTTACGCCATAGCCAAGTTATCTTTCAATAGTTGGAGAACCTCTTGTTGGTGCTCCTTGTGATCCTCCATTGCTGGAACCTCAGATTTCTCTTTCAAGGATGATGTTATGGAAGGAGGATGATAGCCATAAAGAGCCATAAATGGTGACATTTTTATGAAGTATGAAATATGTGTTGTACCAGCGTTTTGCTAAGGCTAACTACTTGATCCATTTTGTTTATTTATCAGATGCAAAGCAATGGAGATACCCTTCTAGGCATTTATTCACAATCTCAGATTGGCCATCAGATTGAGGATGGTAAGAGGAGTTGTGAGCCAACTGAGTGTTCCAACATGAAAATATTTCCTTCCAAAAAATACCAGTGAAAATTGGATCTCTACCACTTACAATAATCTTGTGGATTCCATCTAGCTTCTAAATTGATTCCATGAATGTTGCAATTACTGTACTTGCTTTAAAGGATGAGAAAGAGAGTTGAAATGGGCATACTTTGTGAGTCGATCCATCACTACCATGATGATTGTTTTTTGTTCTGACTTGGTAGACCCATGATCTAAGTCACCTGACACAGAGACACGAGACATGAAGGACACGGGGATTCGAGTGTCTGACACAGGCACGGTGACTCCCGGAATCAGGACACGTAGGACACGTTATATATATATGTATATTTAAATATTATCTACATTAAAAATATAGACATATAGATCCAAATTTTTACAAATATTTAATAGAAATCAAAATCAATGCACATTTAACATTAGTAATTACACATTTAAATCCTTCAAATCTTCTTCACCTGCACACCAAACACACTTTAGAACCCTCTCCACACTTGCAAATGATAAAAATAAAGTGAAAATTTTGATTTAAAGCAATTCTGGGCGTTTTTTAGTGGAAAACGTGTCCTGTTTTTTGGACACGCACTGACAGTCCTCGGACACGCGTGTCCAAAAACAGGACACGCTGCAAAGGCGTGTCGGACACATTTTGTTAGTGTGTCCGTGTCCGACACGCAGGCCCTTTTGGACGAATCCGGTTTCATAGCCCATGATAAAATCCATTGAGACATCTTCCCAACGTTGTCTTGGTATGGTTAATGGTTGTAGAAGAGCTGGTGTCTTGATTGTCTCTCCTTTGTTCTGTTGGCAAACCAAACATTCTGCCACAAACTTTTGGATGCCATTTTTAAGACCTTCCTAGAAAAAATTCTTCTTGATCCTATGGTACGTTTTCAAGAACCATGAATGTCCTCCTATAGGAGAAGTGTACAGTTCCAAAAGGACCTTCTGTTAGAGCTGAGAATCCTTACATAAGTAAAGGCAATCTTGGTACCATAGTGAATCATTCTTCCATTCAAATTGATTTAGTGAATTAGGATCTTCTTGTAGTCTTACATGCCTTCTGATCTTGTTTCCATTCTATCCTTGGTTCTTCTACCGAATCAGATTGCATAATGGTAATAGCACAAAGTAAACCCTCAATATCATCTTCTTTTCTTGAAAGTGCATCTACCACCACATTTTGTTTTCCTTTTTTGTAGACAATGTCAAAGTCATAACCTAGCATCTTTGTAACCCATTTTGGTTGCTCTTCAGAAGATAATCATTGTTCCAAGAAGTACTTAAGCCTGTCATGATCTGTTTTTACCCTGAGATGTCTTCCTATTAGGTAAGGGCGTCATTTCTTAATTACATGCAATATGGCCAACATTTCCTTTTCATAAATTGGTTTCAGCAAGTTTTTTTTTGAAGTTAGAAACTTTCAAAGGTAAGTGGACTTCCTTCTTGCATTGAAACTGCACCAGTGTCATGCCTTGAGGCATCACATTCCACTATAAATATTTTTGTGAAGTCAGGCATGGCTAATACAAAAGTTGTACACATAGCTGCTTTAAGTCTTTCAAAAGCTTCAGTTGCTTCTTGAGTCCAAGAGAATGCCTCATTTTTCAATAACATTGTTAGAGGTGCTATTATTTTACCATAATTCTTGACAAACTTGTAGTAGTAGCTTGTCAATCCTAAGAAGCCTCTAAGATTCTTCAAGGTTTTGGAAATTAGCCATTCCATAATAGCTTTAATTTTGTTAGGGTTCACTTTGACGCCTTCATGAGATACAATATGACACAAATATTCCACTTCATGAACCCCAACGACACACTTAAAAGGCTTAGCATATAGTTGGTGCTCCTCCAATAGTTTTAAGACCTTGTCAACAAATTGTACATGCTCTTCCCAAGGTTTGCTATAGATTAGTATATCGTCATGAAATACAAACACAAATATTTTGAGGAAGGGTTTAAAAATAGAATTCATTGAGCTTTGGAATGTGGAAGGCGCGTTGGTAAGGCCAATTAACATCGCCAAAAATTCATAATGACCTTGATGTGTTTTGAAGGCTGTTTTTCAGAATGTCTCCTTTCCTCATTATGATTTGATGATATCCAGAATGAAGTACCAACTTGGTAAAGAAAATTGCTCCTTGTAGTTCTTCTAATAATTCATCAATGACAGGAATAGAAAACTTATCTTTAGGTCATCTTATTGTTTTCTCCTTAGTCTAGATACATATGCCATGAACCTTCCTTTTTGCAAACCATATAACATTTCTTGAACCATATTTTCAATTTCACTCTTTTGTGCATATGGATGCTTGTAGGGTTCGATGTTAGGTGGTACACTTCCATAGTTGCAAGTGAATAGCATGGTCATTATCTCTAGTAGGTGGAAGACCTTTAGGCATTTCTCCAAATACCTTGGAATGATTCTCAACAATCTGTTGGAGATCCACCACTGGAATAGAGGGTATAGATATTTGAACATCTAGCGAGCACACTTGTGCAATTACTCCACGGTGTCCCTTTTTTAGTAATTTTGTCATGTTGTTAGAGCTTATCACTTTAGAGGGTTTTCCTGTAATACCTTTAAGTTCAATTTCCTTTCCTTCTGAAGAGCATCTCATAAAAAGTTCCTAAAAATTAAGAGTCGTTGTTCCCAACAATTGTAGCCATTGGACCCCTAGTACAGCATTAGCACCACCCATTTTGATTGCAATCATTGGCTTATCCAATAAATACTTCTCCATAGTAAGCTTAATGCTATGGCATTTCCTTGAACAATTTATGGTACCTCCATCTGCAATCATTACTCAAAATTCTGGTGTTGGATATACAAAGCAATTGAGAAGTTTGGCTGATTTGCAATTAATGAAGTTATGGGTACTACTATAATCAATCAAGACCATTACGTTTTTCTTTTTTATATATCCTTATATTCTGAGAGTTTTAGGAGTTTCGATAAAGAGTGTCTTTTAGATCCATCGCACTCTTTATCAAAACTTTGATCATAGAAGCCTAAGAACTGATGTTTGAGGAGTGCTAATGCCGACCAATGCATGGCAAGATATGGTTGGAGTAGTATCATTTCAATCTACCTCTTGAGACTGTTTCGGTTCTGGATCATCTTCCTCTTCATAGTATATGCAGAATAATCTCTTCTCATTGTACTTATTGTTGATTTTTCCTAAGCAGCATCGAGAGCCATTCTCTTAGAGAATGGAGACATCTGGTCAAGTACCAAGATGTGGAACCGGTCTAGCACTAGGGGAACTCAGCCTTGAGCGGAGTAGCCATTTTTTGAATGGAGACACCTGGTCAAGTACCAGGATGTGGAACCAGTCCAACACTGGGGGAACTCAGCCTTGAATCGAGGCACCTTTCTTTGAATGGAGACACTTGTTCTAGTTCCAGGATGTGGAGCCAGTCCAACACTGGGGGAACTCAGCCTTGAGCTGAGTAGCCATTCTTTGAATGAAGGCACTTGGTTAGTTACCAGGAAGTGGAACCTGTCCAGCACTGGGGGAACTCAGCCTAGAGCTGAGTGGCCATTCTTTGAATGGAGGTACCTGATGAACCAGTCCAGGATTGGGGGACTCTGACTAGGGATGAGAGCCATTCTCCGGGAGAATGGAGGTGCTTGGTCAGTTACCAAGACATCACTATAAGTCCTAGACTGGGTCTAGGCATGTGAGGCACTCCTATCCTTGATTTGTGGGCTTTGTGAACTTCTCTAGGGATTAGCTACCCCTGGTTAAGACACCTAGTACCTTATCTTGGTGTCATAAGGAGTTTGAGATAAAAGCATTAGTAATTCTCCCTATTTATGATGATGTACTTTGAGTGAGTATGAAGGATCCCTATGACTACTTGCATTGACCATAAGGCACTTGAAGAAGGCTAAAAGGTAAAAGTAAAAAATACATAAAGATCAATTGCACCACAAAAAATCAAAGTGAAAATACAAAAAGACCTTTAGTACCACTAAAGGTAAAAGGGATAAAACCTAATATTATATTCCTAGCTTCAAGGATCACTTCAAGTGAGTGAAAGGATATAAAAGAAGTTTACTTGCAATTCATTTTACACTCACTTCATCATAATGTTGAGCTGCTCCATAGATGATTTTCGCTGGTTTGGAAGTGAGAAGATTTCTTTTTGTTTATGCCCTAGCATGGAGGCTCTTTCTAGCTAGGGCATCTTTATCATTCTTCTACAACCAAACCCTAAACAGCTAGGGCATCACCTCCTTCATGCACAGTCAGCACCAACAATCTCCTTCCATCCACAGCGAGCAGGAGGATAGAATTAGGGCTTCACCCTAAGGCATCCTCAAAACTCACGGGCAACCCTAAAACCACCTGCAGGAAACTCGGTCTGTCTCCTCCACCTCACGGGCAGGTTCATGCAGCAGTAAATCCTCACGGGAATTCTGCTAGTAGACTGCTATCACTCTCGGACAACAACACAAGAGTTTGGGCAGCCTTCGAGCAACCCTCAGCAACTCCAGACAACCCTAAACTAGGCTCGAGCAACAGGATAACAGACCCGGGCAGGAACAAAGAGCTCGGGAAACAAAGAAGAAGATCTGGGCAGCAGAAAAGGACTGGGCAGCTGCTAACAGATCTGGGCAGCTACTAGCAGATTTGGGCAGTTGCTAGCAGATCCTAGCAGACCTCGGGCAGGCAGAATAAACCATCGGGCAGCCGTACAAAAATCCGGGCAACAGCAGAAGGAATTCAGGCATCTAGGGTAGCTGAAAGAAAATCTGGGCATGAAGCCCTAATTCGGTATCTTCTGTAACATTTGTCTTGTTGGTCAAATTGTGCTAGGGTTTGGAATTATTCAAGCCTGCTAGGGTTTGATAATTGTTGAAGAACATTCATCTTAGAATTTTGAGATTGCAAACTCAATCATCTCATTTAAGGGATGATGCTTTTGGGGTTTTTTTCCTTTAAAGGTTTCCTCGTGAAAAAATATCTTGTTTTAATTGTGTTGATGTTTTGATTATCTCTGCACTCATCTTTTGTTATCTATCTTACAGTCTGCAAAATAAAAGAATACATGCTAATGCTAAAATTCAACACTTATGCCCTTTACTGGACTTGCAGTCACAATTGAAACATAGTCCCTTTGCTCTTCTTTCCTCCACTTGCTAAGGCGTCAACCTTGTAGCCTAATTGAGGTTGTAGAGAAAACATTTCACTCCCTATAGGTGTTAGTAGCAGCCCTTCAAGTAGCCATATTTTTACTTTCAACTTTCCTTGCCAAACTAAAAGCATTCTCCAATGATTTAGGTTCAAAGAGGCATACATCATGTTGAATGCTCTCCTTTAGAGTGCCCATAAAGAGATTCAACAAATCTTCTTCACTTTTAAGGCTCAACTTTTGATATTGCTTAATTTGCTCTGTAGCTAGACCTTTTTGCTTGAGATTTATCAATTGGCTAAAGAAGGTGTTATTCTCAATATCCCCATAATGTGCTATCAATTTTCCGTAAATATAGACCAAGAGAGAATAGAGTCCTTTTTACGGTCACAAAGCTATTCATATTTGGTACCATACAAATTGATCAGATTCTAAATAAATGGATGCAATAGTTACCTTTTGTAAAGTTGGCACTTGGTGTAGATTGAAGAATTGCTCCATTTGGAAATATCCATGTTATTAAATCATTGTTATCAAACTTTTTCATATCAATTTTGGGAATGAAATAATTCCTTGGCCCCAAGTTGAAACCACTATTATGTGGATCTTGGAGTAATGAGCCATCAGATCTATGGGACTCGGGGCTCTTGTTTTCTAAGTTGGACTCTACTAGCTTGTTCTCCTTATCCTCTTCTCGAGGAGTCGAGTTTTGGGTGAGTAGGTTGGTTATGTTTTTGAAGTCAACTTGGATATCCTCTTTGAATGCTTTGGATCCATCCTTATTTAACATATTTAAAATTGTATCTTGGATGTTCTTACTTTGTTGAGAAGCTTGGTCACCTCAAAGGCTCAAAGTTTACTTCATCATGCTTTTCTTGTGCCATGGTTGAGCCTTTAGGAGGTTCAAGGGGCGTAGAAATTTTTGCTCCACCTCTTGCCATTTGAGCCCACTAATATTTACCATAATTCATCTCTATTTCCACTTTACCACACCTTTTGATCAACTAAAATCTAAGTTGCCAGGAAACTTGGGGACGGGTACGGGTACCAGGATGCCACTTTTTGAAAAAGGGTACTTGGGTACGTCGAGGGTACTGTATATATATATATATATATATCATAGTCACATCATACATGCATGTAGATTTCTTCATAAATTATGAATCATGATTCATAATTATAAATTCAATCATTATTTGAACAATGAACATTCAGATTGAAAATTTGAAACATAAAATTTGATAAATTATAGACTCGGTAGATATCAATTGGAAGACTGGAAGTTACATGAAATTTGATAAATCATTGTACCAGGCAGCTGTAACAGACAATCAAACTCAGACATGAAGGTACACTTGAAATCTTATTTTAAACACCTATTTGTATTACTGTTACAGGCAATAAAAAATTGCAAATTGCCAGATATATTCCTGCGTTGTTGTGAGTGTATTTCTCAGTATTAAATACATATGTATATTTTATATGTGCACATTTGGTAGTCAAATTATGATCCATGAGTGCTGAACACAAAACCATAAAAAAATCATTGTGAATCAATGTAAAATCAATCTACTAGATTTGGACAATATTCAATGGAATTTGAACAGTGTTTCAAAGTGTTTGACATAAGTCCTGAACCAGGCTCCATACGTAGTTAGCAAAAAATTAGTTCAGATTTGGTGGGGGGTCATTACATTTTCCCCAATGGATTGCATTTTACTGAGTCAACTGTACCCCCGGAGTACCCAAACATGGGGTACGAAGTACCCAAACACGGGGTACGGCGTACCATTTGGCCTATAAGTACCCCTTTTTTATAACGGAGTCTCGGGTACGTGGACCAAGTATGGGGTACGTCCGGAGACGTACCCTACGAGTACCCAAGTACCCGGTACGTGTACCCTACCCCCGGGTACAGGTACCCTGGCAACTTAGACTAAATTAGATACTCAAATTAAGAGTTATACAAGTTTCAAGTCAACATACCTTGATAAACCCCAGTTTGTAGGCTGTCTTGGTGACCAACCTTGCTCCTGAATTATCTCTGAAATTTTGGCCTTTCTAAATTTGAAATTTCTTCCTGTAGTAGCCTGGTATGCCTTGTCTACAATGCCACAGGTTTGACCTAATTCTAATGTGCCAAGAGAGAGTTATGGTAACTTCTCCAAAACTTCTTATTTTTCTCCCTTTTAGGAGAGCGAAAATGTATAGCCTGCCATGTGTCCAATCTTCCAATTCTAATTCTTTAATTCGTACCACAAACACTATGGTCCATCGTCTTTCTGATGCAATTGGATATCTCAAGGTCCAAATATAACAGTTTTACCTAGAACACATGTTTGAGACTAGTTTTTGGACTAGTCAAAAACCTTAACTTCGACAGGGTATAACTCTGAAATTGTAATGACTCAAGGCCTGAAATTTCTACCATAGATAGTTCACTATGTTCTCTGAGGCCCCTCCAAGTTTCACTATTTAAAACATCCAAAAAAAAAAGTTATAGCAAAAATTCCAAGATGACTCATTTTGGAAGCATCCAAGCTTTGATACCAAATGTTATGCACCAAATTCTCCAAAGAGTATAAAATAAGAAAGAAAGAGTAATCCAACAACTTAAGAATGAAGAAAAGAGATAAATAAGAAGCCTTTTTGAGGGGGCAACCTCCTTATTTAATGTACCAAATACACAAGACAAAATAAGATAGTCCTAAATCTAGGTCTTCTTAGTATATATATAGGAGACAAATGGTACAATTACAATTCTAGCCAACCATACAACTACAATTAAGGTTGTACCTGGCAAATCAAGACAATACTAATATTAACAATAGAAATGTAATGTCACAATATAGAGGGCTTAACAGCGCGCTACTTAGACAAAGTCATCTTCATGCACCTATTTCTAAGCTTGGAAAAAGCAAACTGGAATTAGAAAACTAACTGAAATAAGAACTGAACTGAAACTGGAAATTACTAAATCTGGAACATCAGCTTTAATTATGGAAACAGTCTAAGGTTCCAGCATACATGCACCCTTTCTATCTCTCTCTTACATAATTGTTGTACGCCTCCTTTATTCCCCTAGCGCTGCACCCTCCTGCCTACTGTCCTCTATCTGCTACCGTGAACAGGAAGCAAGGACAGCTGAGCCAGAGTGCCATTAATGCTGGAGAAACTATCCAAGCTAAACAGGTAAAACATCGAACAGGTTGAATGCCCCAATCTTGGGCTGCTGTGCTCTGCTGTGGGGTGTTAAAGTGGGTCTAAATTGGAAAGGTCAATGAAGCATGGTTGACAAGAGGATCACCAATGTCAATGCAACAGGATTGTCTACAAGAGAACCTTTGAAAAGTGGCTCATCAGCAAGCAGGTTGTCAATAAGAGGGCCATTGACCAGCAAGCTGTTGAAAAGAGACTCATTGACATTGGCAAAGGAAGCATCCACATTGGTTGTCAATCTCAATGAAAGCACAACCATTGAAGTAGTTGTCGACGAGGAGGGAATGCCTAGATCACTGTAGCGTATGTTCCACCTAGTTTTTGTACAGGGATGGTGGGGACAGGGGGATATATTTTGGGGATGGATGCAAGGTACCCCAAATTTCTAGATATGGGAAAGGGGATAGCAAATGCAGTATCAAGAAAAGGAAAACACCCCCACTTCGTCCCCTGCCCCCAATCCCTCCCCTCAAAAAGGTACATGTAAATTCTTCACTGTCATTATTTGAATTTCCAACACCACTGACAAATAACATTTTTTAAAGCTTATGAACACAAAAAATGGATGCTCCAAAGCTTTTGGAGTTGTGCACAAGTTTGCCATTTCGTTTTTGTGCTTTGCACAAGGGTACAGCATGATATTTGCTTCAAAAATCCTAAAAAAGTTGTGTATTGAGGTGGGTGAGTTTGTAAAATCTTGGACCCACTTTAAAACACAAATTAGGACAGTTTAGTGTCTATTTTTTATTTTTTTGTTTTAGTAATTGTTTTGGCACCATATTGAATCTTGATGTCCTTGAACAAAAAATATCCAGAGTCCAGACGTTCCCGAATTACTGAGAGATGTTTGGACATCCCGGGTAGTGTTCCCCCATCCCTGGGGATGGGAAAAACACAACAGACACATCTCCTAGGGATGGGGATGCATCCCCATGCTTCACTGATTGTACCTCTTGTATCTTTATTTTACTGATAATGAAATTGATACAGATATATGTTGATAATTAGCAATGACTTTCTTTCCTTGCAATTTTCTTTTGCAGATCAGGTACTTGAAAATTATTGAAAAGAGTGGGTATCTGGCATTGCCTTGGGTTAGGTATATAACAAAAGCAGGTGATTATGAAGTAAGGATGATCTAAAAGATACATGTGGCATATTGAAGATGAGGAAAAAGTTTCTCCTGGTCTCTTTGTTGGTGGTTTTCAAAATCATGGATCATGGAGTTTGAGGAAGTTGGAACAGTATCATATTATAATGTTTGTCTAGAAGTGGAGTTAGTGAATCTTGTCAATTTTCCAAATGACAAATTTCACTTTGTTGATTCTTCTCTTATTTATTTTGTATGTCAATTTGAGTTTGTCACCCAAATTATTCTTGACAAACATAAGCTTCAGAACAAGCTCATATAATGAAAGTCACCTACAAGTTTCCATCTTGCAGGCATAAGATGGCATAATGCTATATTGTAGAAGCAAATATCTTTTTTGTGTGGAGTTTTGAAACAGTGAAATAGATTTTATTATCATTTTGATCCTGATACAATTTGCAACTACAGGAGGTGAAACACTTTGTTTTGTATTGTCAAGGATCATGAAGAATTTTTTCTGACAACATTGAGTTTGAGGAAGTTGGAAAAATATCATATTATAATGTTTGTCTAGCAGTGGAGTTAGTGAATCTTGTCAATTTTCCAAATGACAAGTTTCACTTTGTTGATTCTTCTCTTGTTTATTTTGTATATCAATTTGAGTTTGTCCCCCAAATTATTCTTGACAAACATAGGCTTCTGAACAAGCTCATGTAATGAAAGTCACAAGTTTCCATCTTGCAGGCGTAAGAAAGCATAATGCCATATTGTAGAAGTAAATATCTTTTTGTGGAGTTTGCTGAAACAGTGAACTGTATTTTATTTTAATTTTGATCCTAATACAGTTTGCAACTACAGGAAGTGAAACACTTTGTTTCATGCTGTCAATTAGATATTGGGGAGTATGTTTTCGAGTTTCAACTATCAACATTTAATACTAGCACTCCTTTGTCCTGCCAAACATGGATAATGTTTTCTTGCTCCAGGAAAGGTAACGGTGAACTTGAAAGATCTGAGTCTTTATCAATGAGGATATTGTTAACATGTATGGAAGAAGGATTCCATAATTACTTAGCTGTCAGAAAGAAAGAAATTATATTAATGTCCACAGATGACTAAATTAGGTTATTGGACTTGAAAGTTATACCCAGCAAAATAGAGGTGAACTATGGTAATAAAAACCCTAGGGACTGGAAAAAATGCTAAAACAATGGGACTTGAAAATTTCATCCAGCAAACTAGAGATGAACTAAGGTAGTAAAAACCGTAGGCACTAAAAAAATAGCTAAACCCGAAGATGCTAAAACAATGTGTATAAAATGAACATTGTAGACATATAGTGAGATGGGGCAAACCTAAACTATAAGACCCAAGTACATGTACACATTTGAGAATTACAGGCGTATCATGTAATGGCGAAGTGTTAATGGCCGACCTTCGATTTTGGATGATGTCTGGTGTTATACTGACTTGAGTGTGGTCCCTACTCTAATTTTTTAGACCTTAGGTGACTACTATCTTATGTTTATTTAAATAAATCAATTCTCGAATTTATTCAATAACAAAAATACATTTCTGAACTTGCAACAATCACACAAATGGCTAGAAAATGTGAACAACGGAAACATAAACACATTACACACAATTTAATCCTTCAAATCAATGTTTCATTAATGGATCAAAGCTTACAAGGAAACCTCCATAGTTGCCAAAACTAGCAATTGTACGGTACACTCAAATAAAGCAAAATTTGCACAAATACCGAGGAAATCTGCCCACAGAAATCGAGAAAACAGCCTAAAGCTTGCTGCACAGCTGTCCATATGATTGTATGGACATGTCCTATCTGGTTGTACGAATCTGTTTGTATGTGTTGATGTACTTATTTGTGTGACTGTATGGATCTACTGTACTTGTTGCCTGCACACTGAAATCTGTCTAGTTGTTGATCTGGGCTCCTCTTTGGTGCTATAACTTCTCCACGGATGGATTACCTTACCTCCCGGACAAATTGTTCTTCAGTGAATAACGAATGTGCCTTAACCCTCTACCTTGACTTGCCTCTATACTTTAGATGAAACCATAATCTACCAAAATCCTAATCTTTCAATGAGATGTATAGATGAGATTAGTCTACATCATTAATGTATTAAAATACACTTTATTAGACTCAACAACTAAATATAAGATTTTTACTTTATTGAATTGGATGATTTCACACACATTTGACACTAAGCTTGTGTGGAATTACAAATATCAACACCTACTTCCAACCCAAATAGAAATATGGAGTAGATCGAGGCTAGATAAAAGGATGATGAGCTCTACGGTGTATGCTAGGAAGATTCATTGTGATTTATATGAGGTTTCTATTTGAGATATTATGTATTTGACATGAAATATGAGCCCCATCCGAAATTATAAGAAGGGAGTTCCAGGGAAGAAAGTTTGCTTTTATATTAGAACAATCATGTTTACAATCTAATGATAGGATATAAAATCATCTCGCCAAAGGAATACAAAACACTTAATTTATTGTTTGTCCATATCCCTCAAACTACATAATTGTACAAAATTTAGAATAAGGAAACAAAGAGGAAGATAATTTGCATTAATTGTTGGGCTTTCTCATGCAAATAACTAGGTCATCCATTTGTGCCAATGCATCTAATTTGAGTTGCATTGAGGGTGTTTACAACAAAGGGGTGTGTTGAGGTTGCACAATAGGTAATAGGTATTAGCACCACCAACTTTAACACTAAACAATTGGGTTGTAGCATTGTAACTATGCAACAAGAATAGTAGCTTGCTTGTGACACAAAACCACTTTGCAACTTATTGAAGTTTGTAGCTCGGATAAGTATCTCCACTTGTTTGTGTCTAATCTGTGGAAAGCGTCATTGATACCTCTCAAAACTTTGGAAACTCACTTTATTAAGTTAATTATTAAAGTGAATGTCATTTTAGAATTAATTGAGATAAATTTAATAAAATGCCTAAGCTTTTGACATTAGTGATTTAAGTTAATTAAATTAAACTTAGCATCCCCATGTCGAGTGCTCGATGTCATCACCTCCACTTGCATGGCAATAGATGCATGTCTTATTGGCTTGGAAGAGTGGCCACTTGGCACCAGCCCTAAACGCATGTACCATGCAGTATATTCGTATGAAACAAGGGACATGATTGTTGAAAAGCGAGTCTTTTCCCCTCACGCATCTGCATTGCTCCTAGTTCGGCCTGTTGGCACACTCATTCACCATTACGTTTGCCATTATGGCTTATGGTGATGATCCCCCCTCGTACCAGTCACAACTAGAAGGGTACTTGGTTTCCAATTATGGATTTTAGAAGAGGTCGCTCTTTTAGCTCCAAGCCCAACAACATTTACCTCCTCATTTGTTGGCTCCCTGCTCAGTTCAGTAATCAACTGTAATGTCCCCGGTTTTGACCCCGTTTGTATGATGTATATATTGTAATTAATCGTGGTGAGGAGCTCAAGGCAAAAGCCCCACCATCAATTTGTGTGAGTATGTTTCGGCAATAGGGGTAGTTGCCAGTGGTATCTCGTGCTATCGGCCACATTATAATTCGGCATCATGTAAACACGCACATCAATTAAAATAAACCACAACCAGCTACGGCAGTGCAACGTTGAATGAAAAGGGCATGGTTCCAAAGGATAAGGGGTGGGGAATGTCAAACCTTGGTTATGGGAAAAACCCATGTTTTGTCAACCTCTTGAATGTTTTGTTGGGCAGCTGAGGAGTAATGGCTGGTGGTGGTTGAGGCAGTTAATGCCTTTGGGAGTGGGGTGGCAGGACTGTCAGTCCTTTGCCCACCTGCCCCCTCCACCCACGTCTGCCCATTTTTTCTCCCTCACGCACTCTTCCCTGGTCAGTTCACTCTCACCACGATTTTGTTTTTGGGATCCTCCTCACGCACAGGCTGGGGGGTGGTTTTGGTCTCAGGCAGACATTTTCTTGGCTCCACGAGTTGCTGAGCACCCACGCACTGAAATTTCGTGTCCTGGCTGTTGATTGTTCATCCATGGACAAAAACGGAGTTGTTTTCTCCTCACACAGGGCCTCCATTGTTGTGCAATCTCACGCAGAGGGATTCTTCCCCCGTTTTTCCTCTCACGCACAGGAATTTCTGGGTTTTCCCACGTTGTTCTTTTCCCAGCGAAATTGTGGGTGCTGTGACTATCGAAAGTCAGTATTTTTTTCCCTTTCCTCTGCGGGGTATTTATGTGTTTTCTCCGTGATTTTGTTGCCCAGGACGGGCTGTATTCCCCACGTTTGCTGTGAGCTGTGCTCACTGAAACATTTTGGGGCTGTTGTTTCCCCACGTTGTTGGCTGTGTTGCTGGGGTCTTCCTTACATCTTTGGGGCTGTGGTAATTTCGTTTGAAGAGTCATTTTGGCCACGATAGGGCCAAGAATGACTCAGAATTTCTTTTCCCTGTTTAAGCTGTGACAGCTAAGTAATTGCCTGAGTGCAATGGTTAGTCTTCGGACTGCGCTGGCTTGGCTTGTTTGTTGAAAGCCTGTGAAACCCAGCTGTGTTGGTTTGCTGTTTGTGCCCCTTGGCTATGTATAAGCCTGCAATTGACCCTTATTCCGGAGGAATCATGCCCAACTCGGGGGTGGCAGCGTTGCTGAGAGACCGATGAGCACGCTGGCCTATGGTTGGGTGGAACGTTGCAGCGGCGTAGCTGGTTGCGGGTTAATTCTTCATCAAAAGATAAGTACTGCCGGTTACTTCATCTCTGTAATTTATATTGATGTTAAATGCTGGAATGTCTATGTTTGCTTCCGCTGATTGTTTGAAGGACTGTGCATCCTTGTATGATGAATTATGCCTGCTGTTTAGGTTTTAATTTTAGCATTGATCTCCTCTGTTTTATGTTCATGGGCTGTTTGCCCCGGTCGTATTTGATGTTCGTCGCGTCCTCTTCGTTGCTCTGAGGGATGGGGACGTGACATCAACATTGGCACGAAATTCATCCTCCTTTGTGCAACTCTGCTCTTGCTTAGGTAGCTCCTAGCGTTAGTCTCACCAAGGTCTGCACAAAGAAAATTGAGCGTAAAACAACGGTTGGCCCCTGCCATTCTCATATGCCCCAAATTTTACTAGAGAAGGAGAGTGTCCGTGCCTACTACTCATGCATGGTTCCCTCCCCTATGCGGTGCCACATTCAAGGTATGGAGGCACGCATTCATGGCAGTTTGGAGTGCCTTGCTTTGAATCAACTTTTTAGGAGATGCAGCATCTGGTTGAAGACTCTAGTTCGACTCACACCCGAGAAACGCGATACAACATAACCTTGACCCTCCTCTAGTACACTAAGACTTTGCTCGGCCAAGATCTCATGGACTATCTTGAGGGAAATCTATTGGACAGCACTCGAGGAATCAACCTGGTCGCCTGAATGGATCATGTTGAAGGATGGTTGTGTCGTATGGTCGAGGCCCAAATAGATTTTGATGCTAAGCTCAATGCCCTGGCCCATGAGCTTATTGGAAAGGTCATCAGTAAACCCATGGAAACCCAGGAAGATCCTCAACCTACTTTTTGTCGCCATCCCAATCTTTCTCAGCTAGGGGAGTCTTTAGGATTGAAGGAAGAAGACCAAAAAATGTAGCATGCCTCTCCTCTCATTCACATTCCAGACGGCAAATCATCAAGCTCGAATCTAGCTTTGTTCTCAAGTTACTTGGCCCTCTTATGTTTTTTGCTCTACATACATGGTTAAAATGGTCTTTTGGTCTCTGCTAGTTGTTAAATTAGGCTTTAGCTCCCGGCCTGTGGGAGTCTTTTTGGATTTTCAGCATCTCCAGTCTTCATTTCAGTTTCTCTCTTAGTCTCTTAGTAAATGGAATGGTTTCTTAGTTTTAGCCTAAAGACTAAGCAGTTGTGCCTGGTTGACAACCTAGTGTTAATCTCTTTTGCACTTTTTTTTAATAGAAGTTGAACTTAGAAAAAAATTTAAATCAAACTCAGCCATTGACATCAAGTGAGGGGAAGATCTAATCTCAACCACTGATCACTTAGGAGGTTAGGGTTTTGGTTTATCTCAAGATGATAACTGACATCCAAGGTGAGAGGAGACACACCAATGCACAATCATTGAGTAAGTGACTCATTTGAGAGATTTGAGAAAGACTTTCACTTTCCAGATTTGGTAGGAAGAGAAGGACATCAGTCAAAGCATCGTTTTGGAGGTTGGATCCATTGGTAGAGGTCTCAGATTTGCAGGAGCAGGTCATACAACAAAGCAGCAGGGCCATACCGCCTAGCAGGAAATGAACACCAGTCGTACAACACAGTAGCAGGATTGCACATCAACTACACAACAACCATACAATGGGTCACGAGCCGTACAACAGGCTGCATGCACAATTACATGTTGTACAGGTGCATCATGCAGCACAGGGGTTTCTAGGGAAAATTTACAGGGAAAGGGTTTTTGAGAAGGGCAAATTTTCCAGGTTTGTTGTTGATTGTATTTTCTTCATTTGGCCATTTTCCTAGTAAGGGAGCCCTTGTATGCTTGGATATTATTTTAATGAAAAACGGGTTTGAAGGGCAAGAATTTTGTTTTGCATGTGTTATTGTGAGATATATTTCCATTTTGCTTATGTTGTTTAAAACCTGTTAATTATTTCAACAAATATAATTTATTCAGTGAATTGCAAATTTTAATTTACAAGAAGGAAATCACTACGAAGTAGTTTATCTTGTACTGGGATAGAGGAAAAATTAACACAAATTTGAGATGCGTTGAAGTTGTCGGGTGTGATATGCATTTTGCATTGATGGTTTTACACTATTTTGTATCGCTAATGCAACTAAACATGCATACCCTTACTAGGACAATTTCTTATGTGAACTTCTCTCTTGCACAACTCTTTCAAACATGGACTTGGTCAACCTCCTGTGATCAAGGTTCTACTAACCATACATGTTTCTCTAATTTTCTCCCAAACATCCAATGATGCAGGAGTCCACATGGCCTCCAAAATTTGTTCATGCTCATAATAATGGTGGTATCCTTGTTAGACACGTGTTGATTTTTTGTCACCATTTTTTAAACAACTTGTAATTATCAATTATGTTCATAGTGTTAGTGTCATGTCAAACTTAGTGGTTCATGTGTAATTTATTTGGTCATATGTTTTTATGATTTAATAATAATAATAATGTAATTGAAGGTGTGGATATTGATTTGAGTACTTAGTATACAAAGGTGTGCATACGCTATGTTTTAAACCTATGACCTCTAGGAAGGAAACACATGTTCTAAACAATTAGGCCCACTCTTTTGCACCCAGAGAAGCAAGGTGGTCTTCCAATGTGAAGTGGAAGCAATGTCAACGCTTCTTTCATTGGGGTGATGCTCATTAAATAAAATGAAAAAAAATGGCATTCACCATTTTTTTTAGTGGAAAGAAAAAGTCTCACATAAAAGATAAACTTGCAGAGATTTACCTTAATTCTACATCTTTTAAGCACCGTGAGAACTCTTAATTTTGTATATTTTGACCATAGAGAAGACTATATTACAGTTTTTTTATCCCTCCCAATGCTCAAGATCTCAATTTTTCAAAAGAGACTCCCTAAAATTATAATCTCACAAATTTATCCCAACACTATATTTTAAGCACATAAAGGTTTGTATTAGGTTACCCCAAAGTGTTTACATTATGTTCAACCCATGGATGGTTTAAGATGGATTGGTGATGCAAGATGGCCCATGATAGATTTGCATAGTTAAAATAACTTGCTTGATGATTGCTTGAACTTAGGTAGTTGTTGGCTTGCCATTCTTCCTTTAGGCATTGGAGTTCTCTTGATAGCTTGGTGGACGCCCTTCATAACAACCGCATGGAGAGTTCATTGATTGGAGAACGCCCTGCTTAGGAGGAGCATTGTGCATCCTAGAAGAGGGCATCGAGTCCTAGATAGCATGGAGGGTTGCTTGGATTCTTGTTTGAAGGCTTGGAGTTGGCTTGGGGATGCTTGGGTTGAGAATGACCCAGTGGAGTACATTGCTTAGGAGGATGGATGGAGTTTATGGAGGCTTCTAATAAAGGCATGTGGACTTACCTTGTGTAGTGACATCATCTTGGAGCCCTTATTGTGTACAACGTCACATTGAAGGATGACACGTGTACTTTGGAGTATGGCATCTCACATGTGTTGAACAACAAGAACTTATTGTAGATTGTTTATACAAGCTTAGGCCAACATTGTATTGTTGGTCTCCCTTACCTTTGATATAAATAGAGGAAAGAAGGAGTATTTCATTATCTTTATAATTTTGTACCCATTTCTGTGTACATAGCTTCTTGGAGGAAGTTGCTAGGGTTTCCTCATGAACCCTAGGAGGAGTTATGAAGTCTAGAGGACATGTCTTTGTTGGAGCTTGATCCTTATGAGATTCTAGGGTTTACTCTTGTGAAGAAGACATTGATGTTTATTGCTCTCTTTCTTGTCTATATCATGTACTTGATCTCTCCCTCTCTCATGAGTCACTAGGGTTTTGTTGTTTTCCATAGCAAGGGTTTTGGAAAGCTAGTGGACTTGTACTAACCTTGAGAGAAGGATATGTTATGTACATGTACTTCATCTTGAGTATATAAATTAAGTTTTTAGTATTAGACACAATGGCACACTGAGAGGGGGGGTGAGTCAATGTGTAAGGACTCTTAACAAATTTCAACTTCTTAAAACTTAAACTGAGAACATCAATTGCAAACTACCTAGTATATCAACAATAATAAATCACATCATTCACACAAATCATAAGAGACACTTCATAAGATAAATTTGGTAAACTTTATTATGTCTAGCTTGATATGAGTTACAACGGAGGCCACAACCTTCGGGATTGTAGCAACTTCAACTGACTGAGAAGCACCAACTTCTGTGCCAAGACCCTGCTTGGTTTTTCTTAGCTCCAACTAAGAAAAAGGTGTGCAAGACCCAGCTTGCAAGAACTTATAAATTTCAGTCACATCAGCTAATCATCTCTGCCAAATCTTCTTCTGCCCATCAGCCTGTCACTCTTCCAACAACAGTCTTCGACTTGTCTCTCACTGTTTCTTGTCTTCATGTCACTTTGTCATGTCTGCCTAATTATCTCTGCCAAATCATCACTGATTCTGTTCATGCCCATGTCATAGCTGCTTGTACAAGAGTTTGTTGGGGGCATTCAAGTTATCAAAGGTTTACAGAGAGATATGCTCAGATTATACCCAGTCTCTCCAATCATCAATCCATATCATGTTACTACTTCCTGCAATATCCACTAGCTGCCTCAGTATCCAAATTTTAGTCCTCCATATATACAACAGAGTGTCCGCCCAAATCTTCAAGCTGCTGCCTCAATAATGCCCTAGATTGAGAAAGATAAGAAAGAAGAAAACGTGTCTTCTACTGCGGCTACCACAGTCTGCTCACCCGAAAATCAGACCTCTAATTCACCACGAATTTTTCTTCATTAATTGCCTGCTGCCTCAGAGTACTCACATGAATTTAGAGCTAAAAGATGATCACGGTTTGTGGTTGCCTCAGATCAGTTTTGTCCCAAAAATGCAGAGATAAAAACTCAGAAAAAATATCAGACTTAAAAAAACCTATGTCTGTTGCTCCAAGAACTAACCGCTGCCCTTTTTATATTCTCCTGCTACCGCATCCAAAAGATCTCAGAGCATCACAAAAATTACCACTGAAACACTGTTGTTGCCTCAGTCTATTACATGCTAAAAAATCAGAGGCTTAAATTCTGACTTTGGTTGTCAAAAAAATAAGGCTTCTCCTATATTTTCCACAGTGGACTGCTCCCTACTCGTCCGAATTTCAGAGAGAAAACCACCGATTTTTTCATCCCTCAAATGAGGTCGTGACTTGGTTATTTATACTAGTTTTTCCCTATATTTTTGGAGCTGACCTGTCAAATTGTATATATATTTTATTTATCTAAATGGAGTCAACCTTGCAAATGATAATTTTAGGGCTGTTATTTACATTTTTAAATTGTGTTTTCTGTTACTTGGACATCCTTACCAAACCACATTCACTTCAAGGTTGAGCTATAAGGTTCATTGCTTAACCTTACTCAACAAAGGCTTGTAAAGAGCCATGTTGGGAACATAGGCCTTCCTCATTCCTTTTGTGAGACTCTACATCATCATGTTTGAATACTTCAGCGGCAAGGGTTTCATGTAAGGTTCATATACCATGATCAAGGGTTGTCAAACCATCATGAAAGAGTGTTTCATACTCAAGGTGATATGAATGTGAGGGCTTCTTCAAGGTTATCATAATCAGAAGGAAGTATTTAAGTCTTCAAAGTTCAAGGTCTATGGTACTATATGCAAGAGCATCATCATGCCACACCAGGAGGCATGTCAAGGGCATATTGTCAAGGTCCTCCATACACCTATGAGCCACATCAAACACAAATGCATATTGCCAAGGTCCTCCATACACCTATGAGCCACATCAGGCACAAATGACCACAAAATGGGTCATTTGGTCCTTGCCAAATTAGCATGTCCTTCTTGCCATGTCATCAACCCTTGTCATTCCTTCATGCCATTTCATTGACCTTTATAACTCCTTTGTCATTAATGGGTGTCATCAATGACAACCTATGCTCAACATTTAGTTGTCCAAAAAACATTGCAATTTTCAGATTTTATTTTCAGCCATATATGTTTTTCATACATTGTCATTTATGTCTTGATGATTTGACATTAGTAAAATGACAATTGTTAAGTAATTTGACATCTTCATCGAGGAATCTAAAGGGTTGTTTTACTAGTGTTGTATTTATTGTTGTATTGTTGTAAAAGATAAATTTTAGATATGATTTATGTGGGATAAGTTTTTGTATAGGTATTAAACTTATCCATGTGGTTTGGTATCTTTTATCCTTGGATTGCCTAGAATTTGGACTATTTGGAAGTGAAATACTCTACTTTTTTTGTTGTTTTATATACTATCTCACAACAACCCTAAGGTAAAAAATCCACATGGTTAAGATTTGAGAAACCTCTAAAATTAGAGGTAATTTTTTTGTTTTGCATTAAAAGTCAAAGACCTTGAATACACAATTTTCATTTTGAGAAATTTTACAAATAAATCCTAAGTTATCTTTGCTAGTTTAAGCCCCAAGGGTTAGTTCAAGTGATTTGACTTGCCATGTTGAAGCCATTATGGCCAAGGAGGTCACAAGATTGAGTTTACATGGGTTGCTCGAGGTTTCGGTGTACATGTTTGTCAGTGAAATTTATTCTAGATGCCATTCACTAAATGTGAGGAAGCCCTTTGAGGATTTCACTAGAGGAAGTTTTCCATGGAAAAAAAATCTTGGCTAATTTTTTTTATTATGATTTGACTATATTTGTGGGGAAGGTATGAGGTTTATTTTATATGTTTTTCTATTTTATTTTTATTAGTGTCACACCAACCAACAAAGGGTTGGCATCCCTTCCACCCTAGTGTTTAAGATCACTTAGTTTTTCTCAGTGCAATAACATATGACCATATAAATTGCTTGCAATTGGATTAAGGAGATTATATGGCTAATTAAGGTGGTGAAGCTATTAAGTGCATGATGAAGGGACTCGCGGGGTGATCAAGGGGGGCATGATTCAATCAAGAGCCAGTTTGCATAGATACATATTATGCATATGTATTTCACCTAGACAGAGTATGTATGTAACCACATCTTCAAGGGGTTAGATTCCACCAGGAAGTTGGAGATATACACATTGTGTATGTTTATTTGCATATATAAGATGCATATCCATTTTTTCTTTAACATAAATGTAATTTTCTTGATAAACAAAATTGCACTCATTACATGTGTTTATGCATTTCAAATATCTCCTTAAGCTAAGGGATCATCATATATGGGTGATTCAAAATATACCTTGCTCTGTTAACAAACTTCATAAAATAAACCAAATTTCTATCACAAACTTTTTAACCATTTCACTGGTGTGAAAGCCAACTTTTTTCATCAAAAAATGTGTTTCTAGACATGTCCATAAATGTATTTAGATCTTTACTTTTGATATAATTCCTAGTTATGTGAAAGGTGGTATAAAGATATATAGTGGAGTGGCCTTCCACTCTCTCTTGGATGATCCAAGATCCTACTTCCATTTGTATTCTAGTGCATATATATGCTTGGGGGTTAGAAGAAACAACCGATAACCAAACATAGGCAGTGGCATTCCTACAAGGACTAAAGATTCTAAATTCAAGAGGGATAAAGAGTCTCATAGCTATAGTGAGTGGACCTAACAGTTAAGGACATGTATTTCCTCCCTAGAGGTCACAAGTTCAAATCCAAAGTGGGGTAGAGTATGTACACCTCTGTAGACTTTAGTAGTCAAATCATTGCACGGAAAGGGTCCCCTGTCTTACAAATAAAGAGATGTCATACACTAATTTGGTGTATAACACTCCATGGCTCAATCGCCTTAGAATTTTTTTTTTTTAATTCTTTGTTATTTTGGACAATGTCTTAAACTCTAAAATCAAGATTTTCACTATGCTTGTTGCATAAAAATGTTAGATCAACTTATAACTCAGACTTCTAACTTTACTATTACTTTAAAATATACTAAAAAAAAAAATTATTTTATAAATAAATGCTTAAACTAATTAAACTTGCTTTCCCAAAAAAGCTCATCCAACAACTTGGACAACGCCTAAACTAATCATCATAAAATGGTAAGGTTGATTCTAATATGCCATATTATGTATCTAAAAAGCAATTCACAAAAAGTTCATCCAACAACTTGGAGAGCACCTAACAATTAACCCTTATACAATGGTAAAGTTGATTCTAATGGATAATTCACAAAAAGTTCATCCAACAACTTGGAGAGCACCTAAAAACTAACCCGTATACAATGGTAAAGTTGATTCTAATATCCATTATGTGTATAGAAAGTGATTCACCAAAAGATAAAAACAAGATTACTCAACAAAGGAAAAATTAACATGACATTCTGATTTTTTATAATACACAATCTATTTGATTCCTGTTACGACAAATAAATAATTCAAAGATGTCAAGTCTCCTCACAATGAACTTCCTCTTCTTTTGGAAACCATTCTAAGACTTATTTTACTAGAACCTACATTCAAAGAAAAATGTGCTTACAAATTCCAATTTGAACTAAACAAAGGACTAAAAAATATAAGAGGGAAATCAAGTTATAATCTATAAGCATGTAGAAGACACTCTAGAGTTACCGTCACTAAAATAAGTGCACCCCATGATAAAACCCTATTAATATCGAGTGTAAATGCAAGTAAATAATATGAAACTAACTTACATAAATGAAATTTATGTAAATTTGCATGGAGGTAAAACATTGATAAGAAAGGATTCTTACAACGGGGTGTCCTTAATATTGAAGTGAGAAAGAAGATAGTTTTTAATAGTAACAAGGGTAAGGGATGTGCCTAAGACTCCCAACACAAGGGTAAGGGAAGTGCCCAAGACTCCCAATAGAGGTTACTGATCACAACATTTGTACCTTCGGCTTTGGGATTTCCATGAGAGGGGTAAGTATCTTTAATTGACTTCAAGTTTCCAAGGTCCAAACCTTGGAAATCACATTCTTTAGTTGTTTTTTTCTTCTAATCAATGTCATCAATGGCCTTTATTCAACATTGAATCAATATTTTGTTCCCTGGCCTTTGGGAAAATTGGTGTTTCTAAAAACTACTTTATTAAGGTTTAACAACATATAGATTTTTATTGCTTGTCAAACTAATATCCACTTTGTTAACACAAAATTACCTTGCTTTTTTTTACATCTGAAGTATCAGACCTTAAATCATGTTTTTCCTCATCACATTGGAAGTCAACCTTGATACTAAAAGAGAATTTGCACGTTGTGCTTTCATCCAATGCTAGAGAGCACTCTATCTTTACTTTTTCTTTAAACATCGAAAAGTTTGTTGGCTCAAGATTTCCATGAGAGGGGTAAGTGTCTCTAATAGACTTGAGGGTTCCAAGGTGAAAACCTTGGAATCATATTCGTTGTTTTGTTTTTCTTCTAATTAGTGTCATCAATGACCTATATTCAACGTTTGATTGACTCTACCTATATTATGCTAAGTGTTGATGGATCCCTAGCCTTTAAGCAAGTGGGTGTCTATAAAACTACCTTGTCAAGGTTTCAAAACATAGAGATTTTTATTACAAGTCAAACTACCTTCCAATCCATTAATGCAAAATGCCCCTACTTTCTTTTACATGTCATATATCAAACCTCAATCATGTTTTTGTCACCATAGTGGAAGTCAACCTTACAAAAATTTTGATGTCTCAAGTCATCCACATGAAAACAATTCTTAACTCACCAATAAACATAAGGAAGTTTCATACCATCCACATCACCATTCAAGCCATCTCTATGTAATATACAAATAGGTAGCTATTTATTGTTCTAGTTTGTATGTGCATGTTAGTAAATGAAGTGATATAGGCTTAGCCTTGTAGGTGATTAGTTAGTTGGGCCTCCTCTGGGCCTTTGGGGTTCTAGGAGATCACCAGTTCAAGGCCAATTGCATGTTGAGCCAACGATAAATGTTCAATGGTGTATGGGGTTGCTCAATCACTTCAAACAACCCCAGCAGTAAGCATGCCGCTCCATCAATTTAAGGGAATGTCGATAGACTAGTTTAGCATGGGAAATTAGGTTGTGAAACTTTGCCACTAAGAGGGAAAAAAGATGAAAGTGATCAAACATAGTGAAAGAAAAGGAGAGTTTTGATTATGCAAATATGCATGCTAAATCAAATATATCGTTTTAGTGCAAGGAATGCAATACAATGGAAAGTGGAAGGGATGATTGGTTATGAAGAGGAACAAAAGGCATCATTTTAGGAATCTATTGAATAATGACACCAACAACAACCACGAATAAATAATAGGAGGCTTTAACATGTTGGGTGGGAACTAGTTTGAGGTAGTGGAAGCAAATAAACCCCACTATTGTAATGACGTTTCTGAATTTCTTTTTCAAATGTTAAAATTCATAAAAAAAAATATAACCCTCTTAGGCCCATAGTTAGTGCTAAAGGATCCCCTATGCTCAAGCAAAATTCCTTGCTAAAAAAATCCAACTCCTCATTGATTATACCCCTTCATCCATCAAAGATTCATTTGGTTTCATTCATAAATTTGACAATTTCCATCTTGATGACTAAGACCCCATGGTAAGCTTTGATGTTGTTTCTTTATTCACCAAAATCCATATCCTTGAAGCCTTGAACCTCCTTTCTAAGATGGTTGATCCCAAGGTCTTAAATCTTATTGAGATCTACCTTACCTCTTCTTTCTTTACTTTTAAAGGAAAATTCTATGAATGATAGAATATATGATATTACAAAGGGTTTGGCCTCCTATAAATATGGTTTGGCCATTAAATATGAGGAGTCGCGTTTTCTTGTTAAATATAATTATGTATTTATTATTTATTACTTATTTGCTATGTATTTAGTATCTATATTTGTTACATTGCCACCCTCTTTAAGGGAAGCTTTGTCCTCAAAGTTGAATTTGTTGGTGTTTCCTTTTATTCAGGATCTTTGTGGATGATGATGTGATATGTGTGCTATGGACTTATCTCTTTAATTTGAGGATGATATGGATACTTTTCATTCGACGACTCTTTTTTATTATGTCTAGAACCTTCTAAACCATACAATCGGTGCTTAGTTACTTTCCATATGAATTCCATGTATCATTTGTGTAAACCTTCCCAATGATGTTAACTAGTCAACACCTAATATCAAGTCTACTTCCTTGAGAGGTAAAGCATAATAGTTAAGCTACAAGTTTAAGTTTTGTATTTGCACTACAACCTTCTGACATTTTTCCACTTCTTTGATATTTTGATCAACGATGGTTGAGGCTTTAAGTCTTTTTTCCAGGGAATACAAAAAAAATTAGCTCTTTTACCTTGTTGATATCAATCACATTTGGGTACTTACTAAATCGACCAAATTTGTGTTGTCCTTATTCTTAGCTGTCCAAGTAAGTTGTAATCTCTTTTGTCCTGACTTCCTTTATTCTGTTACTCCAGGTAGGATTTTTTCATCTTCTAAGTTGTCGCGACTTCTCAACTGAGGTGGGGTATATTTCTTTGTGCGTTGTTGACTTTCCTTTTGTTGGGTTTTAATCTTCTTAATAGTAGTTAGATCTTCTTCCTTACACGTTCGTTGAAAACAGGTAATGGCCGCTATTGAAATTCAGACTCGGATTGCGTCTTCGCTTGAACCAAACGTATCTTCTTCAACTGATAGTTGTACTTATTTCTCGTTTATGATCTTGGAGTGTGTTGTATGATTGGTTCTGCATTTGTGGCCTAGAACCCAATCTTTTCCACATCGACAACAATTATTCTTTTTCTTTCTTATGTCGTTGTCATAGAGACTGGTGGATGTTTTTGAATCCCATTCAATTTTGTATCCATATGATTGGAAACTATCACGTTGGTGACCTGGTGACCAGTGGTTTCCACAATATCTGCACTGCATCTATTTTTCCAATCCTTCCTTGGGTATTCCTTTTAATTTGAGTTCTGATGCTTTTGCTTTGTGCCTTGCCACTTCAACATTTGGTATTTCGCGCATTTGTAGTTCTTTTGTATATATGGTTTTAGGCATCCCAAGTAGGTTTCTAATCGTTGTTTGCCAGATATCCCAAACACTCTGGTAGCGATGGATTCCCCTTGGTGCATGAACTCTTCGACGCTTCCCCTTTGTTGTAATATGGTGAGCTTTGAGAAGAATTCATCCTCTATGATTCCTTGAAACCTTTTTAAGAAGTCGTTCTTGAACAAATTCCAGGTGTATGAGAAATTGTCTCTCTTCCACTACATTTACCAATTATGGGCATATCCTTCGAGGTGCATTAATGCATACTTGACCTTTTCTTTGTCTGTTGTAAGGTTGTATATGTCGAAGTACTATTTTGCTTTATACAACCAGGTGACGCATTGATCTTCCCCTCTGTTATCATTCGTCATTTCTATTTTTGCTCTAAGTGGGTACATTATGAACAACTGATATTGAGTACCTTTCGGTTTGTGTGTTGGTGACTCAGAGTTGCGAGATGACAAGACCAACATATCCGAACCAGTTTTTTCATGTTTTTGGTCTTTACTGTCCCGCATATTTTGTAATATCGACTTGACATCTTTCTGGGTCTCGATGAATTTTAGGTCCAACATTTTCTATTCCTTGCTCATAATGTCGAACTTGTCGTCCATTTTCTGCTCTATTACTTAAATGACTTCATCCTTGATTTCTTTCTTAAGTGCATCCTGGCTCATGGTGAACATTTCGTTGAAAGCTAGGACGTCCTTCTCTATTTTCTCAATTTGAGATTTTAACTCCGTCGTCATGCTTCTTAGTTTTGGGAGTGAATAATTGGACTCAATTTTAGCTTATGAGGTGTGAGAGAAAAGAGAATGTCTTTTGGGAAAAAAGATTAATTGATAATAATTATTATAATTATTGAGTATATTTAAATAAAAATAATAACTATAAAATATTATATTTAAATATTTTTATTATAGGGTGGAGTAATAAGTTGTTAATAAAATTAAAATATTATATACTAATACTAAAATTATTATAATAATATATTATTTTATTTAATATTGGTTTGTTTTTGTTGCAGGTTGGTTTGCGTGGAGGGAGGTGTGTGCGTAGGAGTGAGGAGGGAAGGGGGTCGGCGCTGAACAGGAGAGGGGATGTGGAGGAGGAGGTTGGTCGTGAGCATGAATAACAGTAGAGGGAGGACAATTATGAGGTCAAAGGCAATGGCTACGGTGGGGGCGCTGGAATAGTGTGGATGGTGCATTTGGTCGAGGTGCTGGATACGCAGCGAGTAGGGGCGTGGGTTACGCAACAGGGAGGACGACAAAGAGCATAAGTGGTGAGAGGAGGAGGGAGGCGGGGAAGATTGGGTGAGGGATGTGAGAGTATAAGCGAGTGGAGTGGGAGGGAGAAAGTGCAGGGAGAGTGCGGTGGTGGAGCAAAGTGGAGGAGGAGGAATGCAGCGACAGGTTGGTGGTGTGCGGGGGAGGGGAGTAAGGTTGGGGTGGGGAGGATGCGTAATGTGATTATAATGGATTGGGGTGTGAGTGAGAGCGCTCAGGTGAGATGAGTGGGGGCACGGGGTTTGGTGGTTGTGTGGAGGGAAATGACTTGGTGGGTAGATGAGGAGACTAGGGGAGAAGAGAGATATGTGTGGAATGAGTTAATGAGTGGATTAATGGATATGGAGAGAACTCTGGTGAGGAGCGTAAAAGCTCTGCTACTAAATGCTACAGAAAGAACCGAATTCTCGAGGTTTATGCAATGGATATGGAGAGAACTCTGGCGAGGATCGTAAAAACTCTGGTGAGGAGCGTAAAAGCTCTGCTACTAAATGCTACAGGAAGAACCCGAATTCTCGAGGTTTATGCAAGGAGATTATCCATCTCTAAAATATTATATACTTAAAATTTGAATAATAGAATAGATGATATTAAAAATGGTTTGGCCTCCTTTAAATATGGTTTGGTCATATATGAGGATTCACGTCATTTTGTTAAATATAATTATGTATTTATTATTTATTACGTATCTCCTATTTATTTAGTATTTATATTTCTTACATTGGTTTCAATTTGTGGATGATACCTTTGTCATCGCCCATTCTGCTTTTAATTCATTTCTTAACCATTTTAATAACATATCCCCCATACATTTATTCACCATGGAAATTCAAAAAGACAACTTTCTCCCATTTTTAGATGTGCTTGTCACTCATATTCCTAATAGAACCCTTACCCACGAAGTTTATTGTGAAAATTCTCACAATCATAGATATCTCCATGCCCATTCCCACCATCACTCAGTGCAAAAATTTGTGGTCCTAAAAACACTGATAACTCAATCCATTCAAATTTATGCCCCTCAACGTCTTGAAAAGGAAAGAACCCACCTTACTAAAGCTCTCATCTCCAATGGCTATTCCATTTCTCAAATCAATAAATCCTTATGTTGTGCCCTTTAATTGAAACCTAAAAAACCCTCTTCCTCTCCCTAGGCCCTTATCTTACTCCCTTTCATTTATGGCATTAACAATCACATTAAATATCTTGGTCGAAAAGAATATTAAAACCCTCTTCTAACCCAGAATACCCTAAATAAATTATTTAGAAGTGTTAAGGATAAAGTTGACCCCATGCTCAGCCAAGGAGTTTACCAAATTCCTTGTTCCTGTAGCAAATCCTACATAGGTCAAACTAGCAAATTGTTCAAACTCGAATCAAAGAACACATTGCTGACACATCCACAACCACATTACTAAGTTAACTATTACAAAACATTCCCATTATTTTAAGCATCTTATTTGCTTTCACAAAAATAGTTCGCTTGAAGATGGTCTGAGCTCCAGGGTCCGAAACATACATAAAGTACAACAAATACCTAACAGGGTTTCCATAAAAAACCGTAAAACAAACCAAAATCCTTATATCCCTCTACTCGTCTCATATCATTAGAGAAGCCTTTGAAATTGAAAAACACCCAAACAACTTTAATTGAGAGGATGGCTACAAATTTAAGCATTCTTGGAAACCCATCATCCACCTGTTCAATTACAAGTCTTTCTTTTTATTCCCTTTGGCCCCTTTTACTTCTCTCTGTTCATTATTTTAACCTTCCTCCCCTCCTGTCTTTCATCACTAGTAACCTCACTTAGATTCGTGTTTTCCATATTTATATTTTCCCCATTGTTCCCTTTTTATTAATTTTTCTCTTCATTGTTCTCGCTAATTGATGCTTTCTCCACTCTTAACCTCCGTGAGGGCGTTTATGCTTGTTTGATCTTTGTCTTTTTCATTCTTTTAGAATTCAAGAAAATCAGTAGTTGAAAACCCCCCACCAAAATTTTCCTTTCCCTAATTTTTTGCCTTATTTTCTTTTAATATTTTTTCCTATTCCCTTGTTAATTATTTATTAAACACTAATTTTAGATATAACAAATTTTTTAATTTATTAAGTTTATTTTTATTTCCTTATAAGGACTACTTACTTCACCTCCTAGGTGCACAGAAGGATTCTTCTTGATTTCAGAGAAAACGCTATACTAACATATGAATGGGGTTTGGGAAGGGCTACTAATAACATGGTTGAAAGATGTGCTTTGTTTATGGGCCTAGATTTTAATGTCTTCCTAGCTATTCAGAGCATGTTAATCCTAGATGATTCTCTTCTTATAATCTAGCGAGCCAAAAAAATAACCTCATTGGATGATGTGATCAGACCAGTGAGTATTAAGGATACATAAACTTCAAGACAACTTATCGTTAGTCAAATTCTTAAGCAGACAAACACAAAAATAGGATGGAAAAAATTTTGGCTCCAAGAAGATTTTGAATCCATTGAAGCGAGAAGTCTTCAGCTCTAGTTCGTGCTTGGGAGGACCTAGGTTTATTCTTTGCAGAATCGTGAAAGCTCTCTGTCACAATTGCTCTAGGATCTAGAATCAACACTTTTTTTTATTTTTCTGATTGATTGCTCCAATATCTGAATCCGTTGAAGTGAGAAGAGCTTCGGCTCTGGCTCGTTCTTTGGAGGAGTTTTTGAAGAGTAGGTTCGTGAGCTGCTGCTCTTGAAGGCTGAGTGGATCCACCAACTGGCTGCGACTTTTTCAAGAATTTTGCAGACTTTAGTCTATCATTGGATGGATTTCAATTAGTTCTACGATCCTCCAAGATTGTGGTTGATTGCTGAAATGATCTGGTAGTGTTTTATCCCCTAGCAAGTTGGATTGCGTTATTGAAGGAAGATCATTCTGCTGCTATTGATTTTCTTTATCATAAAGTGATTCACTCAGAAGTAGAATGGTGCTCAGAGAATTCTCTTACGGACGTCGTAGGGGACCCTCCTCCTCTACTTCCACCTAAACTAGATGCCTTTAAATGATTGGTTGCGTCTTGTGGCAAGAGGAAAGGGGGTCCAAATTTGCAGAGATTTGTGAAGAAAATAGACATTCCCTTCGTTAAATTACCTATTGAATGGACTTGTCGAATGACATTAAATCTTGCTGAACGAGGGCTTATTGGGAAATTTTCAGGTCTCTAGCCTTCTCCTAAGGCTATTGATGGATGGGTTTAACGAAATTGGAGGCCCTTGGTAACTGAAGGTATTTGAAACCTCCTGGTTAGCAGAGGATATTACGTTTTTGTTTTTTATTTAGGTGAGGATCGTGATCTTATTTTTCGAAGCGGTCCATACTTCATAGGCCCTTAGGGGCTCTATTTGAATAAGTGGACTCCGGACTTTGATCCTACCCAAGATGTTTCATCTGCAGTTCATGTTTGGGTAAGGCTTCCTCACTTACATTTACATTGTTGGAACTCAGAATCTCTGGAAGCCATTGGGAACAAGCTAGGAAAATATATCGATAGGGCAGACATGAAATATCAATATTTGTGTGCAAGAATATGTGTTGAAGTAGATTTGGAGATAAGCCTACCAGAGGCGATCAATTTAACAGTAGCTGAATAGTCTCACATCCAGGAGCTATATTACGAACAACTTCCTTTCAAGTGTCGTTACTGCTATGGTTATGGTCATTTTTCCCGAAATTGCAAGAAAAAATCAGAAGAAGATCTTGAAAAAGAGAAGGTTGATCAGTGGACTCAAGTTCAGAAAACATGTATTTCCAACCAGGACAATAGAAACAAAGGCAAAGAAGGAAATACTAGGAATGGAGCCACTACTGATGGGAAGAGCCTCCCTAAAACTCAGGCTATAGAAAATCACATTGCTTAATCAAATCATTTTTTTGCTTTAAGTTTTTCTGAAGATATTCATGTTCTTGAAGAGGGTGAAGTGCAGTGCTTATTTAAGCAAGACGAAGATGTTGAAGTAAACACCGGACCATTGGAACAATATGGAACAACTAATTCAAAATTACCTAGTGTAGGTGCAATCTTGCAGGAAAATCATTCTTCTCCAAATGGTGCCAAGCCTTCTCCATCTTATGCAGAAATAATAAAGAAGAAACCGGTTGACAGTTCTGCATCTTCTAAAGAAGATTCTATTGAGCAAATTTCCGAAAAGGCAGGAAGGAAGTCTCAAAAGGAGGCTAGAGAAGAGGAGGCGGAGAGATTAAAGATGCAGGGAAGCCATACCACAATTGAAATGTCACTTGGCAGAAGCAAGAGGACTAAACCCCCAAAGGGAGTAATAACTCCCTCTCTTTCGGGTAAATAATGCAGATCAACTCTTGGAATTGCGGGGGTTTGGGGAATCCAAACAAAGTAGAAGCGGTTAAAGTTTTAATGAGAATGGATTCTGTTGATATTCTCATGCTCCAAGAGACAAAGACAGAACGGGAAGCTCTTCTATTCTTAAGTAGAGCAAAGTGGAAATGAATGTTGGCAAGGCAGTCAGCGCGTGAGGTACTTCTGGGGGCATTGCAACCTTATGGTGTGAGGATAATTTTCTTCTGAAAAGCTCGCTTATTACCCAACACTGGATTTATACAGAACTCCAGCATATTTCAAGTAAGATATCCATGGCTCTTTTCAATCTTTATGTCCTAGTAAATTTTAAGGAAAAAAAAATGTTGGAATTCACTGTCATATTTCTTAGAAATCTATTCTCCTATAAATATTATAGTGGCAGGGGATCTCAGTGTAACTTTAAACTCTAAAGAGAAAAAAGGTGGAGTTCATGGTAAGGATCTTTTTCAAGAATCAGTGGAGTCTTTGATCCAAGCTAGCGATCTTATTAACTTTAAACCTAAGAAAGGTCGTTTCACTTGGCCCAATAACAGCGTAGGGGTTGCCAATATCTCTGCTCGTCTTGACAGGTTTCTGGTCCAAAGTTCCTTGACGGAGGGGAAATTCGTAATCTCAACCAAAATTCTGCCCAAATTAACTTCAGATCATCATCATATTTCTCTGATGTTCGAAGAAGAGGAAGATCTTGGTCCAATTCTATTTCATTTCAGTCCTCTCTGGATTGAGAGAGACAATTTATGGGAAACAGTGACACAATCATGGACTTTGTATGTAGAAGGATCCCCCAACTTTGTTTGGGAGCAGAAACTTAACAACACTAAGTATGCATTGAAAAATTGGGCAAAAAAATCTCTCATTACTACGATGAGCGGCAAGAGAAAGTGCGTGAGTTAATAGAGATTCAGTTAGGAATGGAGGAAAGTGAAATTACCAAAGCTCAACTTGTTATCTCCCGAAATAAAATAAATTTATGTTTGATAGTATGAAGAATTTAAATGATGCAATGAAAGATATGAAGATCACTAACAATTTTGAAGACCTCTATTTTTTATGCAAATTTCACAAAGTTGTGGCTTCGGTGGCTTGGGCGAGGATCAGAACATCTCATTAGCCACCGAAAGATGGAAGATAAATAAGAGGTGGAAGACCCCTTTGGCAGATAGGCGTATTGCTGAAACTTTTTTATACCATTGGAACGTTTTTCAAGCAGCAATTGGAAGTTGTGAAGGCTATAGATCGGCGAGATAGTTCACTGCGGAGTCACAACTGTGGAAGGAAGAAAGACTACGGCTTCCGATCTATGACAAGGATCATTCCAATCAATCAATAGATGAACTCTTCGACGGTCGGAAGGACTATGAACAACGTAGCAGCAAAATAGTCCACTAGGGAGCCGCAACGACGAAGAAAACAAATGATTAAAAGTTCCGATGCATTATTTACTACAGCTCCCGATCATCGATGAGTTAGTTATGGAGAACCTTTTCGGTAGATAAACGTATCGCTAAAACTTTTACTGCCTACGGAACGATTTTAAACAGGGATCGAAGGTATAGTCCTCAATTGCGCCGACGTTGCAGAGTCTTAGTACACTGCGGCACCGCAACTGTGGATAAGAGAATGATTAAAGGGCCCGATGGAAACTCCTGCTCACCTCCGACAGTGATGAAAGTAGTTCGGGATTTGAAAACACTAAGGTATTGGCGAGATAGTCCACTAAGGGGCCGAAACAACGGAAGAAAGATGGACAAGGCTTCCGATCAATTGACAAAAAAACATTCCGATAGCGCAACAATGAGAAATCATTGGCGTTCGGGAAAGCTGAGAACTACAAATCAGAGAAGATAGTGGCTAAAAGCACCGCAATTGCGGAGGATTCAATGATTAAAAGTTCCGATGGTGAGAGGTTTTGAGTTTCGATCGCTAACGAAATCAGTTCGGGACTTGAAAACTTTAAAAGCATCGACGAGTTAGTCCACTACGACGCCGAAACGGCGGAAGACTTACAGACTACAGCTTCCGTGAGAAGAGGAAATCGTTGGTGATCAGAAGGACTAAAGACTAATCGTCGGAGAGTTTAGAACCAAGCAAATCCGCGGCAATCGAAAGAACTACATAGAAACCATCAGCGAATTAGTCCTATAAAGGGTCGCTATTGCGGAAGAAAGATAGACTACGGGGTCCGCAAGCAAATGAAACTTCGGCGTCGGAACTTGGAATCACTAGCCGTCGGCAAGATAATAAAATGGGGAGCCGCAACGGCGAAAGAAAACATCCTAAGGCTCCCGATAAATGAAAAAGTTTACAACACTCCGATAAGCGCGACAATAAAGGATCATCAACAATCGGAAGGCATACAAACTACGGATCGACGAGTTTTCAACGAAACATCTTCGTAGTGACGGCGGCATAGAAGACTAATGCCCCGATTCCGTCACCAATCAACTTCCGGCATCAATACAATGAAATTTAGTTCATTTCACCTCCGCAACTGCGGCAACAATGAGACTTTGGGTGCCGATGGAACAAAGGAAAAAGCCTCCAATCAACGACCACGGCGGTAAACTACAGAAAAATAGAGACTTGGAGCGCTGAATCTGCGGCGACAAGATAAAGAAAAATCCAGCGAATTAAATGAGGAAAATCACTTCAAGTAAACGCAGAGACACTGGCTGTTGGCGGAAATTTCACAGTAAAACCATCAGTGGCGATTATCAGTGACCACTTCAATCATTTAAATTCGCTCAGTGAACTAGATCTTTGCAGTAGATAAACAAACAGTTAGCAAGGGTTTGAAGCCCTAATTTGGAAAAAACTATTACTTTCAATTATTTTGATGTAAACAGATCGGATTTTCAGGATTTGTAGCTTTTGTAAAAGGCTATAAAGCCCATGATTAATTTATGAATAATAGTTCGACTCTAGGGATTTATTAGCCTGTTTCATTATCAAGCGTCTCATTTGGTTTATTCTAAGTATAAGCTCTTTTGTTGTGATTTGTTCAACCATTTCTTTCTTTACTGTGTTTACTGCCTGAATGTGCATTTAGGTAATTCTCAGATTTATTAAAGGGTCGATAGTTGTCATTTTGTTGGTTATTTAGTGATATTTGATTTATAAACACCATCCTCAGCAGGATTTAGCCATTTATATGCATGTGTTATGTGTGTAAGTCTGCCAGCCTGGTGAGTTCTCCATCCTTGCACCTTTTTGTCAAACTACTGAACAAGTTGTAACTAAAAGCCTTGAGATTGAGTAAGCTTCATGCATGTCTTGAGAGTGAGTGTTTATATAGGTTATTCGGCTTGATCCAATTTAGAAAAACCCTAAAAACAGTTTAAGTTACCAGGCATCCTCGAGCTACAACCTAGAGGAGTTTCCTAGAGTGATAACACAATTGGTTCTTGAACAGTCCGCTCAAATTAAAACCTTTCACTCTTTTTGCCAGGAAGAGGAATACCTTCGACTGAAGTCTCGTAGTCTTTGGTTGCAAGCAGGAGATAAAAACACAACCTTCTTCCACCGTCAATGCAGAGCTAGACTTTCACGTAATCATATTTCGAAAATCTCCACAGGTTAGGGGGAAATCATTAAAGGTCATGATCAATTAAAACAGGCTACAAGAAGGCATTTTCAACCCTTGTTTCGGGAGGATGGAATCTTTGATGGTGAAATGACTGCTGATTTTTTGACTAATGTCCCTTCTATTGTTAGTTCAGAGGGTAACGCTGGTCTAATGAAGCCCTTCTCTGAAAAAGAAATGTTGGATGTCATATGGGAAATGGAGTCGGATAAAGCCCATAGGTTGGATGGCTTTTCTTTCAATTTGTATAGAGTTTGCTGGAAAATTATAAAAACTGATTTGATCTGCATGGTGACAACCTTTCAAAAAAAAACTAAAGTAGGAGGGTGTACTAATTCTACTTTTCTTGCTTGAATCCCAAAGGAAGTTAATCCTACAACTTTTGACAAGTTTCAACCTATCTCGCTATGCAATGCCTCCTACAAGATCCTTGCTAAACTATTAGCTAATCGACTCAAGCCTTTGTTAGGGAAATTGATCTCTCCTCTTCAAGGGGGTTTTGTAAAAGGTAGGCATCTAGTCAACAATGTAATTCAAGTCCAAGAAGTTGGATATGAAAAATGCCTTTCATCGAGTAAAGCTCTCCTTTCTCTATCAAGTCCTTCTCTCTTTTGGTTTTAGCGTTGAGTTTGTTAACTTGATAAAAGATTGCACAGACAAGCCCTGGATAGAGCCTCTTGTCAATGGTAGACCTTTAAATTTTTTCCAAGCTACAAAAGGACTCTGCCAATGATGTCCTTTGTCACATTTCCTCTATATCTTGATGGCAAAATCTCTTAGCAGAAAGCTTACAGTCGAAAAGGAAGCAGGTCATATTCCAGGCATTAAGACAACAAGGGGAGTGGATCGTATAAATCATGCCCTCTTTGCGGATGATTTTCTCCTTCTAGGAGGGGCCTCATTAAAGATTGCTCGATCCTTTAATGAAATTCTTCAAATTTTTTGCTTAATTTCAGGAGCTCTGATCAACAAAAATAAAATTGTTGTTTATGGTTGGAATGTAGATCATCTGGCAATACTTCGGATAGCTCATTCCTTGGGTTTCCTTGGCTTTGATAAGTGGGAGAAGATTAAATATCTGGGATTACCTCTAACCCTTGGACCAAGTCCTCCTTCACTTTGGTTCGAAGTTATAGATAAGATAAAAGCCAAAATTGGATCTTGGGGTGGATAGTGGTTAACCAAGGCTGGAAAGTTGATTTTGATAAAGGATTTCCTATCAGCCCTTCCCATCTTTCAATCCTCTTTGGTGCTTGCTCCTAAGTCTATCACGTCTCAGATTTCCAAACTTCCACGAGACTTTCTTTGGATTGGTGGTAAAGGCAATCAGAGTAAGATGCACCTGGTAAGTTGGGACATTCTCAAAATACCATTAACGGAAGGTGGACTGCAGATCCGTGACCCTGGCTTATCAAATATAGCTATGGGAGGGAAAATCATTTGGCAGTTGTTTGCAGACAAAAAGCATCCGGTCAGCAAGATTTTTTGGATGAAATATCTAAAGGGAGGCTCTTTGAGAAACTTAAAAGTAGAAAACACCCCTCAAGGTACAACAATATGGAATTCACGTAGAAAAGGAATATACCATATTTAGCATCAGTTATACAGAATCCCTGGCAATGGGACAAGGATCTTATTATGGGAAGATAGCATCCTAGGGAACCCTCCCTCTCTTCCTTAATTTTGTTAAATACGATCATGTTATTGTTTGTCAATAAAGGATTTATTCGGCTTGCAGATATATGTTCTTGGGACATTGATGGGAAGTGGTTAGGTTGGTCGCTGTCGGAGCTTCCGGAACCCCTTCTGCTGTTAAAAAATGTGTTGATCTCCACGCTCTCAGGTTTAGCTCCTCTTCATCACTCCTCTAAGGACAAATGGGGGTGGGGATGTTCAGGTTTTTATTCTGTAGCTCAAGGATTTTCAGCGCTTCAATCTCCTCATCCCTCTTTGTTGCCTCTGACATTGTGGAAAGAATTTTGGTCATCTTTCAGTCTGCCCAAGGTAAATTTTTTCACTTGGATGCTCATGCATAAATGAGCTCTGATTGGAGATAATTTGTTAAAGCGTGGGTTCAATGGACCGTTCAGATGCATACTCTGTAATTCATCCATCATAACTTCAGATCACGTCTTCATAGACTACAAATTTACGCAGATCATGTGGGAAAGGGTGCTTCAAGGTTTGAAAGTCTCTGTCCCTTTACAAATCGATGGTGTTTCCCTCTTCATCAACTAGAAAGACCAAAATCCCTTCAAAAGAAATCAACATTCAAAGTGGAATAAAATCTAGCAATCTGTGCCAAAATTCTTATGGTGGACGGTGTAGATTACTAGAAATGAGTGGATTTTCATCAATAATTCTTCGAAGTCAGCAAACGTTGTTGTCAAAGTGAAAGCGTTCATTATGGAAGTTGCTGGAAAATTGAGTGTTTCCTCTTTACCTCCCGAAGCAAACGCGTGGTTGGGTTCCCGTTTGACTGGTGAAAGGAGGGCAGAGATTAAAAATCATGCCCCTCTTCAATTCTAGCGATTACGAGACAATGCATCAATTTTCTCCTTGTGGTGGAAGAGGAATGCAATTCCCTCTATATTTTTTTACGGAGTGTCCAAGGGAAACCCTGGGATTGTTGGTGCAGGTGGACTGATTATATATTCTGACAGATCTAGTGAAATATGTTTCAGTTGGGGTCTAGGGAAATGCTCGAACAATCAAGCAAAATGCTACAGTATTCTTAAGGCGTGCCACATAGCAAAAGACATTGGATATAAGACAATCCAAATATTCAGAGATTCAGAGTTGGTGATCAAACTGTTGAATTCTGACGATCAGTTTAGCAATCCTTCCTTGAACAAATCCCTCCAGAGAGTTTGAAATATTTTGAAAGCCTTTGGCATGGCAGTTTCTTATCATATTCTGCGAGAGTTGAATAAACAAGCAGATTATCTGGCAAATAAATCATGTTTGTTCTCCCAAGGAAGCCTCGACATTAATGGAGAATCCAACTCATTTCACCTGTTACCTTAATCGAGGTTCATCATGGTGTGATCTGATAAGAAGTATTTTCAATACCAAGAGTTCTGTAAAAAATTTGATCAGAAAACAATTACACTACATGAAGGTGTACTTTTCTTTGAAGAATACATGGATAGCTCTATTGTATCCAAAGGTTCATTTACGACACATTAAGGAGATAGTCATTTTGATACATGGTTTTGTTATATTTATAGAGCACACTATATGTAAGTAGTAAGTTGTCTATTTAGCTCTTTTTGAATTATGGTTTGGATTCGTTGTACCGAGGGAGACTATTCCTATATTGATACAATTTTCAAAGAGTGGATGTGGGGTTACTATCTTTTGATAAATGTATTTTTTGGTTATATGTACTTTTAATTATAGAGATTTTTTTTAAGAAGAAAAAGTGCAGTTCCTTAATATTCAAATTGAATCAAAGGTAACCGTATGCATATCAATGATACTAGGTATCGTATTCAGCCCAAAACCACAAACAATGTTCAACAACTAGAGCAACCAATACCAGGCTCCTAGCCTAAGTAAAAAAAAAACCACAAACACTGCTAAACAACTTGAGTAGACATAACCAACAACCTGAGCTACCACAACCAGGCTCCCATCCAAAGTAAAAACTACTCTAGCTAAACAAGTAAGCGTTGGGGGCAGGAGAAAAGATGCTCCAAAAGAACAGAGACAAACAACAACAACAAAAACCAACGAAAGCGCCAACGAAACCACCATGAACCAAAATGGACCTCGCCCATAAGCAAAGGCAAAACCAAGCCATCCCAGTCATCTCAGTCACTGCCTCTGATGGAGCTCTACGGGTAGCCATGCATGATTTCCTCTTCAAGCCGAGAAAGAATCGAAATAGGGCAAAGCCACCAACACCCACAACAAACCAAAAAAATGTCACTGTCGTCGAAACCACCATCAACACGACAGGAAACCCAGCGCTGCCGAAGAATGTTGTCGCCTGCTCAAAGAGCAGCGCAATGAGAATGTTGTCACCGCCACACACAGGGCATTGAAGGAACGTTGCCGCCCACACAACACCGCCGCCATAGACGCAACCTCTACCATTGATGTCGTTGTCGCCACCACAGGAAGCATCGAGGCACCATGGATATCTGTCACCCACACACAGAGAGCAGTAGGCAAAAGGGGAAGTTCTCGCCACACAGGAGCAACGCCGCCGAGGAAAAGGAACCCCTTGGAGGAAGGATGCTCACCATAGAGGATATGGCCTCCATTGAAAAGCCCCATTAGAAAAAAGATGTGCGCCATAACCCAAAGAGAGAGTATGGCGCAAGGAGGATACGACGGCTAGGGTGAAACTGCATAACATGAAGACTCTCAAATCAGTTATTGAAATTTCACGAATGTCGACTCGAGAGTCCAGTTTCAAGTAAGAGTCTCCTAATTATAGAGGTTTTATAGTTGGGAAGAGATCTTGGTTGTCATATGCATAGAGAATTTGTGTCTTAAATGGATTTTGTACATGTTAATAACAAGTAATAACAATATTTTTGATGAAAAAAAGTATGTTAAACAATTCAATAAATAAAATAAATTAAAAATATTATTAATTAAAATGTATAACTAAAGTAATATAAATGGTTAACTAAAATGAAAAACACTTACAGCACATAATGAATTTTTTTAAAGGCTCTGTTCTGGTATGATTTCCTAGATAACTTGGGATCTATCCGCCGGTAGAAATTCAATCACCCCATTCCCGCCAAACCACACAACCCGCGGCCTATATATAGGTTTTTATTTAAGAACTCTACCATTGTCGCCGATCGCAGAGGAAAATGAAGGCACCTGAATACGATGAGATTCGAACCCTTCTCCTACAGAACGAGGCCAACCCAAACATCTTCACATTCGCCCAGGATCGATTCCCATCAATTCCCTTGGACACCTTCATCGCAATCTTTTCACAGGAGAAATCTCGCCGCCTCCGCTCAGACTACCCCAAGCTTACCAAACCCCATCTCGTCCGTCAATACGTCGCAAGGTACGTGCCCTTTAACGTCAATCTAACCCCTCTCCATCCCTTCTCAGTTTAACCTAGCTCATTGATCTCTGGCACAGGTACACAGCGGGGGACGACGTCCTAGCAATAAGCCTGGACTCGGGACTACCGCCTTGTCTTCTGTGCAGGTTTTTGTTCGAAAATCTTCTAGGCTTAAACAAGCAGCAGATCACGCAGTGCCTTAAAGATCCTTCAAGTCTTCGTGGATTTGAAGCAAATTTAAATTCAAAGGATAATGTCTCCATAACCGTCGCCAAATTCATCCAGGATGCTGAGAAATGCGTGGAGTCCGACCAAGTTGCTTCGCCCCGGGTTGAGATGATACGCCGAGTTACTGGACTAGAGTAAGATAGCGAAATCCTTTCCTAAATTTATCGCCGTTCGTGCCAAAATTTTCCGCCTAATGCTTTTCGTATACCTGAGTAATTTTTCCTTTTATGACATGACACTTTTAAGCTTTTATTTTTTAAAAATTTGGAGATTTTGAATTTCTTTCCGAGTTATCGGACTCAAGTTTGAAAAAATACCTCTTTATTTTTTTAATTTATGTAAGATTCTGTAAAACTTTATGTTAAATATGCCTCTCCATGATACATCCATCCTCCTATGTTACCAAGAAAATTGACTATCATTACCTCCAACAACAAGGGTATTTTAAATTTGTTTTATGTTTCAAAGCGTTTCATAAACCATTTTTAAATTCGTTTTACGTTTCAAGGAGTTTCATACCATTTTTCTCTTTATCTTCCATATTTTGTTCTCTTTTTAGAAAACCAAGCTTTGTTGCTCTGGTTTCTTATTTTTTTAGTTTTAAATTAAAGGTAATTGTTGTTTTTACATTCATTTAGCAGTGATATTTGTAGTTTCTATAGGATATGTTTTTAGTTTTCTCCTTTTTATTGCTCTGTTAGTTTCATTTTATTCCGTTTTAATGATTTTCTCCTGTCGGTCTTATCTTTTAAGATTATATGTTTTTTCTATTATAGTTGGCATTGTTCTGAAGTTTGGTTGGACTCGTAGATATGAGTTTATGCTGAGGGGGAGGCTACAAAAGTTGGAGATTCCTTTCCAGTCAGAAGAAGCCTTACGTGCTGCGGGGTTCAGTAAGACGCCGGATGCTAAATTGGAGGTTCCCATTGGTGTGTGTGGTCGCATAGTCAATTGGATTGACAGTAAGGCTTCCTTTGGAGATGAGTACAATCACAGGGTCCAGGGAATTCAACAATTTCAGAGGTTAGATTCTTCTTCGTCCCCCTTGAATAGAATACTTCTAATGAAAAGCTAGTATACTAAGTAAAATAAAGAATTGCAACCCGAGCCAATTCCACAATGTATGTAAGCAGTACTCTTTTATCTATATCAGATGACTGTTGTGTATGTGCCTCCTGTGCGTTAGCTCTATTATCATTATATTACTGATTCATATCAGGAGCCTTTGAGAGTTTAAAATGAACTTAATTTGTTGCAAATGAGAAAATAACAGCCTGTCATCAACTTGGTGATGATGATATTTGTTCATAAGAGTGGCCCTTGCAAGACGAGCACTATTGATGTGGAATGAACTCAAACATAGGGTTTTCTTTTGTTGCCTGAAGCTAGAAAAATAAGCTATTCCCTTCAAAATATGGAGATATATTTATTTAATAGACAAGATTTCAGATAAATCTAAACATATTTCCAGAAGAAATATATGCAATGCCCATGCTAAACAGATGTATCCACACCCACTGAATTCTGAAAAAACCTTACAATATGAGCATTCCTTGTTCTTCGTCTCTTTGAAATGTTCTGCATTCATATGACACATGACGATTCTATCACAATGTTGCGACTAGCAATTGTCATAATGTCTTGGGTACAAGTGTCATCTAATTGTCATGGTGATTTGGCTTTGTAGACCCACCATTTATTGAAGCCTAGATGCCAAGATGTTTTAGGTACAACTTTAATCTCAATTTCACCTTACCAATGATTCTTCTTGGAATGGAGCATTAATTTCAGTCAAGATGCTTAAAATTTTGGTGTTTGCATAGGATGTGATGCGTGTCTATTGCTATATCAAGTGCTTGTATGATGTGTAGTCTTTTGACGTGAAAATGGTAGTTTCCTATCCTTCTGCCATTCTGTAATGGCATTCTGCCAGAGTTATGCGAGAAACAAGGAAATATCGAAACATATGCCAACCCAAATACGTTAGGAAAATGAGAAAAATACATGCTTCAAAAAACGTATAGTGTTGCTGATGACTACCAACAACTAGATATAGAGTTAAGATTCATATCTCTTCAATCTCAGATACATCATATAAGAAACGTTATGGTGTTTGGACAGCCTTGGCTATTAACAATTGAAGTCTCAAATAGAAGGGAAGTGTAAATATTCATAGAGTTCAAATAGAAATTGGGTATTTGAGTTTAAAGTGGGGACACTGACTATGTTGTTAAGTACACAGAAACCCTTTTTAGCTTGAGTCTAATATCTAATCCGTAGGAAGTAAACAAACCTCTTTCTAGTCACTGATACAATGGCAAACATCTCCATTCCAGTTATTGTGAATAGAAAGTGTTTCCTTGAAAAGAAAATATGGAAACAATGACTTTGAAATTCACAGGGAAATGCTTTCAAACTGCAAGGAACAATGCCTTTAAAATGCCCCATGCAGAAGATCAAGAACCTTTAAAATGCACAGAATAAATGCCTTTGAAATGTACATGCTTTCATTTCTGTTGCTCTGATGAGAATATAACTACGTTGGTTTTGTGTCAGAGAATTAGGCATCTAATGATTAGAAAAAAAAATCAAATGGAAATGGTTAGGTGGAGGAGAAAATTGTCAGAGGAGCCACTTGAAAGTTGAAAGGATGAGTCAAAACAACGTTACAAAAACAGAGGTTTTTTGTTTGTTCGCAAAAAAAATTAAAGTATTATTTGACCAACCAAATCCGCAACCAAATATTTCCATTTAAACAACTTCTCAAGCTATACATGAATTTGATTCTCCCTTAAACCTACTAGAAAATAGAGTTAACCGTCAAAACCAAAGGACTAAAGATCAAACAGGACTTGAGGCTTTTGGCTGAGCACAAGTACTTGCTTCCCAAACCACCAAATCTATTACATCAACGTTCTTTTAAATTTGTGGCATGCAAAGTGTTTGAATAGGTGCACCCTTTTTTAACGTTTATATTAAGACTTGTATATATACCTCCATGTACAGTCATTTTCTCTCTCTGTACAGGCTTCTCTCTTTTGGTTAGAAATGAATGTTTCTTTGTGTTTGTACATACGTGAAGTTGGACTTCTTTGCATACTAGTTGCATTATATTTAGGATAAATTACTTGAGGATCTTCATATTGCCCTCTTCCCCTTTCTTATTCGGCTCTTTTTGTAGTGGTTTCAAGGTCAGGCTTACTAATTCCTGACAGTGATCGGGATCCAAATCCGAAAACTTGTATGATGTCTTTATATATGCTCTCGCCTTGCCACAATCATCTTTAACGCTGATCATTTTCCCCCCCTGCTGCAGGTATGTGAACAGATTTGGACCTGGGCTGGTTATTTATTGGTTTGGATTCGTTGATGAGCTTAATGATCATCCAGATGTTTTATTATTGGATCATTTCCCTAACGATGAAGAAATTTACTGCCTACCAAGATTGAATGTTTCACCGCGACCATGACAGGAATTTTGAACAGTTAATTGTCATTTCGAAGACAATTCCCAATGAATTGGCATTATTTGGCCTTATTCGTGCACTGAGGAAAAACCGGTTAGAACTAATTGGTTTGAATTGATTTAGGGAAAATAAATCCTCATGTATAGGAGTTGCATGAAAATATAGAGTGGCAAAGTAAACTGCCTTCCATTGCTTTGTAATGTATCTTTGGTTGGCCATTGTGATGGACATTTGGACGAGGTGAAAGAAATACACTCTTAAGATATAGAGCGGATCTACTCTATAAACACGTTGGGCAGTTGTAGTCTGGTGCAAGGATCCAACCTGCAATGCTATTAATTTAAGTTCGAGATTTGAATGCAAGGCCAATTTAACATCAAAGTTTAAATTGCATTTAAAGGGTGGAGTGGGAACTAATTATAGATTGCATTCCAAAAGTTTTTAATCAGGCTTCTAATCATTCTCAGCATCCACTCCACCATAACAATAACACCTCCAGAAACACTTGTGTTTGATAACACCACCTCAAACACTAATTAGTCGTTGCAAGAAGAATTGTACATGTTGGATTATTGGATTTTGTTCAAAGTTTAAAGTATTACATTATAATTTTGGATTGTGTAAAGATAGACAAAAGAAGGAAAACAAGGAGTATAGTTGGTTGATCTTTGATTTTAATTTTTAAGTGAATTTGAATCGGTATAAAATGAATATAAATTTACGTTAAACCTAGATAAAATTTGAACACTAGTATAAAATTAGTATAATTGGAATGATTATAAAATTTACATTAGTGCCTTCGCTGTTTATATAGAGAACAATGTAATATCAATGATCATAGATACCACATTGTGTGCTTTAACTTTTAGGTGATAAGAATTTTATCTGAAATAATAAATTATATGTTTTTAATGTAGGGATAGAATGTCATTTTCTAAGAGGGATTTTGTTACAATTGAGTGATCACATGGGATTTTATTTTTTATTACAATGGATCATATTGAAAGAATCTCATTTCTCGAGGATTTTGTCACAATTTATTTATTACCTTAAGAAGTTAAGGTACATAATTCTAATGATTAATGGTAATTATCTTATTGATCACATTGTTAGAATCTCATTTGCACTAAGTTTTTGATAATCGTTGAACTGGTTTTCATATTTTCATATTTGAAAGCGGAAAATTCTCAATATAGTATTTTTATTAAATTCTTTTGGTATGATTCCTAGATGACTAATTAATTTTGCCAAAATATGGTGATTCCTAGATGACTCACTACTTTTACCAAAATATGGTGATGAAAAATAGAAACTGATATTTGCTATACGAATTTTGATTACTATTGTTTTATTGTTTTTTTAAAGTGACTAATGAATATTTCAGTGGCCTTTTTCGCACAAGTTTGTGCACCAAATTATTTAATTGTTTACATAAATTGCAAAGCAAAATATACATTTTTTAAAAGAACACTATGTAGTGTTTGCATATTTTTGAATATTATTGATTAATTTTGAATTTATTTGAAGTTGTGGACAGGGTATTTTCGGGTAAGCTTGAACAGAAAATTAAAAAAGAACGACATCTAAAGATGGAAGTGTCTAAAATGTCATTGGACACTCATTAATATGCTTTTGATGCCAGCCCATGAAAGACAATTTTCTTTCTGCAAAAAAACTATGTGCATCTTTTTTAAGCCCTAGATCGAGGTTCTAAATATTTTGATGAAGTGTTTGAAGACACCTTAATCAAGTTTATAGAAATTTTGTGAAGTTGATTTTTTTATTTGTAAGTAAACATTGAATTTTCAATTAGAGTTACAAAAAAAATTAAGATGTTGATGTGTAATTCGAATCGAAAATTCAATGTGTACTTGCAATTGAAATTTCACATCATGGTTTAAATATCAATGTCTTTAATTTTGAGTTCAAAGCAAACAAATATAAAAAACCCAATCTCAATTTTTAACATAGCATGTTTTGTTTCAAAAACCATCATATATAGTCACAACTTCAACCAAAACCACTAAAACAAGCTTTGAAAGCTTTGATTAAAATTTTGTTTTCTGCCTATATTCATGTGCACATATGGGCACCCCAAAAGAAATTTAATCAAAGTTTATAAAATATCATATCAATAGGTATTTTTAGCTTATTCCACAACTATTAACTAACTATTAACTATGTGAGTGTCATTGTAAATTAACAAATTTGTTAAGTGTCATTGTAAATTAACAAATTTGTTAATATTTAAAACTTTAATAGGATCAAGCTTTTCAAATTCAATTAAAATAAAGCATAGAATTATAAGATAATTAAATTTAGTAAAACATAATTTGAAGATCAACTGTAAACCTATGTATCCCAAATATCTATATCGAGAGTTTTGCCATCCACAACATTTACATACAGAAGTATAAGGAGTCTAGCTAAACCGAGTTCGGCCCATATCCAAAAAGATACCCAAAAATAACCATTTCCTTTAACCAGATGATTGTCACAAAAACTATATTATATGCAAAAATATTTTTTTCAAAAAAAGTTTTATCCACTCCAAATTAGTCTGAGGTGAGATGGCCTAATCCATCTATGAACAGTCTATGGTAGTACTCAAAGAAGTTTGCATTTTGATGTTCATAAATTTTCCATTGGTCGTGAGGAATGCTCACACCCTTCTTTGAGAGCTAATTTGCTTCGACATTTCTTTCCCTGTAAACATGACAAAAGAAGGAATCAAAATCCTCCATATGCCTCATAACTTTAGCAAGCAAAGCATTCAGATAAATGTTGTGACATTTTTGAACTTTGTTTATCCAATTGATGACAAACCATGGAATCTTTGAAAATCTGTAGTTATGTGCAATTCTTTTCAAGTGCAAAGCAGAGCAACCGTTTCAACGCTGATAAAAATAGAGTTGCACCTCCACCACAAATTTGGTTTTGTGAGGCCCCATAAAAAAGGCCCATGGGTTGTTTTTATTAATAGTCTCCAAGGGGATCATTCGGATAGGAGGGGAGTTCTTTTGTTGTGCAAAGTAGGAAAGAATGCCAATGCTTTCATTTGCAGTGATCTCTAGGATATAGGGAAGGTCTTGGAAAATTGTTTTATTCCTTGCAAGCTAGATTCCCTAAATTGTGAGAAGAGGAAGAGCTTGGATGCTTGTCGTATCAGCTGGTGAGACCCAAGTTCTCTATGCCTCTTCAATGGATTGTCCTCTCCAATAAGTTGCAAAATTCAGTCTATTTTTAGCTCCTCCCAAGTGTGAGTTGTGAAAGTACAGGTGATGAACAAATGAGAGGTGGTTTCCTCGACTTGTTTGCATAGAGCACACCAACTCGGCCCTTCCACATTTTTGCTCTTCAGTATTTCCCAAATAGGAATCCTATTTTCCATAGTACACCACATGAAGATTTTTTTTTAAATTTTTGTGGGCATTTTGATTTCCAAATGCTCTTCTACCACCAATTTTCAAAGCCTGAATTAGCGACTGTAGCCAAATTTTGGAGTGTATTTTCCATGTGAATACCCAGGCCAGATTAATTCATCCTGCGTATCAGTGAGTCTGACGTGTGAAATTCTGAGGGAATGTAGGTAGCCATTCCATGTTTCCATAAAAATTTCTGGAATGCCCAATTCAACATAACTTTTCCATCCTTGATGCCAAATAGAAGAGGTACTTGGGTCTGCGATCTAATGTAAGTGGTGTATCCTTTGTAAATGGAGAAACTGAATGAGTTGTGGAGGGAGAATGTGTCTATTTTGACTCTCCGGCCAAGGGCTTGTTCCAATGCAAATCTAAGCTCCATTTCCAATTTTCCATCTCAATTCTTCCTTAATGAGGGGCCGGGATGACAACACTGCTTTCCAAATAATGGATATCCCCTTATGTTCCTGAAATGACCTCTTAACCACTCCAGAATTAAATCTGGTGCAATAAAACTACTTTTGTCCAAAGGCTATGAGTGGTAAAGAGTATCCAACCTAGTTTTGTTGCTAGTGCTTTTGCAAAAAGGTGTAAGTTTTTTAGACCCCATCTTCCCTGAGATTTTCGTTATGCTAATCTTTCCAGTTTACCCATGGGGTAACTAAGTGGTCATTTTTCCTTAACCACGGGAACTTGAAACAGAGTTTCCTTGCTTTCTAGTATTCTTTTTGGTATCAAAGCAAGAAACATCCAGTAAACAGGGATGGCTTCTAGGACTGATTTTACTAGAACCAACCAGCCCTCTCTAGACAACCACTTGTGAGACCAGATGTTTATCCTTTTTTTTAGCTTTGCTAGAAGCCAACGCCAGTCCTCCATTTTGTAGGAATTTGGTTTAAGCATGAATCCCAAGTATTTAAGTCCATTAAAAAAATTTAAACCAAAGGGAAAAAGGGTAGTGTACTTGTGAATTTCATCCTCCTCCATATTGATGGTGGTAAGAGTGGACTTGGGGGCATTGACCACCATACCTGTAGCCTTTCCAAAGAGTTCCAAGATATATGTCATTTTTTTAGCATCTCACACAGTGCCATCACAAAATATGAGAATATCATCCACAAACAATAGATGAGTGACGTTGAGAGTATTTGTGATAGCAATACCCGAGAAAAATCCTTAGTCTTTTTGCATACAGTAAAGCTCTACTGAGTCCCTCAGCAACCAACAGGAAAAGGAGTGGGGAGAGTGGGAAATCTTGGCGAATTCCTCTTTCAACCATAAAGAAAGAGGAAGTTGACCCATTGATTAATACCGCAAAACAAGCAGTGGTGATGCCACTCATTACCCACATTATGAAAGGGTAGTCGAAACCCAAGTGTCATAAGCAATTTGAGGTATATCCAACTAACTCTGTTCAAATCCTTTGATAGATCTAACTTTAAGACTGCACCCTTCAGCGTTTTGGATTTTATAGTGTGAAATGCTTCATGTGCAACTCCAATGGCCTCATGAATTTGTCTTCCTTCCCAAAAACCAAACTACTCGTGAGAGATGAATTTTGACAAGACATTTTTCAGTCTCATGGCAATGATCTTTGCAACCATTTTGTAAGTGATTTTGGAAAGAGAAATCGGTCTGTAGTCTTCCAATGTGTTGGGGTGATCTGATTTCGGAATGAGAGCGATAAAAGTTGAGTTGAGAGGAAGGTGCATGTGACCCCTGGTCCTAGATTCTTCTGCCAAGAGTAGCAAATTAGGGTCGATAGTGCCATACAATGCCAAGAAGAATTCTATTATTCAACCGTTCGGCCCTGGTCTCTTGTCCTTCTAGAAATTGTGTAGAGTTTCTTTTAAGTTCCTATTTTGTGATTTCACCCATAAGTTCTGATTGTCCTTTGGTGTAATGAGTCTCGGGAAGAATTGTGCAAGGTGAATTACTTCAACAATTGTGGCTATGTTATCTGCCTTAAAAAGAAACATGAAGTGGGAGGTGCCCAAGTTTGCAAGGTCATCAAAAGAGGTGAGGGCTTCATTATTCTCATTTTGCAGTCCCTACATTGTGTTTTGGTTTTTTCTTCCCCTAGCGAAAGCTTGGAAGAACTTCGTGTTTTCATCACCACATTTAAGCCATATTGCTCTACTCTTCAATCACCACACCTCCTCTTGCTCCTTTATAACTTTCTTTGTTTGTTCTTCAAGGATCCCAACTGCTCCTTGGTTTCTTGTGAGAGGAAACCTCCTCCCTCTGAGTTTTGAAAGCGTTGTATTTCCATCTCAACAAGGTTGAGCTCAGGTTCATCCCTTTTCCTTTTGCGATAAGCCCGATCTTGGAGTTTCTTTTTTAGCCTAGTGAGATTCTGAGCAAAATGTAAAGCAACATGAACCTTCTTTTGGTTGGTATGGTGTCCAATTTGATTTAATAATATTTTTCACCTCCTTTTCTTTATCCATGCAACACAGAACTTGAAAGGGATGGGGGGTTTTGTGGTGTCTACCAAAACTTCCTACCATATGGGTAGGTGGCCAGATGCTCCTCCCGAGTCCACCCACTGTCTAATTATGAAATTTTTCTCTGCGATATTTTCAGCAGAAGAAAATGGTCTAGCCTCTTCGCAATTATGTCGTCTCATGTTCTCCTATTTTTCCACGTAGCCTTCAACTTCAAAGGGGCTATATCGATGGGCCTCAACTCCCTCATTAGTTGCTCAAATTATTCTGCCAATGAATCCACTCTAGCTCTAGGACCCCATATCTCATGTGTTCCAAGGGTGAAATTCAAGTCTCCTCCCATAATTAGGTTTGAATTCTTGAAAAAAGTCTTATGTTTGAGCAAATCCCAAAGAAAGAAAGAAAAAAAAACTCGCTCCTCATATGAACCATAAACATTGAGAATAGTGAAAGTAGTGTGTAGCACAACATGGTAAACCTCCAAACCCATTCCAGAGACAAAACCCCAAGAGTTTTTACTTATATGTTTTTTGGATTCCAACCAATGGTTATCTCTCTTGAGTGACCCCTAGCATCTTGCACAAAGAAGTTTAAATGCTTATAGGTAGAAATTAGTAGGCTTGTTACCACTTCTTTTGACCCTAAGGTTTCTTGTAACAGTAAAATGTATGGCTGATGCAAAATGATCAGCCTTTTCACGACAATTTTTTTGGGGGAGCTTGTCAAACCCCTGCAATTTAAGGATGATAATTTCATTAGGTAACCCCTTCCAAGGATTTTGTTTTTCTAAGCACCCCAATAATATATTTATGTTTTCCATCTACAAGCTCCTTCATAGCTTGATGTTGTGCTAAAGAGAGGTGTGTAGGTATTCCCCTTCCTTTCCCCCTTATGGAGGTATGAGGCTATTTTCCCAACCCTTGGTATTGTGAGCAGGCTTTTGAGACCTCTGGGATATCCCTCGATCTCAAGTGAAAGCAAATAGAAGGGTTCTCTTGTTTTGAGGTGGAAGTCCAATTTGTGATTGAAGAGGATGTGGGGGTAGGATGAAGCCAGGGATATTGAGAGAAGTGGAAGGAGTTTCTCCATGGTGGCCCAAAGGAAATGTGTGGGGTGGTTCAAAGGGAGTCAAGGTGATGGGAGAACCCAGAGAAACCTTATGAACAAAGCACAATGAATTTAAAGACTATTCCAAAGAAGAGATGTGATTAGAGGTTACTCCTTACCCACAATTCCTTGTGATTCCATGGCAACATGTTGAAGAATTTGGTGCTCTGCTTCTGGTGTTTTTAAAAGTGTAACATCATGCAATGTTTGCAAGGTGTCTTTTCTAGGAGCCCAAACCAATTCTGAGGATGTACCTTCAGTTGGGAATTTTGCATGTTTCCCAACGTGATGCTCCCCCTCCATTCTTCCATCTTTCTAAGGACCTTCATCCATCCCAACACCCCCTTGCATCACTAATCTCTTCAAAGGCCTATCAGAAACCCTAGTGAACTTCTGGTGGCAATTCTTGTCAATGTGGCAATAGTCATGGAATATATGGCATCGAAAAGGGACCCCTTCATAATCTAACCTATGTGTGTGCCTTGCTTGCCCCCAAATGAGACTTAAGTCCTCTCTAAGCCTTGATCTGATGTTCAGGGAAACCAAAATTCAGGTAACATACATTCTTTTAGTGTGGATGAAAGACATGTCAGCATTGGTGAAAACCCCCAAGGCATTCCCAATGTCCCTGAACGAATATCGATTCCATAACTCCCATGGAATCCCTAGTAATCTTACCCATACCAAGGCAACATCAAATCTTTCACTTTCAGCGTTGAACATAAGGGTCCAATGATTTTGAAATATTCAATCCACATCCCCCTTGCTTCTGAACTTGAATACAAACCATCCTCGGACTAGAACCATTATTTTCAGCATGTAATTGAGCAGTTTTGATCAGTTCGCTTTGACCCAATTTTCAAGCCCCTCAAGGCTTGGGTACTTCCCTTGCGCTCTTCCAACCATAGCCATCTCTGCCATTTCTAATAATTGGGCTACAGAAACATTCTCCTCCTTTGGCTCGATCCAACCGTGGAGCTCCAACTACATTTGGATCCAGTTCCATTCTTGCCACCCCCTTTATCTGAATTCGAGTCGTAAGGGTTTCCTTGTTGATCCAAAGGCCTTAGAAAGGAGGTAATAAAACCCTCAGAGCTCTAAATTGGGAGTTCCTCTAAATGTTCCTCAAGCTAAGTTCTAGAACCTATGATTTCTGAGATGGGCCATTTAGCCTCCAAAAGTTCCATACCATAGTTTAGTTGGGGTTTCGCCCACCCCGCGTTTGGAGGGGGTGACTCAGCGTGAAAATCTGAATGGATGATAGTTGAATCTACAATTACAGGAAGTCCTAGGCAAGGCTGTGACTGCAACGAAAACAGGGAAAAAGGGACCCCTCCTAGCTCTGATGTAAGAGGTCTCGCCAACAGGGACGTCAGGTTTGCAACGACTGTCATGGTTCTGTGAAACAGATCGCTGGGGTTGTTGAAAACCCTTGTTTCACAGCAAGCTGGTTTAATGAACAATTTCTTGAATTTCACTTCAGCCGGTTATGCAAAGGCTTGAAGTTACTTATGAAATTTATCTGAACAATTTAAACACGCTGAAAACAACTAACAGGCTGTAAATAAACACATGCACACCATAAAATTTGACACAGTAATTTTTGGCAAATTTGCCCTGGATAAAACCCCCACGGGGAAAACCAGTTTTGAGATGAGAGCTTTATTATTTCTTCAGTAAAAATGTAGGACAGAAATTAAATGCAAATGTACAGCAAACCCTAACCGTACAATCTCCTCGAATTCCGTGCCAAAACAGACAGCAGGCCGTACAGCAGATCAGCCGTACAATCACCTCGAAATTCGTGCCCTAATTAATGCAGTCGTACACATGTCCGTACAGCAATAAATGCAGCCGTACATACCTCGAAATCTGTGCCGAATTTACTCAGCCGTACATACCTCGAAATCTGTGCCGAATTTACTCAGCCGTACACAGTCCGCACACCTCGGGATCCGTGCAGCATTTAATGCACTGACAGCAGTCGTACACCTCGATTTGTGTGCAGATCAGCCGTACATCTTCCTGGAAAATCAAGCCAATAAATGCAGCCGTACTCTGTAATTAATGCAGCCGTACATCAGCAATTATTGTGGACGTACACCTCGGGAACTGTGCAAGCAATCTGCTGAAATCTTCAGCTTCAAACCCTAACCTGGAATTTGACCTCCTTGAGCTCTCTCTTCTCCTTCATCTGAAAAATGAAAAGTCAACTCACTTTTGCCTCCCTCACTCCTTTTTATAATTTCACAGTGAGAGTGAAATTCACATTTATTTATTTCCCATAAATAAATTCACTCACTTACTCACTTTATAAAAAGTGACTTTAGTCATAAAGTCACATTTAAGTGACTTTAATGTGAGGGTCACATTTTCCCTCTTAAGTGACTCAGGCAAAATAAAGTCACTTAGGGAACTCCTGACTAGGTACAAAAATCAACAGGGGTTTCCACCAGTCACCATTTCCTTCTACCAGTCCCGAGATTCCACAATTGTCAAGCCGATCCCGAATCGAGACACAAATGCCTTTCGATCAGGAACAATTTCTGGCAACCTCTTTCCAAGTGGAGAAGAGAAAATTATTTGCCCCTTGAAGGGGTCTGACAAATAATCCACCTCATGGACCGTGTGGTTGTCCTCTCGCTCTCCATGTGACATAATGTCAAAAAGTGTGCTCGTTCAGCTATCCTTGTCGCGGAGTTGGACGACTGTATCTCATGTAGTAGTTGTTGCCGCAACCCCTCGGGGTTGTGAAACCCTCCGCCTCTCTTCCATCAGTATGTTCAGATCCCCTCTTCAGCAAGAAAATGATGCTTGTGAGTAATAGTAAATACCTTGAAGAAGAATTAGGTAAAAACATTATGACCACCACTTCCTCTAAATTTTATACATGTGAATATGGGCCATAAAGTAATTGGAGTTATAGATGTGACAAGAATCATGAAAAATATGATGGATATAAGGGACCCTTATCCATATTTTTCATGGTTTCAATCATATCTATAAACACCAACCACCCATATATTATATCTATAGCACTTCTCTACTATTCCTTATTTGAGTTTCTATAAAACAAACGCAATGAAATAAGCACAGGGGATTCACTTGTTAACCAATATCGTAGCACGTTAGTTCATAATGTGGTTTTTAAAATTATCAAAAATTCAACCAATATATTGCAAATATTGGAGGGGATGAGGGGTTTAAGGTGTGGGGATAGGGTGGTTTATAAGGATTTGGGTATAAAAAGAGGTGGGGGGAAGGTTTTAAGTATTGGTAGGGGGTTTCAACAAAAAAGATTTTGGGTCAATATTTATTGAACGGTATTCTTTAATATCCCACGATTGCACGTGCTATGTGAGAGGTTCACCAAGTGAAGTCCCCGTGGAAATAAGCCATGATATGTTGTTTTTAAATGTAGTTTAACACAACACTTGATCAAAGTCTATATTAAACCTTTGATCAAGGTACACTTAAGACCTCAATCAAAGTATTTAAACCTTGATCAAAAATTTAAAAATACCTTAATTGAGGAATTGCTAAGCGTATATTTGGCACTCCGCTTGCCAAAAAGCATGAAACACATTCATGAATTAGCCCTCATGATTTTATGCCATATTTTTTATTATTCATCTTAGAAACCTGTTTTTTAGTTCTCCATTTTTACATCGATAGGTCTTTATTTCAATACGTGGAGGGAAGTTGCATACTGTAATATGAAAGCACGAATCAAAAGTGACTCAACTTCCTTGCTATTAATAATTGAGCATTATTCATTTTAATTAGATTTGATTAGTTATTAAGCAATATTTTTTACATCCTCCATGTATAGAGAGGTGTTATACACCATTGCTCAATGAATTGGTGGCTTGTTATGTACTATTGCTCAATGAACCAGAAAACTTTATATATATATATACTTTTGTATTAGGGGAATTGGCAATTGGGGGTTGGGTTGTTACTCGCGTGACACGGGGTCCAAAGACCCAATCCCGCTACCACTATACCCTTACGTGCACCCACACGACCCGAACGCATAAAGCACATGTAAGACGAGGTGATTTGAACTTGTAACCTCCATTTACAACATGCCCTTCATATCAAAAGAATCACCATTGAGCTACACCCATGCGGGCTCTTAAAAACTTTATATAAACAAGTGAATTTGTGAATTAAAATGCCATTCCGTATATTTGATACATCTACGCATCTTCTTTCTTGCTCTGATTTTATAGCTTTTAGCCAATGCCATTGAATAGTTGTAAGGTATAAAACTGTTAACATGGTTCACGCAAGCATGAACATCACTGCGTCCTTTGCTTCTTGCTGAATCCTTGGGCTTGGCTCGGATGGGAAATACATAACTCCAAAGAAAGAACTATTCCACCACTCTTATTTTAGCCAACTGTATTATATTAAGTCGTTTGGGCAGGGAAATAAGTATTTCGCCATGTTTTCAAATTATAACTCTTTATTTGTTTACAATATTCCGGTTCTATTATGAGATTAAGAATGAACACAGTAGATGACAATAACATGGTTTCGGCATTTGGACTTAGATTTTGATTAATAAAGATTTAAGTGATAACAATTTTTAAAGATAATTGTAATTTATATATTTGTTTTTAACGATTTTTTGCAATTTATATATTCATTACATTAATAGGTGTTTTTATTTGAGATTTTTGGGTGGACAAACACTTATGTTGTTTCCATATGGGAATCTTTACAAATTCAAAATAAACAATTATTAAAAAAATATATATATATAAAAAATTATTGATGCATGGATAATTGGTAGTTGATTCATGTATAACTCCTAGCTATTGCATGGCATTTTGTGAGAGATAACTCATTCAAGTTACTGATAACTTTTAATAGTGGCACTCTTTATTTGTTTACAATATTCCAGTTCTATTATGAGATTAAGAATGGACACAATACATGACAATAACATGGTTTCTTGTTCGGCATGTGGACTTCGATTTTGATTAACAAAGATTTAAGTGATAATAGTTTTTAAAGATAACTGTAATTTATATATTTTTTGCAATTTATATATTCATTACATCAATAGGTGTTTTTATTTGAGATTTTTGGGTGGACAAACACTTATGTTGTTTCCATATGGGAGTCTTTACAAATTCAAAATAAACAATTATTAAAAAAAAGAATATAAAAAATTATTGATGCATGGATAATTTGTAGTTGATTCATGTATAACTCCTAGCTATTGCATGGCATTTTGTGAGAGATAACTCATTCAAGTTACTGATAACTTTTAATAGTGGCACTTAACTTGTGATCTATGTTTTTTTATCTATGGACTAGAATGAGACAAGTGTACTATCGAGATTGATTCTAAGGACGTGGTTAAAAATTCATAATTTAACAATTTCAAAAAATAAAAATAAAAATAGCTTAGTTAACATGTAATAAGTACATTTCGTGATCTCCAATCATGACTTTTACTTGAAATGTAATTGTTGATATTAACTTTTGCAACTTTGATATATTAACTTTTTAAATTGACTATTAGATACAATTATTAGCTTAACTTCAACTCCAATCACAAAAATTAAATTTAGCTAAACATGGTAATAAAAAACTATTAAATAAACATTTAATTGTACTCTAATGACTCCATCTCTTAGCGTGCGAGTGAAACCATGCACCACCCAATAAGGCTTTTCATTTAGCAGTGTATCATCAATGTGCTCCAAGAATGACAAACTCAATGCAATCTATAAATATGAATAAGAGGTGAGGGTTCAAGAGTGACAAACTCAATGCAATCTATAAATATGAATAAGAGGTGAGGGTTCTCAAAAGTTTTTGCTTCGATCAGCTTTTGAGTCCAAAACAACCATTAAACTATTTATTAGTAAGTTATTATAGATCTTTCTTCGAGTTATTATATTCTATATTCATCTTGAAATTATTTCTATTGACGTGTTCCATCTGCATTAGAAAGTAGAGAGGTACTTTCAACCAGGGAAGATAACAAAACAAAAAAAAACAGATAATTAATTTTTTATGTCAAATCATAAAATTAAAAATTAAAGCCAAATAAAAAATATTTAAAAAATCAATATCCACTCATATAATAAAAATTGAAAACCAAATAAAAAAATCATTAACACTTCAAAAAAATTAAATGCTTTTGGATGCTTGATAGCACAATTATTGAACAGTGTGGTGCCATTTTGTTTTTACAGAAGCAATTAAAAATTACCAAATATTATTTTATTTATATCTCCCAAATTGGTCATACGAATGCTTAATATAAGAGCATACCGTCAATTATAGTTATAATTACATAATTCCCTCAGGATTTTAAACTACATTACAATACCATACTCCACCTGTTTGGGATCTGCTTCCCTCCTGGCCGGAGCTTTATACTCCGGCTTCTCCAGCTGGACGGGCGCCAGATGCGGATTACTAAGAACCTCATTGAGAGCCCCAGCGCCGTTACCGCCCACGGTCGCATGGAGGAAGGCGACCAGAATCCCGGCCCCGAACCTCCGCATGGGCGCCAGGGGAGCCTTGCACTTGCAAAGAAAGCACGCCACGAAATCCACGTCGTCGTCTAGGAAATCCTGGTGCCCCTGCTCCGCCGCCACAAAATGATAAGCCGGCCCAGGGGTCTCCCTGTAGAACTCCGCGTGACCGAGGCCCACCGGCGCACAGGTCGGAAACAGCCGGTACTCCGCCGGTCCGAGGCCCGTACCGACAATGAGCGTTGGAACTTTCAGGTTCAGCGAATTCTGCGAGTATGTCAGCAGAGGCGGGCTCGTCGGGTGGCCAGTGGCACCGTCGATCGGGTCCAGCGCCGCCAGGGCGGCGAAATCGGGTGGCGAGAAGAGCCCCATGGCGGCGCCGAAGGCCACCTTGCCGCCGCGGCTATGGCCCGCAATAGCCACCCGCTGGAAATCAGGCTTAACCGTCACAGCCAGAGATGGGGGAAAGAAGTTTATGAGTCCTCCCGGCAACCAGCTGCGGATCGAAGCCACGTCCAGCATTTCGTCCGTTGTGTTCCAGCCGGCGATGTCGTACATCTGACGATACATACCCGTTGAATATACATCGTCATGATATATATACATATCTAAAAAAGATTGAGTAAATGGAAGACTATAGTTGGCTTAAGGTGGTCTTTAATAATATATTTAAACCTTGAAACAGCAAATGGCTTAGTAAATAGGATATTTACTTGAACAGGTGTCCTTTACAGTAACTTGAACAAGTGTCCTTTACAGTAAAGAGATAAAGGCCTTTGTTATCAAAGGATTCCACAAGCAAATTTGGGGCAAAATAATAGAGAAAACGAAAAAGTACTATATTGAAGAGTTTAATCCCACCTACAACCATCATCAAAAAGATTATAGGGCTAATATATCATGGAGGACCAAAATGCTTATTGATCAACTAAGAACCAATTGCCCACCAACTGCGTTGTGAAATTGGAGGCTGGAAAAGACCGAAAGAAGCCTGGGAAGAAAGAGTGTGTACTTTTTGCACCTCCCCAAAATTGGAAACAGAGAAACATTTCATTTTAGAGTGAGAGGCCTTCAAGGACAATTATGTGAATATCTTGACAACTAATTAATTCTCGAGGTAATTTATTCAATTAAGGGACCTTCAAGGACAGCAAAGACAGTTATATGAATATCTTGACAACTAATTCTTGGGTTAATATATTCAATGAAGAGACACTAATGAAATTGGAAAGATCATAGTCAACCTAAACAGGAAAAGGTTGAAATGCAAAAATCAAGGAGCAAGACAATCTGTCCCATAAACCACTTTTATTTCTTTTTTATTTCTTTATTTCTTAAGCAAAATTGACAGAAACAAAAACTTTAATTAATTTCCTATTACCTGAGGTGCTACGACGATGTAGCCGTGGGACGCCACGTGTTCCAGCATTTGCCAATAGAAATAATTCCTTACTGGGAAATAGGCGTGCAGGAACATTACGACGGGATATACGCCCTTGGCCGTGGGGACTGCCACTAGCAAGGGCTTCAGCGGGTTGTCCCCCCATGGCGGAATGTCCAGTCTCCCAACAGAATATGGGCCTTTCTTGAAAACGTTAACTGACGGCGCTTCGAATCCTGTTAGCCCCTCTGCACGACTCAACAGTAGCAGGAGTGACAGAAATAGCCTGCACAAACACGAGTACAACACATTTAATGCTAGTATCACAGAGCATTTTGACAATGAGAAGTTTTAATAAACAAAACTAGAACCTCTCTCTTATGAAAAAACAATTATATGATCAATTCCTGGAATACCATCATATCCTATGATGAAATTTCAGTGTACATTGATACTCTCCTTACCCTACAGGGAAAATAGGACCGATCCCCCTCACACCTTCCATAGCCATTCTCTATGGCCTGCTCTTCATACGCATGAGAGTATGCTCAGAATCTTATTATAAAATGCTCCACTCAATCCCCATCTCAACAGCCTTCTCAGGGCAGTTGTTTTATTATTCAACATTTTTTTCTCATGGCTCTCATGGCTTTTGTTTTATTATTCTAACACATCCTTCTCGTGGCTCTCATGGCTTTTGTTTTATTATTCCAACACATCATTCTCATGGCTTTTGTTTTATTATTCGACTTTTGTTATGTTTGCATAGAATATTATTATACATGGAAAGACTAGCAATTACTAAAGGTAACACATACCAGCCAAAGAAAGAGCCCAAAATGCAAATTATCAACCTTTTGCACACCATGCAGGGTCATTTCTCCAATTATTGATGATATTTCTCTTACAAAATCGCCGAGTTGAGTTCGTTCTCATCCCCTTGCCTGGCATTCGCGCTTTTCATGTTTTGGTAAACGTATGAAATCTTTTAATACTTTTAAGAGAACTTTTACCTGTACCATCTATATAAAATTTCATCAATCACGACAAAATCCTATCCTTCTCCAAAATTAGTGTTGATGCTTTCAATTCAAGCTTTTACACACCACTCAGACCGTAAATAACAGGGAACATAAATAAAGGAAAGCGGTATTCAACTTGTTCCAAGTTATGTAAGTTATTTAATGCTGTGACAGTAAGTTTGATGTCAGTTGGATCTTAAGTTGTTTAATGTGAGGATAATAATGTGAGGATAATAAAATTGATATCAATTAAATTTTAAACTACTTGCTCTCACATTAAATAACCAATAGCAATCTAAATAAACTATTGACATAACTATACTTTTGATATACTATAATTATAGAAACATTAAAATGAAAAACCATTTATGTTTGTTAGTGTTGATGATAGCAGATGGGTTCAGTGTTTGGCCATCGATTCAGTGTGATTGGATAGAATATCCAAGCCGATTTAAAATAATGGGTCGGTGTTCACTGAGATGCTTAAATATTTTATGATATAAATATAATTTTAAATATTGTATTTTTGTTAATTTTATTTGGTTATAAAATAATCTTATAAATCTATATTTTTAAAACATATATCTATACAACAAATATACAACAAGTATTATGAGATATAGTTACTCTCTTTTGAGTTTTCTTTTTGATTAAAAAAATAAATTTATACTTTTAAAACATATCTATACAACAATTGGTGTTATGAGATATAGTTACTCTCTTTTGAGTTTGCATTTTGATTCATCTTAGTTTTTTGTTTTTCAATATATTCTTCAATGTATTGGTATGAGATATAGAGTTTGAGTTTTGAATTCTTTTTATATAACGAGGAATGCATTTTCTTTTTTATAAACTAGCATAGATCCAGCTTTACCCGGCTCTATCATGCGCTGAGAGGGATCAAATATTTCGAGGTGCAAACCTTGCTTCAACAATTGCACTCCAATATGTGGCCCTCTATGCTGGATCAAATCTGGCCCTGCGCATATCTCATCTAATTGGAATTTTCAACAATTGCCCTCCACAAAAAATCCAGGAATTAGCATTAGGAATTAGCATAAGATTGAAAATTCCTGGATCAAATCTTTTCCTTTCACGATCTCTTTTTCGTTGTTCTTCTCTTTGATCAAAGCTGGATCTATGCTGGGCCAGATTTGAACCAGATCCATGCCATTGGCCCTCTATGCTGGATCAATAATATTCAAAGCATAAAGGATTTTTTTATGTTTTTATAAAATCTCAAAACTTTAAAACATAAAAGGTGTTGTATGGTTCTAAACAACGCTAATTAACTATATACATGTTAAACTAAATACATTTTAAAAAATTTGCAATCAAATTCTAATAACAAAAATATAAAAAAATGTAAACAAATTATGTCAGTTATATAAATTATTCACTCCATTAGAATATGAAATAAACTAATTAAGCTAAACTGTAAATTCTAAACTAAATTACAACTTAAATAAAATTACAAACTAATGTAAATTTAAATTATGAATTCAGACTAAATTACAAAACGCCTACCATCGAAGTTTAAATCTTTAAAAATATTTATAATAATAAAAGCATTACTGACAAACATTATAATTAAAATATTGATAAAATAATTCTTATCAGAATCAATAAAACAAACTACTACAGAGAATATACATATATCACAACAAATCAATGTTGAAGTGTTTTAACAGAATCTAAGATTTGCAAGAAAACCAAATAATAATCACAAAAAAAAATCAACTCTTTGACAGCGAAAATGTCCAACCTTATGCTAATTCCTGGATCTGGTTGAGCTAATTGCTGGATCGGTTCCCAAAATAACGTATTAGATTAATTGTTGGATGGTTGAGTTTGAGCTGAACTTACTGCTGGCTGAACGTGTGACCTGAACCGTATTTCTTGGTGATCATGTGTTCCATTAAAACTTAGTCACCTCCTGTAAATGTAGTACGGTCTTCATGAAATAAAATTACAAACTAATGTAAATTTAAATTATGAATTCAGACTAAATTACAAAACGCCTACCATCCAAGTTTAAATCTTTAAAAATATTTATAATAATAAAAGCATTACTAACAAACATTATAATTAAAATATTGATAAACTAATTCTTATCAGAATCAATAAAACAAACTACTACAGAGAATATACATATATCACAACGAATCAATGTTGAAGTGTTTTAACAGAATCTAAGATTTGCAAGAAAACCAAATAATAATCACACAAAAATGTCCAACCTTATGCTAATTCCTGGATCTGGTTGAGCTAATTGCTGGATCGGTTCCCAAAATAACGTATTAGATTAATTGTTGGATGGTTGAGTTTGAGCTGAATTTACTGCTGGCTGAACGTGTGACCTGAACCGTATTTCTTGGTGACCATGTGTTCCATTAAAACTTAGTCACCTGCTGTAAATGTAGTACGGTCTTCATGCTCGAACTCTATATAAATTATTCAAGTCATTAGATATATAGAATCTGATTGAATAATTTAAAAACAAATTCTAATTAGATGCTACCTCGATACAATGAAGCAAATCCAAGAAGTCATTCAGAGAAAACATAATTATACAGTCTTTTTCTTGACAGAAAAAGACTGTATATAAAAAGATAAGCAAATTTATATAATTTCTCTTGAAGTGAAAATCGCAAATTGCAGATAAAGAGATAATGTGCTTTGCTGGATCTAAGCTGGAGATCAGTTCATAATTGCTGCATTATTAGAAGTGAAAATTGTAGAAGGGAAAATCCAGATGCCAAAACAAAAACAAAATCCAGAAATTGCAGAAATTATACGCATTCGCATACCTGAGACAAATCTGTAATTGCTCTCAGCCTTATTCCGAAGGTCCAGCTTGTACGTATTGTTTTGAAGTGTGTATAGGTGTTTTGATTTACTTACAAATATATATATATATATATATATATATATATATATATACACCTAAGATTATTAATTATTAAGCCGACTTGTATATATATAGATATATAAGCCGACCTTTTCATGTGACACGTGTCATCTCCACGTTGAGCACGGAATTACACTTCTACATCATACCGGGTTGTAGAATGCGCCTCTCGACGCAATAAAATGGAATTTTTTCTTCTTCTAAATAATATCTTTATTTTTAATAATAATAATTAATTTGAAATATTAGACTTTATTTTTATAATAATAATTAATTTGAAATATTCGAATATTAAATTTAAGTTAAATGTTTTACAATATTGTATCAACCTAAACACAATTATAATAATTCACTTTGCCCTTATTTGGAAATACACTACTTCAATATGGAAATCATCCACAATATTCTAATATTAAATCAAGATTAAATGTTTTACAATCTTAATTTTAGTATATCAACCTAAACACAATTATAATAAACACAATTATAATAATTCACTTTGCCCTTATTTGGAAATACACTACTTCCTCATGGGAATAATCCACTTTGCCCTTATTTACAAATACACTACTTCAACATGGGGACAATCCACAATGTTCTAAATATTATATCTAGATTAAATGTTTTACAATCTTAATTTTATTGTAGCAACCTAAACACAACTATAATAATCCACTTTGCTCTTATTTGGAAATACACTATTTCAGCATGAGAATAATCCACTTTGACCTAATTTGGAAATACACTACTTCAACACGAGATTTAATAAACGCAATTTAAAATAATATATATAATTTATGAGATAAAAACTTTATTATGAATATTTTTATATATTATTATTTTTATGTAAATCTAGTTATATAAAATTATATTTTTTTATTATTAAATTGCATTTTTGAATATGTGAATAATTTTAACTCTCAAATACTTTTTATTTTTTTATTATTAAATTGCATTTTTGAATATGTGAATAATTTTAACTCTCAAATACTTTTTATTATATTTAAATTGTAGAATATGAGGAAATATATTTATAATTTTTATAATTACTCTTAATTTTTTTATCTGATTTTCAATTAAAAAATTTTGAAAAATTTAACCAAAAAATTCAAGTCATAACATGTTTAAACTATTATAACCAATTCTTTAAAAGATGGTGTCTTAAATTAGTTTTTAAATGTAAAATACTTAATGAAATAAATATGAAGAGATACTACCCCCAAGGTGTAGATCAATTGACAACCGTACATTTGTTAAGGTGTACGGGTTGTTAAGCAAGTCAAGAGTTCAAACCTCGTTGCAACCTGAGATGCGTTGTGGGGGTCAGCGAATTCTCCTGGAGGTCATAGTGGTAGCGGTCGGAATCGACCCCGTGTCACGCGAGTACGAAACCGGCTAGTTGTCGATTACTCCATTTAAAGAAAAACCCCCCGAGGTGTAGATCAATTGGCAACCGTGCACTTGTTAAGGTGTACGGGCTGTTAAGCAAGTCAAGGGTTCAAACCTCGTTGCAGCCTGAGATGCGTTGCGGGGGTCGGTGTATTCTCCTAGAGGTTATAGTGGTAGCGGTCGAAATCGACCCTGTGTCACGCAAGTACAAAACCGGCTAGTTGTCGATTACTCCAAATACAAAATATATATGTGTGTGTGTGAAGAGATACTTAAAAATTCACATTTTAAGACATTAAAGAAAAAAATAAGGGTGATGATGATGATTAACGTCCACTGAGACTAGTTTATCGGACCTTAAGAAGGATATTACTTGGTTTACTTTAAAATCTTGTTCATGTGCTCAAAAAGCTTGCCAAGAAACTTTCCAAGCTCACTATAGTTTTGGCAAGTTAGGAGGTTATAAATGTTTGTATTGTAGCAAACACTATGAAACTCAGATCTAATGTGGGTGTAAGCAAGGCACTCTAAGAGAAAGTGATATGTATCCTCAACGCTCATAGACTCACACATATGGCAAACCCTTTTCACCCATGAAGTTTTAGGAATAGACCAACGCCATGTTTCGCTATGGAGTTCAAGAAAGTTCGTTCTAATCTTGGCTATATTAATTTTCTTCCATGAGCTAGTTACTACCGAGAGATATTTCTGATCTTCCAAGTTAGAATTACTGACCTCCTTATAGTATCTTATCTCTTAACCACTAAATTTTCCTCACACGAGAAGTTCGCTTTAAACTTGGAAGTAATAATATTTTTGACATTGTCAATGTTCTACAAAATGTGGTTTTCATTAATGCCCCAGTGGTTTAACCAAGCCATGGTATCTTTACACCAACACCACTTAAGGCGTAATTGATTTTGACTTGAGTTTAAAGCAATTTTAGGAAGTCTCTCGTTTCCTATGCTATTTATCCAATATACATGAGATATTGGATAAATGAAAATTATTATAATCTTTAGATTTTTTTCCCATTCTTATATACTTGAAATTAACATTATTATAGCACCATCTAAGTACCCACACGCCCTTGACTCCAATTAAAGGATGTGGCATATACTTCTCTTGACATATTTTGGCCTTTTTTAGCTAAACCAAATGCCCCAAAATACCACTAGGGGAAGAGCTATGAAATTTATAACTAATTTTTTGGAACTAGTTCTTCAAACACTCTTTCACCATCTTCCTTAGCCATCCACCCCTATGACCTATCAACTCATCCATTTTTGCCTAGATCTTTCCAACATATGTGCAATTGTTTAAAAGATTATTTAATCTTTTGACCTTTTTAATATAAAGTACAACAACCTAATCCATGTTGACTTTGTTTTTTTTACAACAAGAAGCATAGAAACAACAACCTAGTCCATGTTGACTTTGTTTTTTTAAAACAAGAAGCATAGAAACAACAATGTAAAAGCACCCAATAAACTTACAACCATGAAGCTCCAAGCAAAGATAATGTTGACTTTGTTTTTTTTACAACAAGAAGCATAGAAACAACAACCTAGTCCATGTTGACTTTGTTTTTTTAAAACAAGAAGCATAGAAACAACAATGTAAAAGCACCCAATAAACTTACAACCATGAAGCTCCAAGCAAAGATAAGTGCCTCACACATGAGGAAGAAAGGAATCCTTACAACAAAATTTGCTCCAAGACAAGGTATATCAATTAAGCTCAAGAGAAAAGGAACTCTCTAAAGTTCAACCATGTTTTACAATGAAGGGGCCTTCTCCTTATATAGCCTCGATGAAGTAAGAGGGGTGCTAGCCAAGTGTTGGAGTAATGCAAGAGAGAATCCGCCACATGTAAGAGAGAATATACAAGTGCATAAGTTCTATGTGAGTGTTGTGTGCCACTTGTTAGAACTAGAGAGAAATAGACGTGCCCCTTGCATAGAAAAGGCCAAATGTAGGAGCAAATCATACCTAAATCAAGGGGCTATGTCCCCAAGAGGATGTGCACCCATAGATTGAGGAATCATCAAACAAGGATCCAGAAATCAAGGATTCTATCTCCTAGAATCAAGGGATAATATCTCAAACAGGTATACCCACCATAAATTAGGGAATTCCAAACATAAATCCACAAATCAAGGGATCCTATCTCCATAATCCATAAATCAGGGGATTGCATCCCCATAGAAGAGCGTCCAACATAGATTGAGGAGATTTAGGTGTCTAAGTGGAGTGCACCCACCATTTTTTAAGGAGGGGGTATTCCAAATAGTCAATATAACCCATCAATCTACACTATATCAAACATAAATCATGGTAATCACCCCAAGGGACTCTAAGCCATGCTCAACTGATAATGTTGTGTAGGATCCAGGATTTTAATGCAAATTCATCACAGACATCTATTCGGTTACACTCATAAAATATGAGGGGTAACAATAGTAAAGAATAATATAACAGCCTTTAGTCCAACAATTGTGTATACAACTGTGATATAATGAAAGGTTAAGTTCACCACATCACTATCATATAAATGATGGTAATTAATTGTTGCCCATAAAGTGAAATCATTCTAAATATATACAGTCGTCTCTCAAGCAGTGAGTTTAGGAAAAAAAATGTGAAAGGTCGAGAGAGGAGCACATCTTGGGCCCCAAGGAGTAGTGGAGTACTGTATAGGTAAAATTTTAAATGGTTTTTAAAAAGATTTGGTGCACAAGCTATTAAACCAGCCAGATATCACAATACACACAAACAAACAAAAATCCATCTATAAAACCTTCATACTAACACAACTAACAGCATAGTACAACATTATTACTTTAAAGTGACTTATTCACTTTGTAATTTTCTATCCAATGAAAAAAAGAAATTCAAAAGAAATTTACCAACTGAAATAGGGAAGTTTTCAGAGTAGTAAATAAATACTTCATCTTTTTCAAAAGTTGAATACCATCAACCGAGTCAAACAAAGTGATTTCCACCCAACCATAGGCAATCTGCTGTAGATGCCACCCCCTAGCTAAGCTATGATACCACCAAGGCAAAGAGAATGATGCAGAATTTCTAGTAGTCACTCCAGCTCAGAAAAAATTAAAAAAATTTAAAAAAAAATATTTACCCAATATACTACTGTTGAAATTTTGAGTTGGACTAGTTGTTTATTTCCCACGATACCTTCTCACACAAGGAGAAACTCTTCCTTCTCTGCTCAACAGTCCCTCAGAAGTCTCTCCCTTCAATGCTCTTCAATTGGCATAGAAAGAATTCAAACCGTTGTCCATTCACTATCAGCAAAGTTTCGCTTCGTTCTTGGCTCCTTCCAAGGTTCTAATTCCTTCCTTTCATGGTTGTTATGTTTCTTAGTATGACTTCTTCCGAGGTCAAACTCTCATTTTCTCTCAGTTACACTTCTCCAAACATTAGCTGTCTCTCCAAATTCGAATTTCCCCTTATTTTCATGCTTGAAGATGGCAAGGAAAGTCCTAATACAACTCTTCTCAGTTCTCTTCAAATAGCTCTGATTTTAGTGACCTGTATTAGAAGTCTTCAAAACAACGTCTTTGGCTGCCTCTTTCACAAACTCTGAACAGCATGAATTTCGAACTCCTTCAAAACAATGTCTTTGGCTGCCTCTTTCACAAACTCTGAACAGCATGAATTTAGAACTCCTCCAAAACAAACCATTTGTTGCCTCAGTCCTTATGTTCCTGAGATTGATCTTTAAATGCCTTTAGTGTCTCTGCTGATATTGGCTGAATTGAGAACTCCATCAATCTTAATAAGACCTGCTGCAACAATTAATATATGTACTGCTACAGAAAATCAGAGTTGTTTCACTTTCATGCTTCAGTCATCTTGGTATTCCATTCTTGTCTTCTACAACTGCTAAAGTCAACTACCCGAATTCAGAGAATGGTTTGGAATCAGCTTCAGATCAGTCCATTGACTGTGGCATAAGACAAGGTATGATCCTCTACGAACTGTGCTGTAGAAGCCCAAAATTCAGATCAAAATTAAATCAAAACTAGGTTGCCCCAGGGCTCATGTATCCTTCAACAGCTTACTCCACTGTGGCTGCCTTAGAATTATATCATCCTCCCGAAATCAGAGCTAAGACTCCACTCCAAAATGTGACTGTCACAACCTGCTGCTACCTCTGTACACTCCAACAAAAGACCCCAACTACTGCTGCCTCAGTCACTGTATCCGAATTTATGCTGAGAGGAGAGCAGGCAGCCCCAAAAAGGACACTCCGAAATTGAAGAAGAAAGACAGCCCTAAAATCAGTCTTTTCATTTAAGCAGTGAATTTCCTCAGTGATAATGAATTTCAGAGCTAAGTTCTTCTGCGTTTTTTCACAGTGGACTGCGGCTGTCTCAGTGTGCACTGTGATACCCGAAATTCAGAGCTAAGTCACGGATTCATCTTTTTAAAAATCGATGGTTAAGTTCATTATCTTTCTCTCAATTTGGACTATAGACTAGGCTCAACATGAATATTATTCCAAGAGTAAAGGGTCTACGTAATGGCAAGGTGAATAAGGCATATTAGCATTCCTTAGACCCCTCACCTTTCCCCTCTTGTGTTAACATAGCCCCTGTGCTCATGCTCAGTCAATCTCGACTTTTTTATTTACTACAAAATATCCATGTCTACAATTATTTACAATTACCATGATAACTCTACTTCATGGTATAGTAAAAATATTAAAAGAGAATGTCTATGCAAAGTATCTGAACATATAACTCTACTTCATTGTATAGTAAAAATATTAAAAGAGAATGTCTATGCAAAGTATCTGAACATATTTAATATCAAGTGCATATCATTCCAAGGATTGAAGCCAGGACATTATGATGTAACTCTGCGGGAGTTAAAATTCAAACCCCACAAGATTGCAACTCAGAGTGCACAGCCTATACTTAACAACAAGCAAACCACTCAAATGTACACAGTAAACTAAATCAATTTCCTTCTTCAGATTTATATTTATTCTTATAAAATTTCAGATTACCTTGTCGAAGCTACACAGGCTTCAAACATCAAAAGAACACACAGATAAAACCATTAAAACTCCACCAATGATTTCTATTTAGTTCAGAAATTTGCTTACAAGTCTTAATGCCTCGAGGGCTTCAGTTCTTAAAAAAAAGCTACCAACGGCCCTCTGGTCTGAGTCTCTGATGGGCTTTTACAATTCCTAGAATTAAACAGACCCAAATTTCATGGGTTCTCCTCTCCAATGTTCTATGTCTCCTTTCTCCTTTTTGTGCAGACCAACCTCTTCAGAGACTTTTTTTTTCCAAACTCAGCACCCCCCCTATTTCCTTCACATTGACCCCCTTTCACCTTGGCCTCCTCGTTACCTAGGCGACTCTCCCCTTTTTCCCTTCCTATCTCTCCCGCTCAATATGCAGGACCCCTTTATAAACTTTTAAGGTAAATTAATGTAATGGCAAATAAGGACATGAGGCAGACCTCAATCCAGAGGTGCCATGATCTCCCCCAAAACTCATGTCTCTCAAAAAAGTTTAAAACCATGGATACACCCCTTCGAAACTTGGGTTGATCAATAGCTGGGTGAATTGATTCAGACAAGACCTTCGTGACAGCTGACCCCCAACAAATTTCCAGCCATCCAATCTCAAGATTTAAAATTGGCAGTGGTTCCATCACGCAAAATCAAAGTGCATGACATCTAATCGACTGAAGTTTTACCAGGCAAAATCAGGCCATTCACATAGGAGGAATCAACAGTTGAGGTTTTCTACTCAAAGCCCTCCACACAAGCCTCTACGGAAATGTGAAATGTGCAAACCAGATCCGGCATTCATGCAGAAGAGAGGGACAGCCACAATCTTATTACGTTCTCTCCCTTCCCTCCTTTCCTGGGCAGTGCACACAAATCAGCTGTTTGCACAAGCTAACTGACGGTGGAGATTGGTCCTTGGATTCATCTTTGCTGGCGTCAGCATGCTCTGTGCTTTGGTCGCTCCTACATCACATTACACTAGAAGCACCCACTAGTAAAGATGGATTAGAAGAAGGTTGTAATCAATCTGGTAGGTCTAGAGGAGCAATGCCAGTCCTATTGTCTAAAGGCAACCACCTCTATGGGAATCTGTTGAAAATTGAAATAATGTAACTGCGAAGAATATTCTACTTGTACTTTACATTATTATTATTACTCCTCCTCGGGAGATGTCAATAATATAAAAGGTCATGTAAAAGTCATGAGGTGAATCCTCCGTTGTAAGTCGGGTTAATAGAACCCAGAAGAGTTTAATATAAATATTATTTTGAGTTTTTCCTAGCTAGGCTGGCCCTGTCAGGTTAAAAGGTCAAGTCGAGTATAAATAGGGAGGTGCCCTCCCTCATTTAGACATAGAACTCACTCAAGCATTGCGCAAGAGAGAAAGAGAAAGGATAGCGAAGGAGGAGGATAAGTGTTTTTGGCTCTTGTATTAGGGTTTGGTTTCTCTCTCCTATGAGACCTTGTTCTTTGGGCATTGTACTTTGGTTATCTATATTGAGGAAGCTTTCGCTGGGTTTTCTTCCCCTTGTGGGTTTCCCAAGATAAATTGTTGTGTACCTTGTGATTGTGTTTCTTTCAAAGATCCTCTTTATGTTGTTATTGTGAAAATGTATTAAATGCTCATGAAGTTAAGAATTAAGCTGTAACAACAAATAAACTTAACATGGTATCAGAGCTAGAAAGAAAAGAGCAGTTTCACTGGGTAAATCTCTATCCTTCTCTGAAAAAGAAAATTAAGGTTTCCTACTGAAGAGGAATTTTGGAGTGCAAGTGACATTGGGAAGTGTGCCCCTCCTAGGCGCATCTTTTGGCACCTAGATCAAAGTTTTTCAGTGGACAAATCCTCTGAAAAGTCAAACCCTAGTTTGACTTGGAACCAAAAAACCAATAATCCAAAACCAAAACCAGAATGCAGCCCAAAATTTCGCAAGTCCAGTTTCAAGGGTTAAAGTTTGGATTCTTCATAAACTGACTGTCCCAGTATACTCACCTTAGTCAAGCGCATCTTTTGGTAAGTTCGGTTTTCATTTCTAGGAAATTTCAATTTTTTGTTCTCTGGGACAAGATGCCTCCATGCACTAAGCTTGATGACAAGTCGGAAGGCATAGAAATTTCTGTGCTTGGAAATACATAATTGGACTCATTCTAGAAGCGAATGATCTTGTAAAGCTTATCAAGGAAGTTGTGTCGGAGCCCGAAGAAGATGAAGCAAAGGAAAAGTACAAGAAGGCCATGATTAAAGCCAAGAGGATCATTGTAGGTTTTATCAAGGATCACTTGATTCCTCAAGTGTCATCCAAGGAAACACCTAAGGAGATGTTTGATGCCCTAACAAATGTATGAAGGAAGAAACGTTAACTAGGAGATGAATTTGAGAGCCCACCTCAAAAGTACAAAAATGAGCAAGGGTGAATCTATCCAAGAATATTTCACAAGGGTTTCTCAATTCAAAGAACAACTAGAAGCGATTGAAGACGAGATTGATGAAGATGAATTAGTAATGACCGCTCTCAATGGTCTTACTAGACCATGGGATTCTTTTATCCAGACAATTTGTGCAAGGAAGGAAAGTTTACGATTTGAAATCCTTTGGGAAGAGTGTGTTCAAGAGGAAGCTAGAGTAGCAAACCGAGAAGCACTACTTAGAGATGATGACCATGCTCTAGCTGCTTATGCTAGAAGAAGAAGAGAAAAACCTCCTTTCAAGAAGGAAACTCATAAGGAGTCTCATCCTCCTAAGAAGTTTTAGAAGTATCGAAAGGGAAATTACAAGCAGAAAGACTTCTCCTCTTATCAATGTTACCATTGTGATAAGATGGGACACATTGCCAAAAATTGTCCAACAAGAAAAGAAGAATATAAGAGGATAAATAACAAAAGGCATCATGTTCATCTAGCTAAAGAAGAAGAAGAACCTCCCAAGAAGCCAACAAAGGAAGAAATTGAAGAATATATTTTATTCTCCGCTCTCTTTGGGTCCATGACACCTGGAAATGACACATGGCTAATTGATAGTGGTGCTTCAAAGCACGTGACAAGTCAGAAGAAGACTATCTCCAATCTTGAAGAAAAGGACTCCCCTCAGAAAGTTTCACTAGGAGATGACTATCAATATCCCATCAAGGCAATAGGAGAAGCCACATACAAGCTTGATTCAGGAACCTCGATAAAGATGAAAGATGTGCTACATGTACTAGGCTTGAAGAATAACCTACTTTCTATTTCAGTTTTAGATAAGAAAGAATTCGGGATTGCCTTTATAGATGGTGAAGTTCTTATGTGGCCTAGAGGAAAATCTCTAGAAGATACAGTTGTTATTGGGACGAAAGAAGGTGTCCTGTATAAACTAAAAGGTCACTCAAAAGTAGCCTTGATTCATGATACTACAAGTCCATGTGAACTATGGCATAGAAGGCTTTCTCACATAAACTACAAAGCCTTACCACATGTGAGCAAGGTAGTAACAAGTTTACCTGATCTAAAGATTGATCATGAAGGAGTATGTAAAGGATGTGCAAAAGGAAAGAAACATAAAGAATCCATTCCCAAAAAGGAATATTGGAACTTGTTCACTCGGATGTATGCGGTCCAATGCCCTCAACATCTTTAAGTGGGTATGTATATTATGTAACATTCATTGATGATTACTCTGGTAAGGCTTGGGTTTACTTTTTGAAATCAAAGGATTAAGTGTTTGGAAAGTTCAAGAAATTCAAAGCCTTGGTAGAAAATATTTCAAAAAGAAAGATCAAGATGCTCAGGTTAGATAATGGAGGAGAGTATATACTTCAAATGAATTGGGATACTTTTGCAAAGATGTCGAGATTAAGAGGGAACTTACCAGTCCCTATAATCCACAACGGAATGGTATTGATGAAAGAAAGATCGAACTATTATGGAAGCAGTGAAGACTATGATCCATGATCAAGATCTTCCTATGCACTTATGGGTTGAAGCAGCAAGAATAGCAGTATATGTCAAAAACAACACTTGGGTTCAAAACCCCCAAAGAGATGTTCACAGGCAAGAAACCAAAAGTAAGTCATCTCAAGATATTTGGTTGTCCAGTGTTTGTTCATATTCCAAAAGAGAAAAGAACCACATTGGATCCTTCCAAAAAGAAAGGAATATTTGTTGGATACTGTGAGGTCTCCAAGGCCTTCAAAATTTATATACCAAGTTACCATCGTATGAAAATTAGCAGGGATGTAACCTTTGATGAAGATGCAGCTCTCAAGAAACCCAAAAAGTGCTAGTTTGAAGAAGTATATGAAGAAGTTGTATCTCCCAGAGATGCAGAACTGATGGAAGAAGTTGCACTTCCTCTCGATGACGAGATTCCGGAAGACCACAATATGTTGGAGCTCCGAGAACCTCCCCACATGACTATCTCTCACAAGAAAAGCCAACTTGGGCTCGAGAAATTTTTAAAAGATGCAGAGAAGTATGGTGCCCCATAAGGCTCCATGAGACAAAGCAAGAAGCCAAAGCCATTTTCCAGTTATGTGGTTTCGATGTGTGATCTTGTAGATAAAAAGCCTATTTGTTTTAAAGCAGCTGTTCAAAAGAAAGAATGGGTAAAATGTTAAAGTTAGTGCAGCTGCGAGACCCATTCTCAGAGAATGGTTTACTAGTCAGTTTACTAGGACAGAGTAAAACCCTAGAAGGTACCCTAGGGCCCCCAGTAGTCTCCTGGGGTTCTTGGTCTAGGACCAAGTAGGTTGATGCCATGGCAAAGCCCCCAGCATGTGGCTAGGGCCCCTATGTGCCTCTAGGGTATTTTGGTCTAGGACCAGGGACGTGATGTCCAAGTAGATCCTGCAGATAGAGGCAGAGACATATTTTGGTCTGGAACCAGGGACACGATGTCCAAGAAAGTCCTGCAGGCAGTTGATCAATTTTTAGTGTGAGACTGAAACTTAACTTAGTACTGAGAACCATTCTGCGAGAGAATGGAGGACCCGGTTAGGGACCAAGGATTGATCAACTTAATTCAGTGTGAGACTGAAACTCAGCCTAAGGCTGAAAGCCATTCATTAAAAATGGAAGATAATGATGTCCCCTCTCTTAATCGGTTATTGCTAGGTTGATTCTCAAGGGACTGGCCACCCCTTGGCGATGTCCCTAGTACCTAACCCTTAAGAGCAGTGACAAGGACAAAAGGTTTGGATCCCCCTTATACAATGATGACAAAACATATATAAAACTCTGTACCTTGAGAGAGAGAAAAGTCTTTGGTCTTGTTGGTCCTATTTGAATGCTTGTCCACCTTTATGATCTTGTGGTTGACTCATGGTCATTTTTCTTACTTGGTCCTAGCACTCTCACTTGTGTGCACCCTTGATTATGATGTCTCCTATTTTATGGAACGTATCGTCTATTAAAGACCATTGGACCCTGCATTGTTATGGTTACTTTATGTTTTGGACCCTTTGACCCACTTATGATTTTGGTCTATCCACTTTATGTTATCCACCTTATGTTGGACCTGTGGCCTTTCACTTTATGACTTTTACCTTTAATTAGTTATGTGTTAATCTTATTAATAAAATCTTTATAATTTATTAATAAAGATTTGTGAACTATTAAAGTCTTATGTCATAATTATTTTTTAGTTTTTATTTGGACCACTTTCCCGTTCCTAAGTTATTCTAAATCTTTGACTACTCTTATTAGTTCTTTTGGACAAATTACTTACTTTATAGTTTTATTGGTTTTATTATAATAAAACTTTTACTTTATGGTTTTATTGTTTTATTATAATAAAACTTTTGGACTCTTATTATTTCATAACTGTTTACTTTTGGTCCACCTATTTTTTATTCTATCTTTTTACTTGTCCCTAACCTATATATAAATGAAATAGCTTACCTTTACGGATCCATCCATCTCCGTGATTATTCCTCGCGTGTTTGTCTTCGGTGATCTTTTTTTATCTACGGTGGTCTCTGCGATTTTTTTGTGTTGTTTCTATCTCTGGTGACCTCAGCGATTATCCCTCACGGGCTCTGCAAGTTTTCTCTTTGCGTGTTTATTCTTCATGGGCTGTTGTTGTTTTCCTTTGCCGGTTGCCTATGGCATCTTCACAGGTTGCCTACGTGTTTCTTAACAGGCTGCCTACTCCATGAGCTGAGTCTGTTACTTTCTCTGCCCAGGCTGATCCTGTCTCCTTCCACGATCTGTGCTCACGTGATCTTCTTCACGTTTCTGCCTGTTGGATTTGCACACCGCTGCCTGCGTTTGTTATCCTTGACTATCTACGGACTGTCTGTTTGTTGCTTCCTTTGTCAGCTGCCTGTTCCGCAGGCTGCCTCCTCTATGGTTGTTTGCGTGTTACTCTACCTAACAGTTGCTCTATGGTCACCTACAATTCTTTGCAGCTACCTGTATAAATTTGTTTCAGCAGTAGGACTGTGAATCAGTGTGATTGAACTGCTATTTTCTTTTATTGGAGAACCTGATGTATGTGTGCTTCTACCTGAACTTTATCTCTCTCAAGGTACGTATATGGTTTAATCAGTTTAACTTGTCCTTTTAGTGACAAGTTCTAACTCATAACTATCTGAGTATAAGGTAGATCCAATTATGGTTATGATTCTTTAACGTAGTCATCATTTGTAGTTTATTTGAGATTCATTTTACTTTACATGTTATTTATTATTTTTCTGTACATGACATTTGATGAAACACCTCAGTGATCAACTTTAACGCAGTGACCAGCAGAGCATTAATAACGCAGTGACCAGCAGAGCATTAAGTTGAAAGAGATGAAAGTTATGTTGTTAAATTTTATTACAGTTTAAATTTTACCTAAGTTTTTATATGTTGATGTATTGAAGTTTATTATTGGTATTTAAAATCATCTAACCTGTGAAATTCATCATAAAAGCCATGACGGAAGAATACCAATCCATAATGAAGAATGATGTGTGAAATGTAGTTCCCAAACCAGAAGGTTAAAGTGCGGTATCTTTCAAATGGTTATACGAAGATAAAACATGCAGCCGATGGAAGTATTGAAAAATACAAAGCCAAATTTGTGGCTCATGGATTCTCTTAATAGGAAGGAAACGATTATCAAGAGACGTTTGTGTTAACACCCCTTATGTTGAACAATTGAGGAAGAAATGCGGTCGAGAAATGATAAAGGGATACATAAAAATTGGTAAAGGTTGGTAGTCTTGAGTCCCTTATTAAAATGCGCATTTTGGTTAATTCATTGTAAAATTCAAAGGTATAGATTTATGGGTGTGAAAATCTACGGTTGACAATTGATCTGCTAGAAAAAGTTACGCAAGGGAGAAGTTTTGACGAAGAGGCGGAAGTGGCTAACAAGACAAAAAGATCAACGGCTAAGAAATAAAGTAAATAAAATCTACGATTATGAGGCAATCCGCGGTGTGAAGATGCAAGCTTAAAAAATGAGAAATGCTGGCGGATTACGTAGAACAGATTTTGATCCAACGGTTCAGACAAAAGATGAAATCTTATCAACGGTCATAATTTATTCCGGAGTGCGAAACTGTGAGATAATTAAAAAGGATGAGTGGTAGCGGAATTTAAACCGCTTTCCACGTGGTGACTTTTGGTGAGTTCCGCTAAGGAAAGCGGTAAAGGACAAACAACTTGGTAAAGGCCCCAGAATAATCCGTTGTATAAAAAGTGAAGTTGACCTAGGTAAAGTCATTTCGTTTGCACGCTGCAGGTGAAAAGAGGAAGGAACAGTGCACCATCTTTTCCAAAGTCAACTTCTACGTATCCACAGTTACCAAGTAAGCCTTGAAACACTGAGACTTTGATTAAAGACTTGTCGCCATTGTTTATTATGGAGAAGGAATAGGGTTCAGGAATATTATGCAGAGTCTTGGATGAGAGAGAAGAGGTTGTTGTTGATAGGGAGAGAAATGTATGTGACCCTATTCTATCAGTTTGTAGTGTATCGGTTTCAAAGGAGCATTTGTGGCAGCATAATTCACAAGGGAATGATATTCTAAATGTCTGCAGTTCTTTCTTATATTATTTTGCTATTGAACAAACCCTACATTTCCCCGAATTTGTTGAATGGTGTGCAAATAGTTACTCTCCCTCCGAAAGAGTTATTATGAGCCATACAACGTCAAAAATCTTTTGTAGAGTTGACGCAAAAACTGTTTGCGGGATATTGATTCTACCTGATAATTTCCCTGACAGCTGTGAATCTTTAAATGAGCAAGTCTTGATTGAAATGTATAAAAATTGTAGAACTAAAGTTAGATGCCAGTTTTTATCCAGTATTCTGAAAGATGGTCAGTCGTTAGAAGGTCTATTTTTACCATACAATGTTAATATTTTCAAGGAGGAAGTACAATTGGTCATGTCACTGGTCAATCAAATTTTGGGTTTGGATGATGATACTCATATTAATGAAGTCATCTCAGGTTTCTTGCTAAGTATAGGTTCAATTGACCCTAAATCCCATTCAACCCGTTGTTTTAATCTTGATGAGTATCTAGCCGAAGTTATCCATACCTAGTTGGTCGAATTCCCTAAAGTCAGGTTCTTCAGATATCAGTCATATTTACTGAACATGCTTTTGTGTTCTAATGTGTCGGAGTTGCAGTTCTTGTCCACCATGTTATCTCTGGACCTCCCGAAACAGATTAACATGTTTGGGTTCGTAAATACAATCATGGCCGAGATTTACAAATTGATTTTTTATGATGTCTTGCCAAGGATGTTAGAAGACGTGAGACTTATGTTACGGTCTTCCTCAGAAGACAAAACAGGAGATTGGTTCTTGTATAAAGAATTTACTTTTCTTAGAGTGTATGGGTTCACTAGAGAACCATACAGGTTACCCGCTTTTTCGATTCCAAGAATATTCACATTAGAGTTTATGAGACAGAGGTTATGTGCAGAAGAAGAACATTTTGGGGCATTTAAAAAGTCTTCCAATGTTAAATTTCCTCTCAAAGTTGGTCCGTTCATTTTTAAAAATAAAAGCACCTTGTTAGTCATAGAGAAATTGTTAAAAGTTATGGATTTTCAGAAGGAGCAAAAAGTAAATTATGATCCACATCACATTATTTCTCAGAGTAAGCAGTTGAACAAAAATAAACCATTTGATCATCAAACTGTTGAAGGTTTAGATAAAATGGCAAATTTGGCTAATTTTGAAGAAAATTCAGAAGTTGATGAAGATAGAAGGAACAGATTGACTGCAGTGGCTCAAATGCCTGTTAATTCCAACATTTTGAATAAGAGGAGTCTTTCTGAAACTGATGGCATGGATGTAGATGAAAATATTTCTCATAAAAAGATCAAAACACACCCTCAAGATGATCAAACTATTTCAGAAGAAATATTTTCAGAAGATTTAAAGAAGATGGTCTTGTTCCAGAAGAAGTCTGTACAAATGCATCAATATTCCTTCGGAGAAGAAAGTAACGCAGAGTCCAGTTCCCGCTACAAATCCAGGACATAGTTAATATCAAGTTATGCTAACAAAGAAATGCAATCATCAGAGGAAACTAAGAATCTGCTTCCTCGAGTTAAAAATTTAATCAATCAAAATACTTCATTGATTTCTACTCGAGACGCAGAGAGAAATACCCTAAAATTCGTCGTGGTAAGTGACAAGAAAGTGTCTGAAATGGAGGTGAAGCTAGACAAAATCAGTGTTCCTGATAAAATACAACTCCATAAACAAACTGGAGATGTTATTTACTCTGATTTATTACATGCAATTATGAAAATTACTAAATTACAGTCCCTTGTAGATGAGATGGAGGTTCAATTGAAGCATGAAAGGGTTGAAAATAAAGCAAATTTGATTCAAATTAAAAAGTTGCAGGGAGATGTTGTAAGCTTAGGGACCGAACCAAGTAAACCAAAAAGCTTCTAGAGGAGAAGGACAATGCCATTCAAGTATTAAAGAAGAAGCTTAAAGTCCCTAATGCTGAACATGCTCATTCTTCAGAATTATTTACACTTCAGGAGGAAAAAGAGAGAGTTTATCAGGAAATGATGGACTATAAAGAAAAATCATTGAAGCTACAAGAAGAGAAAAACAAGTGGAAAGTAGAAAGAACTGAATTGATGGCTCAGATTGTAAAGTTGAAAAATGATCAAAATGATGAAAAAGAAATTATGGAAGAATTGATGAGTCAACCCCTTGTTGACATTGATTTACCCCTTGTTAATATTGAAAGACCATTAAATGAATTTTCTGCAGATACTCTATTAGTTCCTATGTCATAGGTGAGTCTGAAGGAGGTGAAGATTAAAGAATTAAAAGAGGAAAATGAAAAAATCAAATCAGAATTGGCTAAGAGCATTGAGGAGAAGAATAAAGCATGGAATGATAAAAGCCAATTACAAAAAAAGTTCAATGAACTAAAAGAAAGAAGTACAGGAAAAGCTCCTTTACAAGGAGCTAAACATTTGATTTGGGATACTCTATCTGTGGAAATCACCAAGTTTAGGCATTATTTAAATTTTATTGATGATGAAAGTGCACTAGTCAATTTAGCTACTAAAAGATTGAAATTGGCCAATGAAACTATGGAAAAGAAGCCTTTGAATACTGCTCACAATGCTTTGAATTTCTTAAATTCTTTAACATATCAGAATTTGCAGGACATTGGGGTCAAGGACAGAGTAGCAATTGTGTTGTAGGCAAAGAAGTTTATAAATAAACATCAACTCATGAAAGTGGTGCAGGATAAGGCAAATAAAATGTCTTCCCAAATAAAGGATTTCAGGCTTGCTTTTAAAGATCTATTTGATGATGGTCTCCCTTCTTTTTGGGATGATGAAGGACGGTTATTTACCCAGGAGCAATATCACAGTTTATTGGTACAGAATCGCATGGATCATTCCAAATTTGAAGATTTAGTCAAAGAGTTAACAGGAAAGATCATTGTGGAAAAATTGACAGAGGACTTTGAGATATTGAATAAGTTTTTAATTATTAAGAAAGAATTGACTGCCGTGTCTTATGAAGCTTATGTGGATTTGGAGGTGTCAATAAGAGACATGACAGAATACGACACTCCAAATGTGGAACAATGGAAGGTCGTGGAGAAATTTGGAAAGACCAAACAAATACTTCATTCATGAAAATAGGTGTTGCAGTTCGTGAAGCTGTTTGTTCGGGATACCTTGCAGTTACTAAGTTTGCTATAATCAAGCAATCTGTTATTAGAATCAAAGCATGTAATTATTATTCCTAGTTATTAGGGATATGGTTACAAAAACTTTTGATTAACAGATTAATTGGTTATTGATCTTCTTGGGAAGAAACTATTTTTGTATATATTTGAATTTATTTGATGTATTGGGGGGTGGAACCCATGAGCTTGGGCCGATGTTTTTGAGAACTTATGATTTTTTAATGAAATTACAGAGTTGAATGCTAGTTGATCTTTCAAAGATTCCTGTGTCGTTTATGTTACAGTCTATGCCTTCTTTCTATGTGATTGTTTTCTAAATGTTTACCTTCCATTTTGTTTTCTTTCATATCTGAACGTAGTGTTTAATAGTTTCAGAATTCATACATGTTATGCTCTGGCTATTGTTTCAGATATTTCACAAATATTTCATCTAAAGTTGATATGGAATTCATCTTGTGATGTTCTATATTGATGGATTGTTCATGTTTCTCTCCTATCGCCTGAAAATCAATGAATGACTGTAACTGAATGATTATCTTACCTTTGTTGGGATTCCGTGTATGAAACTTTGCATTGTCTTTATTTGTTTTGACTCCATTGCCTAATGGTTATATGTGTTGTTTCAACCATCTACATAACTTAAATTATTGATTTCAATATCTGGCCCTGTTAAATTTATATCTGAGAAATCCCTCTCTAGAAAGAAAAGCCAGTTTCTTTCTAAAGTGGTTTTTGTTGTTACCTTAAGATTACCTTTCACAACCTTGGGTATATTTTGAGTGCTAATAGTTTGCTCCCGTAGCAAGGTACACTTCTATTAGAACCATCATGGCATTTACAACCAAGATGGAATGTAAGTTACACCAAATGGATGTGAAAAACATCCTTTATAAATGGTGTTATTGAATAAGAAGTGTCCATAGAATAGCCACAAGGTTTTGAAGTTGAAGACAGAAAGACACATGTCTGCAAGCTGAAGAAGGCTCTGTATGGGTTGAAGCAAGTTCTAAGAGCTTGGTATGGAAGAATCGATAGTTTTCTAATGAGCTTGGGCTTTACCAAAAGTAAAGTTGATCCTAACCTTTACCTCAAGGTTATGGATGATGAACCTGTCATATTATTGTTGTACGTGGATGATTTATTCCTGACAAGTAATGAGAAGCAAATATCAGAATGTAAGAAGAAGCTCACTGCAGAATTTGAGATGAAAAACCTTGGCTTGATGCACTATTTTCTAGGCCTTGAAATATGGCAGAGCCCAAAAGGAATCTTCCTTAACCAAGGGAAGTATGCAAAAGAAATGTTGAAAAAGGTTTGATATGTTGGAACGTAAAACCAGTGTAGTCACACTCGGACTCGGCAAATACTTGGCAAGCTTGGGACTCGGCAAACTCGACGACTCGGATAAGACTCTGATAAGACTCGGCAAATATGAAAAAAAATTAATTTAATGTCTTGGCAGGCTGTAAAGGTTGCCATCATAGTCTACAAGCCTATAGGCAGCCTCCATAGCTTGTCAAACCATTAAATTTTATGGCTTGGAAGGTTGTGTAGGCTGCCATCCCAGCCTACAGGCCTGTAGGCTGTGATGTAAGCCTACACAGGTTGCCAAGCCATTAAATTTAATGGTTTGACAAGCTATGGAGGCTGCCATTACAACCTACAGGGTTGTAGGCAGCCCCTTGTGGCTGCCTACAGGCTTGTAGACTATGATGGCAACCTTTACAGCCTGCCAAGACATTAAATTAATTTTTTTTCATATTTGATGTAAGCCTACACAGGCTGCCAAAGGCCCAAAAATTAATACGTTAAAAAATAATTAATACAAAACTTGAAAAAATTAATAGATAACTTGAAAAAATTAATACAAAACATTTAAAAATTAATACTAACTAATTCGACTCTCCTTTGATGCAACTTGACCCTGTCAACTTTAAATCCTTGATGATGGCAGCTGAACAATGATCTCCCATCACTCCTCAATGCTCAGACTAGTGTTAGCGACCTTCCTCAGTGCTCAAACTAGTGTTAACCATATGTTTCCATATATTGCAAGTTATTAATAGATGTACAAAAAATATCAAATCATATATAATATGGAAACTCTTAAGAATCATATATAATATATATCAAATCATATATAATTCATTCATAAAGTATGTATATTGTATATAATACATATTATATAATAATAGAAGTATATATTATATTATAACATTAAAGTATATAATATATGAGTATCATTTGGAACCTTGTTATCCTAGATTTCAAGTATCCATTACCTAAACCAAAAATAATAATAAAACCAAATATAACATTGTAAAAAACCATTTTATCTAAAGTTATAAGACTCATGAGGTAAATGAATATAAAACCAAATATAACATTGTTAAAACCATTTTTCTAAAGTTATAAGACTCGGGAGGTAAATGAATAGTGAATACACTGTTGCCCTCACATGAAATCGTGGTCTCCCTCACAATAACAAGCCGCGCGGCATCATTGGAGGCTAAACCGTAAAAATCGACCTAGAATTCACATGTCGACCACGCAAATGACAGGGTAAGCAAGCAACTGATACGTACAAAATGCACAGTCAATGCTCGCAGGTCGCATGGAGGGAAAGCGTTGAAATTCTGAATGCGATTGGATAAAGCCACGATTGGAAAGCGTCATCAGCTACATGAGTCTGGATCGCTTCTCTTCATTGCTCCCAGGTCAACCCAAGTCAAACTCAGGAAAGTTTAACTCAGCTCGTTTGGGGTCCGATCCCAATTTAAATCGAAAATTTGCAGTTTAAAATGCGATTCTTGCTACATTAATCATCAAACAGTCAACAGACGTGGAGTTTTCCGACCCGATCATAGACTCGTTAGTAATTGACGAGTTCAGCGAGCACGTGGCGAGTGCAGCCAACAAGTATGCCACGAGTACTCGTCCCGGTGGTCGCTCGGCAAGACTCGCGAGTCTTCAACGAGTCTGACTACACTGTGTAAAACCATGGCCACACCCATGGATACAAATTTGAAGTTGTTGGTTGATGCTTCGTCAGAGTTGGTGGATGTGACACTATATAGACAGATTATTGGGTCATTGATGTATCTAACGAATACCCAGCCAAATATATGCTTTGTTGTGAACACGATGAGTCATTATCTGGTTGAGCCCAGACATGTTCACCTGGTAGTTGCAAAGCATGTGATGAGGTACCTAAAAGGTACGGTAAACTATGGTATCAGTTATACTAGAGATCATGACTTCAGACTATACGGTTATACCAATGAAGCACGACTCGTTGGAGACTCGCAGGTACTCGCGAGTCTACCCGAGTCAGCACCCAAGATGAGTAACCGCACAACACTCGTTGGAAAACTCATCCAAATTGGCGCACTCGTCAAACTCGTTGAGACTCGCCATATATTTGTTTGAACTCGATAGGACTCGCCAGGGAAAAAGACCCCCATAGCTAAGACACACGATTGGGAAAAGTTTAACCTACAGGTAAAATAAAATCCATTTCAATTCGCTGAAGAAATTCAAATCCAGTTTGTTGAATGAGTTCGGATGGATTTTAAGGGTTTGTTGAAGAAATTCTGATCTATTTTCAAATGCACATAATGTCACAAACAACAACACATTGTTTCCATCCCAGCGGGTTGCGGCCTGCTAACTATAAATTTTGTGTTTCTTAACCCTAAGTTGCATGTATTATTTTGCCTCCCGACTGGATTGTGGCCAGGCAACGCAAATTACTTACCTTCGCAGCCTGTATTCATATCGAAATTTCGCTTCTACAATGGTATCTTACGTTTAATTATATTTATTGTTTAAGTAAAGATAATATCAATTATAACTTATAAAGTATAAAGTTTAAAACTAATAACATTTTTAATTTTTACTAGGTATATATTATATATTATATTTTTCAAGTTTTATTATATATATTGTTTACATAAAGATAATATCATTTATAAAATATAATGGTTATAAACTTATATTGAATTAATAATTTAAGTAAATAGTATATTTTTCAAAATTTAATTAATATATATAAATGTTATTTTTGGATTTTATATATAATAGTATTTATTATATATGTATTATATAGATATTATATATGATAGCTGAATATATTTTAAATATATGGATTGGAAATGCTATTAACTTTTTTTTTCCAAAATTTACCATATTTTAAGTTTTTTTCTTATTTGTCGAGTCTTGCCGAGTCTTTCCCGAATCGACGAGTCACATGTTAGCCGAGTCTTTGTCGAGTCTAAGTCATGCAACATTGGGTTATACAGATTCAGATTGGGCAGGAAGTGTCTCAAAGAGAAAGAGCACTTCATGTGGATGTTTCAATCTGGGGTCAACCATGATCTCATGGCTAAGTAGGAAGCAATCCAGTGTTGCTTTCAGCACTATAGAAGCGGAATATATTGCAGCTTGTTCCGCCAGTTGTGAAGCCATATGGCTTTAGAATTTGTTAATAGGTCTATTCAATCTTAAGAAGGATGCCATCGTGATTCTCTGTGATAACCAAAGCTGCATGAAGATGACAGAGAACCCCGTGTTCCATGATAAGACGAAGCACATAGAAATCTGGTATTTCTACATTCGTGACATGGTGCATAAGGGAGCTGTAAAGCTCCAATATGTGAGCATAGATGAGTAGGTTGCAGATGTGTTGACTAAACCTCTGTCTCGTGTGAAGTTTGAGCACCTCCAAGACAAGCTTGGTGTTGTACGTAAGGACTCCCTCGAAAGGGGGAGTAGTGCTGATGATACTATGGTATCTTGATCACAGCAGATAGCTCAATTGGGAATGATCATCACGTAATTCCGAAAGGAAGGATCGTCTTAAATGTTGATCTTTAGACTTGATCCTGTAATTCCGAAAGGAAGAATCGTCTTAAATGTTGATCTTCAGACTTGATCCCATAATTCCAAAAGGAAGGATCATCTAAGATGCTCGTTGGTGGATTTGATCGTGTTATTCCGAAAGGCAGGATCATCCATGTTGGACTTGAGCCCGTAGTTCCAAAAGGAAGGATTGTTTGAGTACCTGTGCAAGTATGTGTCAAGTGTGATCAATATTGGTGGCTCCGTAAAGACTTGATCCCGTAATTCCAAAAGGAAGGATTGTCTGAGCACCACAGATGTGTTGGACTCAATCCCGTAATTCCGAAAGGAAGGATTGTCCATGATCTTGTAATTCCAAAAGGAAGGATCATGTTGGTTGTTGATACACCTGCCTCATTCTGTTGCCATAGATGATGTTGCTCCAGCCTTCAGTTGTTGATGATGATGTTGTTATATCTATCACATGTGGATGTTATTCCAACTTCATGTTGATGAGCCAGCCTCATGATGTCGTTGTTGTTGGTGTATCAGTTTTTATGTTGATGTGATGATGATGAGACTTCAACTCTGTACAGATGATGATGTTCCATCTTCGTGCTGCAGATGATGATGTTCCAGCTTCGTGCTACAAATGATAATGTTCCAGATCCGTACAGATGATGATGATGTTCCAGCAAGTTGTTCTAGTTGTTGATATTGATGTTGTTGAAAACTTCTGATGATCTATCAATGTACCAGACAATGTTCCAAATGATGTTGTTGATGAATCCTCCTCCTCCCTCCTTCCGATGATCTTGTGTAGAGACACACCTATTGTTGTTGTCACTAAAATACCCCTCTTCTTAAGGAGGAGTGTTGAAATAATGTAACTTTGAAGAATAATCTACTTGTACTTTACATTGTTATTATTATTACTCATTCGGGAGATGTCATTAATATAAAAGGTCATGGAAAAGTCATGAGGTAAATCCTCCATTGTAAGTCGGGGCAATAATACCCATAAGAGTTTAATAAAAATATTATTTTTGAGTTTTTCCTAGGTAGGTCGGTCGGCCCTGTCAATTTGATAGATCGGCCCTGTTAGGTTAAAAGGTGAAGTCAAGTTGAATATAAATAGGGAGGCGCCCTCCCTCATTTAGACATACAACTCACACAAGCATTGTGCAAGAGAGAGAAAGAGGAAGGATAGCGAAGGAGGAGAAGTGCTTTTGGATTTTAAATTAGGGTTCGGTCTCTCTCTTATGAGACCTTGTTCATTGGGCATTGTACTTTGGTCATCTATATTGAGGAAGTTTGTGCTGGGTTTTCTTCCCCTTTGGGTTTCCCGGGGTAAATTGTTGTGCACCTTGTGACCTTGTGATTGTGTTTCTTTCAGAGATCCTCTTTATGTTGTTGTTGTAAAAATGTATTAAATGCTCATGAAGTTAAGAATTATGCTGTAACAGGATATAAACTTAACAGAATTGAGGCCAAGTAACTTTGGCAAGGATAATGGAATGAGATACTCTTTCTTGTTTTATTCAAAACATCCAAAATGGCCTGATTGTTTTCCACCTCAAATATACAAAGATACCTAAAATACTGAAAACAAAACCTTTTACAAGGCTGGATCACTTCTGGATTCTTGGTCTTCATGTGTTCCATCCTTAGTTGTGTTCATCTTCACTTCCACTAATAAAATTCCCGTGTCCAGATCATTCTCTGAGCTTTGGATGAATGCTGGTGCTGCCTGATTTCCACCCTCCCATTGACTCCTCTTCCACAACAAGCAGCATTTTTCCTTATGCAGTAACTGAAAGAGTCACAATAATCAAATAACATGATTTAAAAAGGTGGCAAGCTATAAGATCATTTTCCACATACTTGGTATACCATAGTTAGCTTCTCCTTTTTTTGAAAACCTCTCAGTTCTGAAAGAAGTTCTTATCAATATATAAACTAAATGTCATCTATATGTTATCCTTGCATACAACATACCTAAGTAATTGAAGTGGATTTTTTCAAGTATTTATCTTTACCTGAAAAACAACAGAATAGAATGTAAATAATTGAGGTGGGTAGTTCTTTTTTCGCATCAGTTACAGTTATTCTCAGAACATCTCATTCTTAAAAGCTAGAAAAGGCTTTCCAAGCAGCAAAATTAAAAAGATTATACATATGATATTAAAATTGTCCGCATTTCCAGAATTAACTTTTAAAAAATAGGAATAGGATTAAGAAAAGAGTACTCACTTTGCAGTTGCCTGCCAAGGTAGGGATAATAAAACCTAGTGCCTAGCCATCAATGCAAAATAGATAGCATGCATGCTTCTTGTCATGAAAGCCCATGTTTGTTTCTTGTTTTTTTTCACATCACCAATAATCTCCACAGGAACATTGTCCATCCATGAAATGATGGTAACGGTTGGCATCTCTCACAATAATTTCTCGTGCAACAATCTTAGATATAAACTTGATTGCTGAGTGGCAATCACCACACACTCGGAGGTTCTTAATAACTCGAATAACTGTTCCCGGGGGTGTATTTAATAATCCGAAGGCAAGTGCCAGCTTTTCACTGTGGTGGCAAAGAATTTGCTCCTTCTCCTCCTCATCCTTCACATCACTCAGCACAAAACTTGTATCAGGAACATACCCTGCCACCTTCATCTCCTGACACAATCTCTCCAACTCTCTATAGATTTTATCCGTTTGTGGGTGTGATCTATCTCCGACAAGGAAAGCATGAACCTGTTTATTGACCTCAATCCAACTACATCCAGGTGTCTTTTTAACACCTCTGTTTTTCATCATTTTCCGTACATTTTGAATGTCATCCCATCTGCCAGCTGCAGCGTACATGTTTGAGAGAAGCACATAAGGAGCAGCATTTTTAGGGTCCAACTCAAAAAGGTGTTTTGCCACATGTTCTCCTAGATCTAAATTGTTATGTATTCTACAGGCGCCAAGCAAACAGCTCCACAAAGCAGCATCAGGTTGAATTGGAATGCTGTTGACAAAGTCGTGTGCTTCATCTAGTCTCCCAGCCCGGCCAAGAAGGTCTACCATACAGCTATAATGCTTCAATGAAGGTGTAATGCAATAGCATTTGCTCATGCAATTGAAGTACTGATAGCCCTGATCAACTAGACCTGCATGGCTGCATGCAGACAAAACAGAAACTAAGGTGGCATCATCTGGGCTCGTGCCAGAGATTTTCATCTGTTCAAAAAGTCCGAGTGCATCATTGCCAAAGCCATGCATACCATATGCTGCAATCATCGTTGTCCATGAGACAACGTCCCGTTGATGCATGTTGTCAAATAAATCACGTGCCTTCTGTATATTGCCACATTTTGCATACATGTCTATCAGGGCATTCACGACAACGACATCAGACTGAAATCCACTTTTAATTATTTTTTCATGGATCTCCATGCCCTGTTCCAAAGCTGCCAAGTTGGCACATGCAGGGAGAACACTGGCGAAAGTTTTCGAGTTTGGCATCACACCCGCCAATTGCATTTGCTGGAAAAGTTGCAAGGCTTCCACTCCCCACCCATTCTGTGAATACCCTGCAATCATGGCTGTCCAAGACACGACGTCTCGTCTATCCATGTTGTCAAACAATGTACGTGCAGTAAGTAAACTTCCACATTTCGCATACATATCTACCAGCGCACTCGTCACAACAATATCAAACTGAAATCCACTTTCATTTAACTCTTTATGGATCTCCGCACCTGCATCCAAAGCTGCCATGTCGGCGCATGCCGTGAAAACGCTGGCAAATGTATTAGAGTTCGGCTTCTCACCCGCCAATTGCATTTCTCTAAAAAGTTCAAGGGCTTCATCTCCCCACCCATTCTGCACATACCCTGCAATCATCGATGTCCATGACACAACATCTCGTTGGCACATTCTATCGAACAACTTGCGTGCAGTCTCTATATTCCCACATTTCCCATACATGTCTATAAGAGTATTCGTCACGATTACATTAGACTGCAATCCACATCTAATTATTCTATCATGGATTTCCATCCCCTTTTTCAGAGCTGTCAAATTGGCGCACGCTGCTAAAACACAAGCATAAGTTCTCGAGTCTGGCTTTACCTCTGCCAATCGCATTTGTCGAAAGAGCTCCAGCGCTTTCTCCTCCAGCTCATTCTGCGCACACCCGGATATCATGGCAGTCCATGAGAACACATCTCTTGCGGGCATTCCCTCAAAAAGCTCCAGGGCCTTGCCAATCTTCCCTGACTGAGCATATCCTGCAACTAAAGTCGTCCAGGAAACCGGATCCCGTTCAGACATTTTATCAAACACTTCGCGTGCAAACTCTAACCTTCCACATTTCACATACATGTCCATTAGTACATTTGCCACAACAACATCAGACTCAAACCCCTTTCTCGTTATCTCTTTATGGACCTCAATACCTTGTTTCAGATACCGCGTATCGGCACATGCCGGTAGAACGCTGGCGAAGGTAAATTGATTTGGAGAAACACTGGTTTTTTGCATTTGATCAAACAATTCTAATGCCTCTTTCGGATCTCCATACCTTGCATAACCTCCGATCATCACAGTCCACGAGCAGACATCTCTCTCTGTCATTTCATCGAATACTCTGCGAGCGTCCAGCAGGCTTCCGCACTTGACATACATGTTGAGAAGGGTGTTGTTCAAAAGAAGCATGTCCACCATGATTCCCCTGCCCTTCATGTGAAGGTGGATCAACCTGCCCTCTGAGAAAGCCCTCTTCTTAATGCAACCCTGCAAGAGATAGACATATATGGAAGAGGAATCTGCAGATATTTCGACAGTACCCAATGTACCAAGTGCCTCCTTCAGGCGGCCTTGTCTACACAATGTTCTGATACGTTCCCAAAGAGAATTGTTGTTTGCATTGATTTCAACGGGAACGGCGGTGCAAATAGACCTTCTATGCCTCAGATGTAATGCTGGTTCAAGAGCCCGTACCATTACCTGCTTCTTCTGAAAAATTGACATATGGTGTACCGCCGATGTGCTTTGTAAGTTCCCTCGAGTATCAAGATCCTTCAACCCGAGTTCTTGTTCTACGTTGTAAGGCCCTTAACCTGAGTGTTGTTCTATGTTGGGAGGGTCCAATAGAACCAAAAGCCTAGTCCAAATGGTGTAAATAAATTTACATATATAAAAATAGATTTTTCTTTATAAATTAGTGATGCAGCCAGCTACCATTGGCGCCCTAAATCTACAGACTTATTTTGCTAAGAAATAAAGAGAAATTATTTTTAACGTTCCCAAGGCTAGACAGAATTAAATTATTTTTAACGTTCCCGAGGTTAAAAATAGCTTATGGGACAGACTCTCTTGCCCGTTGATTTTTTGCATTTCCACTATTTTCATGTTCAGCTTGATGATTGATGATGAGCTCCCCCAATTTCACCATGGTCCCTTCATTGAGTAAATTAACCCACAAACTAGTTGTTAAGATGTTCACATAACTGTCATTGTTGTCCTTGAAGGCCTCACACTCTAAAATGAAATGTTTTTTTGTTTCCACTTTTCTAGATGTGCAAAAAGTACACACTCTTTCTTCCCAAGCTTCCTTTGGTCTTTTCCAGCATCCAGTTTCACTAAAGAGTCTCACTCCTATTTTTTTGTTAGAATCTGATCACTCGCATGATCTTCTTTCTTGAATTTCCATCATATCAACACAATTAACCACACTTCGCCACTCTCATGTAGAAGATAGGAAGACTCTTCCTCTCATATGAGAATGTGAAAATGCAGATTAGTGTTCTTTTAATTTAGATCTGAAATTCTTCAATAACAAATACTAGAAAGCAATAGAACAATAGCGAATGCAATAGAACACAAAAGAACACATGAACACAAGTTTTAGACTAGGGAAACCCAAATAGGGAGAAAACCCCAACAAAAGACCTTCTTCTTTAATGTGTATGAACTTATATGCAAGTATAAACCCTTGATAGGGTGTTACAATGAAAAAAAAACAGACTGAGAGTTGACTGCATGCAAGTGCTAGGAGTTGGATCTGAAGTGCCTTGAGTTGGAGAACAAGGATCTAATGAACGCTTAACTGATCTAGACCTGAAGGAGGCTAGATTTGAACTTCACTGCAATTTTTTGTAGTCCTGAGACAAAACTATAGATCTAAACTTTGAGTGGTTTGATCCAAGGGTTAAACTAGTCGAACCTTAGGGATTCCAAGGGAGAAAGATGTGCCCTGGAGAGGAGATTCCAAATCTACTTAATGCCTGGAAGATCTGTGCATAAAATCTTGACGTTTACCCCTCTTTGCAACCTCGCTATAACCTGCACTTTTTTGCATATTTATGCAAAATCCTGATGTGATAATCTTCTATTAGATCCCTGTAGATATGATGTAGTGAAAACGGTTCTTCTTTTTGTCTTTTTATGCTTTTGGCCTAGATCTTCTATAAGGCTCCAATCCTTAACTTATTTTGGCTTAGTCAATCTTTTATAACCCACAAGGAGTCATTACCTCAATTTGTTAACTTGTTTAGGCTAGGAGATTTGCCCCCCTAGTTCTAATTGCTCGTTGAGACTTTAATGTCTTTATAAACTTAGGCTCAACTTAAGCTTTTAACCTGAATAATACAGCATTGCATTTCAATTAGTCTTTAGGACTAGGAACATCACATGACAACACTTGGCAAGACTCAACAAAGGCTCTTACAAAGACACCTTATCACTCTCTCAACCTACATGGTCCACATACATGCTTTTACATCATATACTTTATATTCAATACATCAATAAGAAGATTGTCTTTCCCATGTGGTCAATTGGCTCTACAACTTGTTCAGTTACTGGAGTAAATCAAGCTAGGAGGGGCCAGGTCCTAGGAGATCACATCATAGCAAGACAAGAAGGCCATCACACATACTAGTCTAGCTCACAAGACTTTTACTTTCGTCCTGACTCTTTCTAGACTGTGCCTTGACCGTTGATATAAAGCTCACAAGGATTTGCCTTGGATTTTTCTCATGGCTCACTATCCTTGGATTTTGCACATGGCTAACCAGACATCTAATCCGCAACTTGCTCATCCTGACTCTTGCCAAGGCTCATAAGGCTTTTACTTTGACCTTGACTTTTTCCATGACTCACAGGATTTGTTGATTCTCCAAATCTTCCTGGCTAGCCTCGGGGTGGCCATTTAAGGCCTCTCATTGGAGAATCACTTATGATGCCACTATTTTCAACATCATATAGTCTTGTTGATAGGTTATGTTTGCTACAACACTCTGTTCACTCCATGTGACTTTGGGATCTCTATATAGTTGTAAATTTGTGACAGCGGTTGAGAAAACCGAAGGACCTCACACCTCTAGGTCATCATCTATTGGTTCATGCCATAAATTAATGAAATTCGCTCTTACATTGATCTATTGTTGGACGCACATGTCATTGTATTTCAAGGCTAGGCGCATTTTTGTAGATGTTGAACTCCAAGAATCAAAGGTTGGACGCACTCGAAAGTGCATTCTTTTAACCATTCGATCCTTTGACCATCATTCAACCCGCTGAGCGTAATCACAATCCCTTTGACCAACTACTATCTACAGGCTTACACGATTCAATATACAGTCTTATACATTATACAATTGTGTGGACAAGGAAACAATGAATAACACATCAAGAATTCATTTTCTGTCACATGGACACTCATGGTTATCTAGACTCTCCTATAACTTATACTTGTAAACTATGGAGATTTACAATAGTTTACAATAAAATCCCACTTCTTAGGCAAATGTCAAGACCCTAAGGTATGACCATCATTTATAATTATTGTTGAGAGCATATGCTCCTACATCAACTAAGTGTTTTTTTTTACAATAACATAGTTGTAGGATATATTGATACCGGTAAGCAGCTACCGAAAGCTTAATACAGAGTTAAACAGCTACATAGAAGAGATAGATACTTCATCAAAACGAGGCAGGGGATCCACAACCTCCCAACGGCCTGAAAACATTTATTTAAATAGTACTGTGGAGAGTGATAAGCAGAGCAGCAGCGACGAGGGGGAAGAGAGCTTGCAGAGCGAAATCAGTTGCCCAGTTTGGCCTTCAGCTTGGAAACTGCAGATTCCAGGGCGCTAATTCTTTTGCCAAAATCTCCATGAGTGACAGCCGTGTCCTTGAAGCTTGTGCGTGTTTCATCCTTGAAATCCTATAGTTTTTCAGTGGAGGCCGAGAGATCAGCACGAAGTTGCCTCAGATCCTTGTTCAGAAGATCCCAGGTTTGTTCACCAGCCTTGGTGACATCTTGCAGCTTCTTATCTTGATCATCCATTTTAGCTCTGAGACGACCCATGGAGGATTCCACCGACCCGATCCTTACCTCCGCTGAAATTCCTGAGCTTGAAGATCCTTCTGATGCCATTAGGAGGCGAGCCTTTCCTTGATTTAGAACTGAGCACGAGCTAGCAGCGCTGGAGAGGACGACGTGTAGCACAAAGAACTTGGTCACACAGTCTTCTTTTCTGGTGATAAAAACCATAGAGCAAATGACAAAGGTGTTGGAACCATGGCAAAGGAGTCGAGTCTTTAGTAACAGGCTTGGAGGAGCCCAAAGGACGAGGAATCCTGGCGGACTGCAAAATTGCAGGGAATCTCTGCCATGCTCAAGCATGTAGAAAACGTGGGTTATGCAGATCGAATGAGAACGCTGTAAAAAGATCCTGGATCCCCAACAGCTAAGGGATGTCACATCTCTGATAATCACCATCAATACTTAAGATGCTTTGGCCCAGCGCAGTCCCACTATTAGCCTCTTTATCTGCCTGCATATTCAGCACACGCAGCACATGGAAATATCTAATATTTTGGAAGTCTTTTCTTAGGTGAAGGATTTTCTGGAAGATATGGCGAAGTTTGATATGCGATGGACTCTTCTTGGTTATGAGGGCGTTAATCAGAAGTCGGGAGTCCCCAAAGATTGAGAGATTGCCAATTCCTTTATCAAGTGCGATTCTTAAACCTTGCCATAGCCCACAAAATTCAGCAACATTATTAGAGTCAATTCCTAGACCCCAAGCATACTTGCTGAGCGTGTTTCCATTGGCCAAGATGATCACGCCACCGGCACCAGCTAATCCTGGGTTTCCCTTTGAGGCACCATCGAAGAAGAGACAAGGTTCATTCAAAGTTGACATCCAGCGCTTGAAATCAGCTTCATCAAGTCTTATTTCCCAATGCTCTTTCTGAGGAATATTGGGAGTGTTACGGGGCTGAAGATTGGGAGCTAACGTGCTTAACCAGTGTAACTCATCTGGCAGGAGCTGATTGGAGTTTTTTAAGGAAAGGTTGCTTTCCAGAGCTTCCCCTAGGATAGCTCTGGCCTAAGCTGCGATTTTTCGGGGAGGAGTTTCTTGATTCCTGAAAATTCTGTTGTTTCTCTAGAGCCAAAGTTTCCAGCAAATAGCTTTTGGGAGCCATTCCCAGGCAGTTTGAAGCAGAGTTTTTTTGGCCAGACGAAACAGAGACAAGTTCATCCAAGATGAGAAGAGATCCTGAATAGTATGGGGGAGAGTAGTGTCTTGGGTTAGATTCATGGCATTTAACCACACTTCTTTGGAGAAAGGACAGTCCAGAATGATGTGATCCGCAGTTTCTTCCTTGAGTTTCAGAGAGGGCAGCGGGAAGGGCCTTCCATGCCTCTTTTCTTAAGGTTATCTCCTGTGAGGATACTTTTGTGGGCTATTGACCAGCAGAAGATATCAATTTTCGGGATGAAGGGTTTGGACCAAATAAACTTCCAGATAGTTGGATTGGGGACTGCATAAGGGATGGCTTGAATATTCTTGTATCCTTCAGAGGTTGAGTAACTTCCAGTGTTCCCCCAACCCCTTCTATCTCTGGTTTCTTTTTTGATAGGGGATTTGCCTTGGAGGATGGCAATCAAGGCTTCCGCTTCAAAGTTAAGTTCGGGGGGGAAGAGGCCTAGATCCCAGCCAATCCAGTGATTTCCTTCCCAAGCTGAAAGATCCCATAACGTGGTGGCACCTTTATCCAGAAGCCAACGTTGGATGTTGTTGACTTCCATGCTTAAACCTATAGGGGTTTCACCCAGTATGGAATCTTCCCATACATTGATTGATTTCCCATTCCCAGGGATCTAGTAAAGATTGTTTTTGAAGGGATTCAACGCTTTAATGCATAATTTGTAAATTGGGGAACCATTTATGATTGGGGGCTGCATGTCCAGACACCTCTTCCTTGTTCCCGGGAAGTATTTTTTGCGGAGTACTTCCTTGCTCCAGCTTTCTTTCCCTGTGATCAACTGCCATAGTAACTTGGCTCCCAAAGCCAGGTTTTGGATAGGTAAACTGCGCACATGGAGACCACCTTCATCACGAGGTTTTTTAATCTTTTCCCAGCTGACCATATGCATTTTCTTTTCGTTCCCTTTACCTCCTTCCCAAATGAATTTTCTGAGCAGCCCTTCAATCTTGAGGACTACTAAGCCCGGAGCAAGTAAGATAGAAGATTGGTAAATTGGCATGCTATTAAGAACAGATTTTATAAGAGTAGTTTTACCTGCAAGATTGAGCCAGTTGGCACCCCATTTTTGGATTTTGCCTTTGAGCTTGTCTACAATAGGCTCCCAGTCTACTGTCTTGATTTTGTTTTTGCAAATGGGGATGCCAAGATAGGTGAAGTTATCCCAATCTCTTGTTCCTTCCATCCCCAACGTTCTGGTGATGTCCCTTAGTTCCCTGTCTGAACACTTCCAGCTGAATATTTTGCTTTTTTGGAAGTTTATTTTACTTCCGGATATCTTTTTGTATAACTCCAATTCTTTTTTAAATTGTCCAGCAGAATGGACGGAGGCTCCGCCTAGTAGCAGCGTGTCATCCGCAAATTGGGCATGGTTTATGTCCCTGACATTGTTCACAATTCTTAGACCAGGAAGCAAATGGATTTCCTGACTCAGGTTAAGTTGATAGCTGAGCATAGAAGCCTAGATGGCATAGAGAAGAGGAGACAGCGGGCAGCCCTGCCTTAAACCTCTAGAGGCTTTGAAGAAGCTCGTGGGCCTTCCGTTTACAAGAGGGGCAATCCAAGGGTCACCTACACAGCCTTTGACCGAGCTTATAAAGTTGAGGGAAAAGCCAAATTTTGCCATTACTGCAAACAGGAAATCATGTCTAACACGATCAAAGGCATTGGCTAAATCAAGTTTAATGACCATACCTTTCTCATTACAGTGAAAGCTTGAATGGATTGCTTCTTGGACAAGAATGACGTTGTCGAGGATTTTCCTGCCTTTGATGAATCCTCCTTGGTTTTCCGGGATGATCCGAGGGAGAATTCTTTTAAGCCTGGTGGCTATGATCTTGGTTATAAGCTTGTACCCAGTATTGCACAGCGAGATGGGCCTGAACCGATTGAAGGTAGAGGCGCCTTTTTCATTCGGGATCAATGCCAGGAAGGATGAGTTGGTGCTGCCTCCCAGTTTGTTGACCTTTTGTGAGTACCGGATCATTTTTAGGAGATCATACTTTATTATTGCCCAGCAGCAGGTGAAGAATCTTGTTGTGAAGCCATCCGGGCCAGGGGCACTATCAGGTTTCATAATTGAAAGGGATTTTTTAACCTCTTCCATGGTGATAGGAGCAGTGAGAAATTTATTATCCTCCAAATTGATGAGATGAGGGATAAGATCAAAGGGGTGGGAGGAGATGTCAATCGGATCCTCAATGGGGGCGGTGAAGAGGTCTTTAAAGGTTTCCACAGCTGCATTCTTTATGCCTTCAAAGTCTTTGATCAGACCACCTTCAAAATTTATTTCCGATACAGCTTTGTAATTCTTCCGTGCCTCAGCTTGCTTATGGAAATATTTTGTATTTTTGTCTCCACTCAAAAGCCAGAGGTTACGTGATTTTTGTCTCTGGTATTCTTCTTCTATTCTGCAGGCCGAGAAGTAGTTTTTTGAAGGGTCTCTTCCTTTTTGAGGAGATAGTCTGACGCAGGAGAGGAATCCATGCTGGTTTGATGCGATTCCAATTCAGCTTGAGCGAGTTCCCTTTTTGAGACTGGAGAAGTGATGTGCTTGGCCCAGGCTTTAAGGGCGAGTTTGAGCCTCTTTATTTTGGATTCCCGGATGAAGGAAGGTGAACCAGTTAAGTGGGCATTCCAGGAATCGGTGACAGTTTGCAGAAAATCAGCATGAAGGATCCAGAGCGAGCTGAATCAGAAGGGGATCGGACCGAGGTTTTGATCAAGAGCTAACTCAAGAAGGATGGGCTTATGGTCGGAAGTGTAGTGGGGGAGGATTTTGGAAGAGGCTAGCAGGCCCATGGAGAGAAAGGAGGAATGGACAAGGAATCTATCAAGCCGGGCTGCAACATGGCCGGGTCCAATTCTTTTGTTCGTCCAAGTAAACTTTCCTTTGACAGGCTTGGTATCAATCAGATCCCAGCCAATGATGATGTCTTCAACCCATTCCCTTGATGGGTCTCTGACCGGATTGCCTCCCCTTTTTTCATTAGCTGCCAGGGTGACATTCAGATCTCCAACTACTATGATATTTTCTCTGTGCTGCAACTGAAGAAAGGATTCTAGAGCATTCCAGCACTCTTTTTTTTCCGCATGCAAAACGGGGACATAGAGATTGAACAGACTTACCTTTCGTCCAGATTGTTTGTGGATGAGTTTGGTGAAAACCCAGTGCAACGTTCGTTCTTCAGCTTCAATGTCATACAGGGAGGGGTCCCAAAAGGTGGATATTCCTCCGGATGCACCTCTAGAGTTGTTGCCAATACCAGTACCTTTTTTCCAAAACTTTTTCCCGACTTGGAGGATAGCAGGCTCCTCCATTTTTGTTTCCTGGACTAGCAGAATCTCTGGTTTATGGATTCGGATCAGATCTCTCATTGCATCTTCTTTCAGGGTAGAGCCTAGACCTCTACAATTCCAGGAAATGTATTTCATTAGGGACTATGGGAGAAGGGATTGGCCTCTTTAAAGGCTTGAGTTGTTCCTTTTTTGGATCTAGTGTGCATGATCCCTTTTAGAGTTTTTTGAGACCCTTCAAGGACTGCTAGGTGGGTTGCTTCTTCTCTTTGTTTCTTTTTAGATTTCCTACCTCTTGGATTTTTGATAGGAATAGTATGCAGACTGCTTGAAGAGGTACCTTCATCAGTTTCTTCTCCTGGGTCTGATTCTAGAAGCAATAGGTCTTCATTTGTTTCTTTGGGGGAGCCTGGGGCCTCAGCCCCCATCAGATGTTGGGTTATTTCCCTAGGCTCCAGTTGATCTGTGGTCTGGGGCTCCGCCTCTTTTCTACTAGGCTGCTTGGACAATTGGGGTTCATCGCTTACATTGGTTGGTGCCTCCCCATTTTGATTTCTGGGTTCCTGTTGTTCCTTAGGGTTTGGAATAACGATTGGGGCTTCTTTTGTGGATTCCTGGGGCGTATTATTTGAGTTTGAAGGCTGGTTTTGCATATCCACTGTAGCCCTTTTTTCCTGATTTTTGGCGATTGTCTTGCCTTTCTTGACTTTTTGCCATCCTTCTCCTTCTTCTGAGATCTGTGATTTAGGGCAGTTTCTTTGAAAATGTCCATGTTTGTGACATTGGCGGCACTTGAATGGCAGCTGTTCGTAGTCGAGCTTTTGATAATGGTGCCAATCTCCAACTTTTAGTTTAACTGCTTCAGGAAGCCCTGCTTCAAGATCAACCTCTACACATATTCGGGCACATGAGTATTGGCCCTTGTTGTCAGCTTTGTCAATGTATCTCCCAAGAGCATTCCCAATTTTTTCCAGGGTTTGAGTGTTCCAGCAGTGGACTGGAAGGTTTGGAATCCTTACCCACACTGGAACTTCCTTCGCTACATCTACTTCCGCGTTGAAATCTGGAGTCCATCTGTTGAGATACAGTCCTTGAGGTCCCATGAAATATGGACCATTTCTGAAGATAAGGTCTCAGTCTTCTTTGGCTATAAACTCAAAAATGAAGAATCCTCGGCCCACGGAATAGCAGGTAACACTGTTCTTGAGCTGGGGCCTCCAGTTCCGTTGAATCCAGTCGTCAGTGGTTTTGGTTGAGCGCCAAAGCCCCATGAACTGGCCTACCAATCCTCGATCAGCCAGGGCTAGAGCAATCTTGATGGGGAGTTCACATGGCAGGTCGATTTCAGGAATTGAATCAAGCTTTTTAATGAATTTTGGGATGGATGGGGGCACAGGATTGGATCCAGGAGATCGAAGAAGCAGATTGAAAGCTTCTTTTGCAGAAGAAGGGACAGAGAGAGGGGAGAGCCCTCCCCCAGGCGCGGCCATGGAGCGCCTGAGGCGAAGCAAAACCAGAGCGACGGCAGCTAGGGCGAGGCTAGGGCGCGGCTCCAGCAGCAGCGATCTAAGTCTAGTTTTTCATCATCAACTAAGTGTTGCAATCCTACAATCTGCTCAAATATTTTTTTTCAAACTTGGGTTTCCCGACTTTGTTTTGACACCTTGGGTTGTGTGGCATTCCCTTGCCTTGACCACAAGGGCCTGAGCTATTTGTGCCTACTACAACCAAAATATGCCTCTTTTCTTAAGGCCTACCCATAACTTCGTCTTAATCTACAATTTGTCGAATGCAACCAAGTCCGACTAACCATGTTCGTTCAACGGAAATCACATATCCAACAATTTTATACTTAGTCAATATAACAACTAGCCAACACTTAGTCCATATGTCAATAGTTTACCAACATAAAGCATCACTGGAGAGGCACATTCGAACCGATCTATCCTAATTGCCTTCTTCCACAATCTTTCAATTTATGGGTCATCTTACAAATCTTCTTGTTCAAGAGTGCATGAAGAAGTTTCAACTACTTCCTTGGTCCTTACATACCAAGGTTGTTGCTCCTCAACCTCACCATATTGGTATGTTGCCAAGCCTACCCCCATTCAAGCCTAAACATTACAAAAGAGGCACATTTGAACAGATTCTACCCTCACCTTTTTCCAACAATGTTTTGATGTATGGGTCATGAAAAAGGTTCAAATACTTCCTTAATCCTTACATACTAAGGTCGTTGCTCCTCAACTTTGCCATCTTGGTCTGTTGCCAAGCGTGCCCCATACAGGTTGAATGTTTCACTGGCCTCCTCGGTAAAATCTTCCACCTACTTACCCAATTTGGGATGTCTTGTTTGTCAAGGAAAGCATCCACTACTCTAGCAACAGTTGTGATTATGTTCTCCACTGAAGCCTTTACTATAGTAAATCTCTCTTCTAAGTCCTTCACTAAATTGTCGTCCATTAAAGGTTGCACAAAGCTCCCTTATGAAGTTTCATTTGTGATATGTCCATCAATCCCAACACATCCAAATCTTCCTTTACAAGGATGCACAACACCCTGGATGTTTACAAAGACCATGCCCACAATAGTCATTCTATTGGTGGTTTCAAGTTGCCTCCTTATAGCCGGGATGCTGTGCGATTCTTGACCTATAAAGATGACAAAATAATCCATGTGAGGCATATGCATTGCCTTTGCCTTCATCAAATTCCTACCTTATAATAACCTCAAAGTCATCCATAGGAGTATTGGTGGAACTTACTATTTCACTCCAATCACCGAATTTCAAGGTGACTCCCTTGGTTGTGCTAATCACATTCCCAACTTCTAAGTTCACTACTTTAAACGAAGTCTATGCAAGCTCAAGTTGCCACCAAAGCTCCCTTACCAAAGAGAAGTTTAACTCATAATCTGTTTCTTCATGAGCAAATTGAGTTAAATAACTTTAACCATAAAAGGTAAAGAAAACTTTTTATGTGTGTTTTTTAATATTTAATTTTATAAATAAAAATAGTAAACGATAAAAATTTATGAAAAGAAAAAATAACATAACATATAATTACAAGATTATAATAAAAGATAATTAATGAAACCAAGATTTTAATGAAGTATCTTTAAAAGACAAAAGAAATAATAATAACAATGAAATAACTTTTTTTTCCTTAAAAAAAAAAACAATAGTTTTTTTATAAATATTTATAAAAAGTAGCACAAAACATAGTCATGGAAATATATTCCCATATAGTTCCAATACACAGACCCAACAAAAATGAACTGGTCTGAAACATGAAGACGATTTAGATCACTAAATAGTCTATAACAAAACACCATCAAATAGAGGCATCCAAAAAGGATCGGGAGCAAGACCACCCTAGCCAAAAATGGAGAAACAACAAGGCACCCAACAATCAATCAAAGGCAGGCAGTTGATCCCGAGTCGCCACCAGACCATCAACCGTCCACTTCTCAAAAAATATGAAGCCTTCTTCCGCCTATAGAGTCAACTTGGATAGAATGTTTGCCTAAGAGTTATGCTCCCTGAAGACATGGGGAAAAAAGAGCTCATGAAAAGATTCAATCAATTTCTGAACGCGTTTCAGCCATGGATCCAGTTGGAGGATGAGAATGTGATGTAAACCCAACACCCAGTCAATGACAACCTTGGAGTCATCGTAAATGTGAATCCCATCCAGGCCGATAATCTAATAGAAACACAAAAGAATCCACAAGGATAAAAGTTCGCCCTTGGAGTTGGAACCAGGACCGCAGTTCATCCACATCTTGTAATAGTTGTGGTCTACCATCATGAGAATGGCACCGACACCACATAGACTGGATGAATCCTAAGACACACCATTGAAAAATCCAACCAAACTGTGTACAGGGGACATTTCCTTTGGCACCCTATGATTCTTTCGAGCACTGCCACTAATAGAGAGATCACCTCCAGATTCAAAGAATGCATTAATACTTTTGGCTGCAATATTTGTGATGCGCAACCTCTTTCCCTAAAAAATGATTAGGTTCCTGCAATGCCAAAGTTCCCACAGGATGAAACATGGCAGTGTGTGCTAGCCCAGGAACTTGCTCCTCCAGGAAATAAAGCAGGAAGAAAGAGTATCACCGCACCAAGGAGTAACTTCATTGATCATAGACCCAATAAGATTCCACTTAGATTGAAAAAAACAACATGAGATGAACAAATGTAGAATACTCTAATCACACAGCCCGCATAATAAACAAATATTTGGGCTGGTCACACCCCTGCGGATAAGATTATCCCATGAAAGAAGACTGTTGTCCATTGCCAACCAACAGCATATGGCCATCCGAGGGGGTAATTTCCATTTCCAAATCTTGTACCACCATGCGCACCGGACTGGAATATCATCCATAAGATGCTGATAAGACATCCTTACTGAGATCTTACCTAAAAACCGTGTCATATGACTAGCTTAAGCGATCTTGGGATGTGTCCAGAGTTATTGCACCCATCTTTAAACCACCAACATATGTGAGATCCATATATACCCAACTGGGCAACTGTTAACCATCCATGAATGGAGGACCCCCTAGTTGGTGCCGAAGCAATGTGGTATAGGGAGAAGATCCCCTTGCAATGGAGAAGGAATAGAAGATCGTGTGATAGAACATAGGTACAGGGCCCCCCAACTATTGGGTCTTCGCCCACACAAACAATCCTCCCATCCCCCGGAGACCATGCCAACAAGGAGGAGAAAAGGTTGAAAGCCCCAATAAGACCAGCCCAAATGTTGGAAATGTACCTGTGAGGTTTCTTGAAGCTTCTCACCCATTGTATAGTTGAAATGCTCTGAATGTATATTTCTTTGATAACCTGCGTCCATAGACTGTCACTGAAGAAAACCAACCAAAGACTCTTGGTTATTAAAGCCAATGAGAATAGATGCATGTTCTTCAAACCCCATCCCCTTTCTCCATAGGATAGGTGATGACCTCCCAACGAACCAAGTGATATTTGGTCTATTTCACATCACCAGACCAGATGAAAGCCATAATCATCATCCTAATCTTGTTTATGATGGACTTTGGTACTTTACATAAAGAGAACCAATACACTGCCATGTTTGTAAGGACATAACGAGCTAACGTTAATCGCCCACCTATGGATAGCCACTGTCATCCTAGTGTTTGATCCTGCAATCAAACCTCTGCAGAAGCCACAGCCAGTCCTTTGAATTGTAACCATTGGGCTTTAAAAAAATACCCCAAGTATTTTGTGCCTTCCGCCACTAGATAGGATTGCATCTGAGATAAGCTTTCCATCGCAGTCTTGTGATTATCTGTGGCCTCATTCAGGAGGAGCCTCGATTTACTCTTGTTGATACTTAAACCCGATACATCACAAAAGTTATGAACTATTTCAGAGATTACAACCCATTCAGAAATGGAACCCGATAAACATATGAAATAGCTTATGAACATATAACAATCCATGAAACTGAACATTAGAAGTACAATGATAAAAAGAAAGATAGATTTTATTTATTTTCTTCTTTCATTACATAGGGACGAGTCCCAACAATTCTCTAAAAACTTTTTGCGAAATTTTGAACCAAGAATATGTCCCCAACAAAGTGACCAACGTTTAATCACCACTTGGTCAGAATGAGAGCAAAATAACAAATTCTTAAATAGACCAAATGATATATATTTAAAATAATGTTACGCCCTTGTGGCATGTTACACCTACCAATACCCAAGACCGAACTGGGTTATTAGGATTTGGACGAGATTATCCAAACCATACTTTAAACCATGCTAGGGTGAAAAGAGCAACATTGAAGAGAATACTACGAGCTGAGAAATTTGAGGAGATGATGAGATTAGCATACATTGATGACATGCCACCTAGCCTTAATGATGATGATGACAATGAAAATGAAGTGTGTGAAGAAGGATTGAATTAAATGCTTACATCATTCTTTGGGGATGGAAACAATGATGACAATAATGATCATATGGTTGAAATTGATTATGATAGCAGGGGTAATTACCACCAAGGTAATCTTGATGACAACAACCTGCTAAAAGACTCAATCAACCAAGCATCCAAAACACATGTGTTCAAATTGGGTGCAAGTAGAACCTCAAAAATGGCATGCACTTTAATATTATTGGAAAACAAGTCACTATTTGGTTGGTCAAACAAAGGATTCACTACCCTACTCAATTGAGTTCAAATCTATTTCTTACTTTGCATTGTCAATTATGTATGTGATTCGTAAACATTCATCAACTACATTTAAATTTCATTAATGGGATTTTAATACCATATATTGTATATAAACAGTCATAGTATGGAATGATATATCAAAACATGTTCATCGTAAGTCAAACATTCTATTAATTTAATCTCTTACAATATTATAAGGCACTAAAAACTAAAATATTCCATGAAGAGAATGTGTTGCAATCAAATTGCAGAGAAGCACGTCAGTTGTTGGTTGAGTTGTATTGAATATAAACAAATGATTTCATTTTACACATATATAAATATCAAATAACGTAAAATGCCATGTATGCAAAGAGAAGAGATATCGTACAAATGCACAATGTACTACAGTACCAACTAAGGTTTTATAGCACATGGAAAGTATACCTAGACTTCCACAAATGTTTCGTTGTAAGTCACTTGCACAATTGATGGAGTGGCATGCAAAGACCATGAGTAAATATGGATTCATGCGAATTCTTTAAGACTACGGAGCAATGAACACATAGAGTACAAATGGCCAAGAAAATTCAAAGATGAACCCCGTAGTATCAGGTTTGGGCTTGCATCAGATGGAGTGTGTCCATTATCTTTCATGAGCGCAAATACTACTGTTTGGAAAGTCAGATTGATAGTATACAATATTCCCCTGTGGATAAGTGTTAGAAAGGAGCACCTTATGTTGAGTCTCATTGTTCCGGGAAAATATCAAGTTAAAAAAATGGATGTTTATCTTCCACCTTTTATTGATGAGAAGCAATTGCTATAGAAAGGCATAAGAATGTATGACGTATCATGTCCTCCATCAAATAGGTCGTTCATGATGTATGGTGTGCTATGTTGGATTATCCATGATTTCCCAAGACTTCGTGTTTGTTTTGGTAAGATAAAATATTTGCATATTTAAACTCATGTTTTTTATCTTCATCGATAATTTTATATTTATTTTTATAATATTATTTTGATGTTATTAACATTGTTTATTAAACTACAGGGATTAAAACAAAGGGGAAATTTACGTCCAAGATGTGTAGAACAATTTCAATGGTGGTATTATAAATATCTACATAAATTTATTTACGTAAACAACAAGGCTTTTCTACCACAAGATCATAAGTCTAGAAATCGCATGAAGAATCAATTTGATGGAAAATTTGAAAATAGAAGCCCTCCCATGAACAGAGTCTAGGTGATTGGTTTAAGAAATATGAAGATGCTTAATTGAAAGCTTGGGAGGATTTTTTTTATTGGGTTGATTCAATTGAAGAACCATAACAAGTTGTGGTTAATATGCCACAAGGAATGAAAAATAAATCCATATCTTATGAGCTCCTTTACTGAAAGGATCTATTAATATCTCACCTTTTAGATTCTATGCACATCTTCAAAAATGTGCCAGATTCTATATTTCGAAATATATCAGGCAAAGACAAGGAAACCTTGTCTTCAAGAAGAGATATCGCTCTTCCGCGTACCAAATTTGATAGAAGACATTCGTGGCCAAACATGGGAAATGAAACATATGTAGAGGCTCCATGGATTTTGAAAAAAAAAACTAGACCAACTAAAAAAGGTCATTTGTTCAATAAGGACACACACACACACATATGATATGCTGATTCTCAACATATTCTAGATTCCCTTCAATGATATTCTTGTCTTTTGAGCTTGCTCGACTTAATTGCTTGAAATCAACCATGATTCAACAATTAAAGGATCATCTCTTTACATATACATTTTGTACACAATAATGTCGACCATATGCCACATTGCAAGATATTTCCTCACCTGTAAAAGACCATTTATTTAAGTTAAAACAAACATAATGCCAAATATTTAAATACTTAACAGTATCACAACTGATTTGAAACAACATTTTTTAAAACCCAATTGTACATTTCTTTCACATCCTCTAGACATGTTGACTTCATCTTCTATTATGTTTGAATCAATACTTGTGTCTTCTACTTGATTTATATTTGCTTAGTAACCCATTATAGTGTGCAATATTTGCCCCATTCCCTAAGCAAATCAATGGGAAGTGGAAGTTTGGTAAGAAGTTGAATATGTATATGTGTGTACATATGTATATGTATACATACATATATCATATATCATATGTATATGTATATATATGTACATATGTATATATATACGAATAACCAAGCAGAAATACTTGCTTTCTTAAAAGCCTGCCAGCTAGCAAAGGATGTCGGACATAAAGATTTGCAAATATTTAGAGATTCATAAATTCTAATCAAAGCTCCAAATACTAATAAAGATTTCAACAATCTTTCCTTGAATGGGACTATGCAAAGGATTCAATTAATCTTGACTGAATTTGACTCTTTTTCATTTTTTCATATACTTTGAGAATTGAATAAGCAGGCATATTCTAAAGCTAATCGGAGCTGCCAACTTCCTACATGAATGCTAAGTCTGAATGATGGACCTAGCTTGAAGCATCAAATTCCATAAGAAAGGAGATACCACTTGTATTATCCCATAAATTGAGTAGTTTTGGAATGAAGGAAATGTAATCATCCATAAATTTGTAAATTGGTTGATGGCTTTGGCCAATCAAGTTTTTAATACTATATATATATACATAGATATACATGATGCAGAATTGAAGGGTAACCTTGAATAGTAGGAGCTCCCTATTGGAGCTCTGGGAGGCTTGGGCGGCTAGGGTTTTTACTCAGCCGCTCTCCCCTTCCTCTGCGTGAGCTATGGGTGGGATTTTGTGGGCTTTGTTCGGTCGGTTTCTTCCTCTGCATTTCAGGTTCCTTGCGCGGCAATCCGCTCTTGCGGCAGCGGCGATGACGATCTTCAGAGGTTTTTATTCTTTTGCTGTCGGCGGAATTCATTGGTGTTAGTGGAGGTCGATCTGTTCGAGGCCTGCTGCATCCCTGGCGGTGGGCTCTTTTCTATTTGATGCATCTGCGTTGTGGTGACGATGGATCTTCTGGGCCATGCGGCGGCGGCGGTGTTCTTCTTGGGCGTTTTATTTTGCTGTCGGTGGATTTTTGTGTTGGTGGAGGTCGATCTATTTGGCGCACTTGTGATGCAGCTGCGTGCCCTTGGCGGTGGGCTCTCTATCTACTGGATCTGCGTTGTAGCATCAACGGTTCTTCGGGGCATTGCTTGGCCATAATCGTCAGCACTTTGAGTTTTGCGGCGGTGGACGGCGTCCGTGGGTGAGCAAGATCGCTAGCTTTCATCGTGGAATCATGGCGGAGGCGGTGTCTAAAGGATCAATTGAACCTGTGCTCGCGGATGCAGCGAAGAGATACCTATCCGGGATTTGCTGGACGTGGATAAAGTGTGGTTTTCGGCAGAAATATCGGGTGCCTTGCCATGGATTATTCCATTCGCCAAGGTCTACAATGAATGCGTCGAGGCTACACAAATTATGTCACGGCTTCTTTGGAAGACTTTTTGATTGGGCTTTGGCTCCAAGATCGATGGGCTTCGGCTCCAAAAACAAGAAGTGCACAATTTTTTTTGGTTGGATCAAGATCGGTGGGCTTCGGCTCCAAGAACTGGGGTTGGGGTTGAGGGCTTCAGCTGTCGAGGTTGATTTGGATGGCACCTTCATGATTTGTTGATATTGCAGAGTTAGATCGCCAGCCTTCATATGGTAGAGGCGGTGTCTGTGGATATACTCTTGCGTGGCGACCCGTTTTGTGGTCCTTAGGGATCTCTGCGGCGGCGACAACATTTCAGAGGCGGTGGCCTTTGCTATCGACAGTATTTCCTGGTGGTGCTCATGAGATATATGAACAGAAGTGACCAATTTTTGGTCAATTTTTTTGATGACAACATTCTTGCTCATGATATTTGGACCTGTGAAGTTCAATACAGCAAAATTTTGGTGATATATTTTGAGACAGATAATATGTGACAATGTAGGGATACTAGTGATCCTCTTACATGTGCAGATGTAATTTTGTTCTAATTTGAAATAAAATTATGAATTTTTTCCGAGGAAAATATGTATGTATGTATGTATGTATGTATGTATGTGTATATATATATATATATATATACATATATATATATATATATACATATATATATATATACATATATATATATGTATATATATATGTATATATATATGTATATAT